>OY726528.1:20427325-20996057 GCA_963383655.1 Bathymodiolus septemdierum | reverse complement strand
TGACATTTCACCGGATTTGTAACAACAGTACCATGGTGGGTGCCACTAGTAGAGCAGAAACTACTTACACTTCCTGAGCACATGAGTTCGCCCTGGCTTCAAGTGGGTTTCGTGTTGCCCAATCGTTAGTTTTCTCTATAGAGTTTTGTAGATCATTGTTTGTCCTTTTGTCTCTTTTATGTTGGCAATGTCTTTATTTAATTAACAGTTAACCAGATTTCGGACATGTTATTTTTAAGCTGCTATTGATTTACTGTTATAAGTGTTTAAAGAATGAAAAGATAAGAAAATTTATATGATAATAAAAGAAAAAATTAAAACAAAAGATCCATGCGTCATTCTGGAATTATTAGACCATAGAGGCTAAATACCAGTTTTATGTCATGACTTTTTTTCTATTTCATTGAACTCATATTGTGTTCATTTGTGTTTGAGCTTCAGTTGATTTTTGATTTTAACAAATAAAACAGTGTTTTATAATCAGTATTAAAAACAAAGACGTATTAAGTCGTCAAGATTCCATAAATGGAGTTCCAATATATATTAGGGATTTTAATGTGTTTTTTGTCAATCTCTGCAGCAGAAAGTAAGTTCATTTTATTTTTATCTATATTCAACGATGGATAATATTTCGTAGAGATCCACCACTACAATATAACTGAAATTTTGTTGAAAGTGGCGTTAAACGACATACCCTAACCATAATCCTCGTAGAAATCATCATCTAATTAAAAATACTGAAAATTACACAGTGTTATAAATTGTGAAAACATGAGTTTTAAAATAATACAACACTTTTAAAACAGATGCAAGTATCAGACAGACTTTAAAACACAAATGAGTGTTTTAACGGAAAGACTGTATTTTAACCAAAACACGTGAAATGTTAAACAAAAACACATTATGTATTTAATTACTACTTATGAGTTGAAATATGAATTAAACACAGAATGTCTTTTTTATTATGAATAAATCACAGAATGTGTTTATGTTGATGAATAAAATTATGTTTATGAATAAACACAGAACGTATTTCATTTTTATGAATAAATTTATGTTTATGAATAAAAACTTATGTTGATGAAAAAAATATGCTGATGAATAAATTTATTTTTTATGAATTAAACACATCATATATTTTATGCTTATGGATTAAAAACAAAACGTATTTCGTGATTATGAATAAATTTATGCCAATGAATAAATTTGTTTTATGAATAAATTTATGCTTATGAATAAATTTATGCTTATGAAAAATTTATCCTTGGGAATAAACTTATGTTGGTGAATAAATTTAAGCTGATGAATAAATTTATGTTTATGCATTAAAAACAGAGTAATGTTTTATGTTTAAGAAATGAACAAATACTGTGTTTTATTTTTATGAAACAACCTTTTCAATCAGATCTCTGCATGTAGAAAAATAGTTATATACAAGATCTTAATAGCGGTAATAAAATGTAGTGATAGTTTTCAACAGTAAACTATATAAAACTGTATCGGTTGTGTAATTGTTAGCCTGATCGCTTCGCGTGTGGAAGATCATGGGTTCGAACCCATGTCGGATAAAACCTATGACTATAAAAATAGGTATTAACTGGTACTCTGCTCAGCACGCAGCACTATAGAGTAAGTGAAACGACTGGATGTATCGGATTCATGATAATGTGTCCGAGTGGAGCAACATTTGTACCCGCCGACTGTTGTTTCAGTGAGTTAGCACTATACAAATTCAACTACGCGTGTTGGTCTTGTACAAAGTGGACATCACCATCGTCTCATCTACATGCAACTTGTTCTCGCCAGGACATAACTGAAACATTGTTTACTTTGCGTTAACAACAACCATTCTCTCACTCAATAGTTTGTAAAAACGATATTTTTGGAGCGTGTTCGATATCATACACGAAGCTACAGTCATTAACGTCCGTAAACATTATAACTAATAATTAACGACAGTGGAAAATCGTCTCTTTTATCGTACAAAGTTATATTTTTATAGTGTTGTTCAATGAAACAACTTAACAGTCAAGAGTTAGACATTTCGCTCCAACTTTTATGTAGTCTTTAGTTTGGCAAGACCTGGGATCAAAGCTATGATCTACCAGTCTATTCAGTCATGACACGTTAAAAATTACACCAGGGCCTTGGTGGTTTTTAGAAAGCTGAATTATTATAGTAGGCTACATGTAGCTCCTTGGAACACATCATCTTGACTTGGAATTTACCTCACACGCGGATACCGAATTTAATGTTAGAGGCTCATATTTTGAAAACAAGAAATTGAAGGCCCCCATTAAAATTATAGATGCGTCTGTCCGTGCCAGACAAAGAGTTAGTCAATGGTGTTACAATCTAATTTAATATTAAGATTAGGTAATTGTTTTTTTTTTTTTTTTTAAATTTTATTTCATTTTTAGCAATATCTAGTGTATTGCAAAAGAAAAATAAAAAATATATAAATTTTGTTTTTGTTTTTTTGTGTGCTTATTTTTATATAAATATTCCATATTTCAGTTTTAACTCCAGAAAGTATCAAACTATATTTATTTGAAATTCTTAGAAAATTGATATCATGTTTTCTTTTCCTTGTATTCTCTGTAATCTCATGAAGTCTGCTAGTTTTGACTGTATAATCTGTCTTGCAGGTGAGCAACTTCAATTTGTATGTTATGCATAGGCCTTTTGAAAACAATCTCTTTTATATACATACAATATTTATAATATATGTTTTTATATACATACAATATTTATAATATATGTTTTTATATACATACAATATTTATAATATATGTTTTTATATACATACAATATTTATAATATATGTTTTTATATACATACAATATTTATAATATATGTTTTTATATACATACAATATTTATAATATATGTTTTTATATACATACAATATTTATAATATATGTTTTTATATACATACAATATTTATAATATATGTTTTTATATACATACAATATTTATAATATATGTTTTTATATACATACAATATTTATAATATATGTTTTTATATACATACAATATTTATAATATATGTTTTTATATACATACAATATTTATAATATATGTTTTTATATACATACAATATTTATAATATATGTTTTTATATACATACAATATTTATAATATATGTTTTTATATACATACAATATTTATAATATATGTTTTTACATACATACAATATTTATAATATATGTTTTTATATACATACAATATTTATAATATATGTTTTTATATACATACAATATTTATAATATATGTTTTTATATACATACAATATTTATAATATATGTTTTTCCTCATCATTTTATTCTGTCTTCCCAATTGCTTACTTTATTTCTTAATTTTTAATGACAAAATTCATTTCATTTTTGTTTTCTTATTTGAGTTCAAAGCAGACTTTTTTGTAACCTATTTAGGGTAGCTTTCTCTTAAGTCTTTGACTCATTCCTCATTGGGGAATTTGATTTTAATTTCTATTTATTTTCACTTAAGTTTAGCTTTTTTTTTAAAAAGATGGTGACCTCTAAAAACCTGTCTGGTTGTCAATTCCAAATATCATAATAAATATGCAAGTTCGGTTTGAAACAAATGAATATTAAATTAACCTCCAGCTGCATCTTAATGAATCAAACCACACCCTAATATATCATTAAATGACCTATAAGTTTTAGACAAATTAGGACACAAATGACCTATTGAATAAGTGCCTTTCAGGACAAAAGGCCTGAGGAATTTATATGAGTTAGGTTATTTGACCTTAGTATAATAAAATCCAGCTGAAACCCTGAAATGTATATTTTTTTCACATAATCTGTTCAGAATTTTAATGTTGTAATAACTTGTACATTTTCTATATACATGTACAATTATCATCTTGATTTTTAACAAGGCTCAAATATTTACAAATTAACAGAACGTTGTTCTCAAATCTGTTTTTTCAATTACTCTTGTTAGACTGAGTACCATTTTGTCCGTTATAAGGGAAATAACTTGTGTAAAAAAGGTCTATGCATTCCTATTATAGCGAGCCATAAATGTATAAGGCTAGACATATATTTGTAATTTAAACTGACGTATTTGATTGATTTGACTGATTTTTGGTTTTTAGCACCACTTTCAGCAATATTTCAGCTATATCATGGCGACCAGTTTTAGTGGTGGAAGAAGCCGGAGTACCCGGAGAGAACCACCGACCATGGGCAAGCAAATGGTATACTTTATCACTTGCGGCTGCGAATCGAGTGCACCCTTTTTTGTAATTTACAAAGACGGGCGCGAACCCACTCCGTATTGGTGATAGACTTGTATGAGTTGTTAGGTAATCCAACTACCTAACTCATCAGTTGAGCCACCCGGGCCCTCTGCTGTATTTGAGTTAATAACAAGACTATTTATTGTTTATAAATTATTAGCCTATTAATTTTTAAGCAAAAATTAAATTATTGCATTAAAAGAGAAATGTTTCTATGACAACCTGGTAATTGAAAATTTTATTCCTGAATCATAATGTCTTGTTATTAGAATATTAATTAACTAATAAAACAGCCTTGTGATCAAATAAATCTGTGTAATCAAGGAAAAATGATGAGATTATTTTATGTTTAAAATACAGTCAAACCTGTCTTAGTGTGACCTTCCAAGGGAACAGTGAAATATTGTCACATAAGACAGGTTGTCGCTTAATACAGGTTTAATTGATATGAAATGCACTGTGAAGGGTAATAAAATTAGGGTCACATAATACAAGTTATTGCTTAATAGAGGTGGTCACTGAAGCAGGTTTGACTGTAGTCTGATTAAAAATAATTTGCTTAAATTCCGGATATACCAAATATTTATGAATCCTAGACATCTCGGGACCTGGACATCTCGGTACCTGGACATCTCGGTACTCGGTCCTGGACATTTCGGTACTGACCTGGACATTTCGGTACTGACCTGGACATCTCGGTACTCGGTACTGGACAGTTCGGGACTTGGATGAGATAATATTCCTTACTGACCACAATTGTTTGGTACTTATTAATTGTCAATATTTTTGTACTGGTAGTTCTTTAATATATATGAACCAAAAGTGTTTTTGATAATTCCAGTGTAGATCGATCCCGGAGATCGTTGTTTTAGTATACAAACGTTCTTATCATACTGGTGTTAATTAAATAATCTACGGAATGTATATGCTGCAATCATTAGGTCTGGGTTTTTTTTTTGGGGGGGGGGGGGGGGGTTAGATAATATACAAAAGCGATAAAATTTGATAAAAAGGTCTTACCAGTGTTACATAATCTGTGCTGCCACTGTGAACACTGGTCACATTGCAAAGCCTCCTGTCTGAGACGGACATTGCTGCCACAATCTATGCATGGATGCTCGTTCATTTTGCAGTTTGAATCTCAAATTAGGGTAACCCTCCATTATATATCGGCTTGGCAAATATTTCTCAAATAAAATTCAGCTTGTATCGTCTTTTGAAGTCCAACAAAAGATTAAAGCATTGATCTATGATTAAAGAAATTAAATTTGGTAATTAAAGCTATCTAATTAAAACAGCTATGTAATCAAAACAGAAATGAAAATAATCATCCCGTTAAGTTTATCTGTGATTTATTGATAAAGGGACTTATTTATCAAAACAAAAGTTATTTACAAATATTAATGAATAGCCTCTTTGATGTCCATTTAATTAAAGAGGATTAAAAACAAAAACACATAAAAATTTGTATAAACAACGTCTACATGTAAAAAAATGCTTAAAAAGATTTTAATTTCAATCAAATTATTTTTTTATTATTCAGTACCGAAATAAACAACGTTTACATGTAAAAAAAATTTTTAAAAAGTTTTTAAATTCATTCAAATTATTTTTATTATTCAGTGCCGAAATAAACACCGTCTACATGTAAAAAAAAATTAAAAAAGTTTTTAAATTCAATCAAATTATTTCTATTATTCAGTACCGAAATTTCCAGTACCGAGTACCGAGATGTCCGGATACCATATTTATGACGTCAGTCGGGTGAACAAAGTGTAGAGCAAATGAATTTTCAATGAACAAGTACAATGGGACAATGACTTTTAACCCAGTGACATTTTGTTTATTTTCGGAATTGTTCTTTTATTTGATAGATTTTTTATCTACGTCACTCATTGGGAAGTCGGCCAAGAGAAATTTAAATATGAAAAACGAAATTTCAAATTACGTCAAAGCCATTCTTTATCTAGATAACATGATATTAAATGGTTCTGCTTTGTTGTCATATTCTGTTTTAAAATACATGATGTCATTCTCAATTTTCATATGGGGTCACGAATGTAGGACAGAAAATCACAGGACAAAAAGTCACAATTTGTAATTTGTAAAAAAAACAAAAACTATTTGAATTATTTAGAGTAGAATTCCAGCTTTATTGGACAAAAAATCACATATTAAAATATTTGTCATTTTTATTGGTGTACAAATTAGATAAGAAATTTTAAATTTATAGAAATCATAAGTCGCTTTTCATATATTTAGCATAACTTGGGTCAAATATCAATTAAACAGACATAGACAGTTAAAAATCGGTCATATAAGTATTAACTTAAATAATGATATTGTGATTGATATTTCTTTAGAAGCTGTATTAAAAATCATTTTAATTTAAAAATTAATCAAACAGAATTTGTAGTCATACATGTAACAATCAGTAAATGTCAAATAAAAAAAAATAAAGACCTGCATGACTTTACAGGAAGGATCCAAAATTTTGATAATAATGAAAAGTAATCATATAAAGAGATAAATAAGCAAAACAATGGTCATTGAATTAACATCGTAGTTTTAAGCAAACAATAATTTTAGAAAAGTATTATGTTTTATTGTAACACATACAGGTTAAATGTGTGTTGTAACATTCTTTATTTATTTTTATAACATTTTTGGATCCAAAATATTTATTGTGACTTTTTGTCCTGGAGGTTTTACTGTATAATTTTATTTTTTTTTAATTAACTTTGACTTTTTGATCTGTGACTTTTTGTCCTATCAAAATTGTGACTTTACCAAGGGACACTACCTTTATAAAGATAAATACAAAAGTGCTGCTGAAATTTATAGATATTTCTAGCTTTCGAATATTGATTAAGTTGTAAATTTTCCACTTCAATATCTGAGTGGGTGAGGGATTTGCTTTGTTTGTGAAGAGTTTATTATTCGTCTGATTTTGATAAGGTTTTATTTGATGAACTAGTTAAATAAATGTTAACACAAATGTAGTGTAATGATGTAACTATGTACTGTTTTTGACATAAAATAGGCAAAAAGAGGGAGATATCACAATTTGAACTTTTTCACTTTTCATGCAATTTTAATACATTTTTTATAAATACTCATGTTTAGGAATTATTTATGAGTCGTTACAGATAATGAGATAGTTTTTTTTATGGAAAAGGGGCTAAATAAGCCCGAAGTTCCGTATATTTGAACGATGAACACAATATATGTTTTTCATTTGATTTTGGTTGATGCATTTTTTAAATTGATTATTTACCAGGCTGCAGATTTATTCTAGCGTTTCGAGTTAAAACGTGATTGCGCCAAAACTGGTGCAGAAGGAAGCCCTTGTTGACTAGCTGTGGTTGTATCATACTGCACACGACGTAACCCTTTATTAGGATGGGTTAGGATTATGGTGTTTAACGCCACTTTCAACAATATTTCAGTTATATCTTGGCGATCAGTGGTTTTCTCCTGTCACTCTGGTTTCCTCCACCAATAAAACTGACCTGCCGCAAGTCACTGACAAAGTTTATCACATAATGTTGTATCGAGTACATCTTGCCTGAGCCGAGTCGGAGATCTATTTTTAATTAGATTGCGTACATGTCAAAAGTGGCACGACACGTATCTGGTATATACCTTCCATCAGAATGTGACTATAAGCTCCAATAATCCAATAAACATTTTTGATTAAATTTGTATTAAAAAAGCTGTTATCTTTTTCTATCTTTAGATTATTATTTTTTCAACGGAAATGAAGGAACAGTAGCTTCTATCAATTGTAATGGAGAATACTTAGGTTATTCTTGGCATACTGGGTACGTCTACCCAGGAAATCCGTTCATCGTAATTGACGAAGTCAAGTACACGTTTGATGATTGTCAACACACAGATGTCTATGGTCTCAAAGATGCATGTGACAACAAGACATCTTGTATTTTCACAGTGACCAATGCCCTAGTAGGCAGCTCTTGTGGAAGTGGTAATTCTATAGCAGGATTGCACGTCAGATATCACTGTGTCCGTAAGTAGCTTCCTGTATTTAAATAACCTTATTAATAAAAAAACTGCCGAGATGTGCTAATCTGGTTAATTACAAATATATTCTATGGCTTGCTTGTCGGCTTGTTCCAAATATCTTTAGTAATCCTTTTGTAAATATATATTGGGGATATTGAAAGTGTTCATCAAATTTAGCCTCTTGTCTAAAAAATAATGCCCCAAATTCTTAAAATTTGTAATTTTTGCAAATATGACAATATTGATGATGAATTTCATTTCTTTTTCCATTGTGAAAGTAACTGTAATATTATAATTTTTTCGACTTTGTTAAAAGAGATGACTCAGCTGTCTAAAATTGAAAAAATAAGTTAATTCTAAACCCAACAGATTTTCGCCAGGTTCAAAGGACAGCGGACTCACATACTATCAAACCAGCTCATTAAATGTGTTGTATTTCTTTATATGTTTATTGTCACAAGCTGTATTACTTGCTTATATAGCAATAAATCGATTGATTGATTAATATTTGAAAATACCAAATTTCTATTTTTCCCTTTTACAGTCAAACTTTATATGGCCCTTTTTCAATACCAAATATTCTTTCAATTTGACGTTAATGTTAGCTTGAAAAAAACATTTTTGACGAATCACAACAAATATTTCAGGTCCATATGACACTCAACGGTAATGCATAAAAGGACATACCTGCAGTATGCTCAGGGCCAACCTTAAACCAGTCCGACCAATTGCTCCCAATGGGCCCTGCGCTTTATCTACTTTCGGCTGTTCAAGTACACACAACAACACTCTGCAGGTTTTACAGGGAACAACAATTGAGCCCCGCATCTCCTAAGGCCGGCCCTGATGATGCTCTACAATTAACAGTAAAGGGTATTACCGCCCTCTAGTAAAGAAAGCATACAGATGAACATCAATATCTTGACCTTATTATATAAGTCTTTTCCTTTGAAGACGGGAAGTAAAAATTTGGTCCGTTCGCAGGAGCATTCAGCTTAGTCCTCCGAGGATGTTTCAAATACTCAGATATTTTGAAGTTTAAATCATTGATCCCTTTGACTTTAACACTAGTTTTTGTTAGTGACTTGCGACAGGGCGGTGGTTTTCTCTGGGTACTCCGGTTTCTGCCACCAATAAAACTGACCGCCACGATACCGTATAACCGGTAATTTCTGCGGTGTGAATTTTCTGCGGTTTTGGTCTAAAAAGAAGACATTTAATTTTTGCGGATTTTTTTTTCTGCGGATTGTAAATCTCGGCACCGAAAAAAAAATTGTTTGTATTATTACAGGAAGCAACAAGTGAAGCGATGTTACGACAAACAACTGGTGCACATTACAGTGATCCTTAGAAGTAAAAACATATTTAGTTCTTTAGAAAGTTTTCAAACGTTACAACTTCTGAATACGCATTTGGTTAACTTCAAATTTGTCTTGAGAAACTAATTTTTCACTGTTTTCGCGATCTATTTTGTTGACAGGAAATACGAAGTCAACAGTTGGATCGATATCGGTATAAACTTTGAAATATTTCGGATATATATTTTTAATGTCGAATTTTCATACTTTATCATAAAACAATTTTTTAAAAAGAATTATGATTAGAAGCAATTGTATTGAATTCTTTTAGTATAACATAGATATGAAAACTCAGGTTAACCGGAATTCTATTACCAGTACATTTCTATATGTTTGGTTTTTATATGAATTCTGAGATCACACAGTTTGATATTATTCAATCGAAGCTACTACAACAATTAAAAAAAAAACAAACAAAAAAACTAATGTTAATTTATGAAATAACAATTTAAAATATTGCTTTAATAAACTTTATTATGATTGTAAACATTTAATCAGGCGATTGTTTCAATTATTGTCGGTGTCAGCTTGGTACAATCATATTTTTTGATCTGGAGTAATTGTAATTAACAGGTAAAAATCATCATACCACATCTAAATAACCTTTAATTGTTGTGTAAACATTTCTATAGTACCAGGTTTTGTTTATCTGGATATAGTAATTACGACTAATTAAATATTTGACACTTACGGCGGAATCGGAGTTAGAGTTTGAAAACGTCTTTTGTACGGGACATTACAATGTTAAACATTTATTTTACATAAAATTCTGCGATTTTAATTTCTGCGGTCCGGGGTTGACCGCAGAATACCGCAGAAATTAGATTGCCGCAGAAATTACCGGTTATACGGTATAACTGAAATATTGTTGAAAGTGGTGTTTAACACCATAACTCATGTTAATTTCACTTTCTTTAATAGGACATGGTGGTTGGTCGACATGGGGTGGATATGGTAGCTGTTCCAGGACTTGTGGAGGAGGTTACCAGACGAGGACTCGCAGCTGTAATAATCCCTCACCAAATTACTTCAGTAGTAACGAATACTGTATGGACAGTCGTGACTACGAGACACGGAGATGTAACACAGGGACTTGTTCACGTAAATATAGCTGTCCTAATTTATTTACAGTTTTCTTTTGATACAGTGAAACCTGTCTTATGTGACATAAGGTAACATTGAAATAGAGTCACACAAAACAGGTGGTTTCTAAGTACAGGTTTTATTGACATGAAATGCACTGTAAAGGGAAACTAAATTGAAGGTTGCATATTATAAAGTATTGCTTAATAGAGGTACCGGTGGTCACTATGAAGCAGGATTGGCTGTATTTCTGTACCTAATATGCTTTGATTTCTGTTCACATATTAGTTTATTTTTCTGAACTTGAAGAATTTATTTGTGCGTCAATAGTTTTAAGTTTCTCTTTAAACTGCTACCCCATTGATGATGGGGTCACCATGATCGTAAGGAAGTTGATGTGATAAAGTTTGTCAGTGACTTGCGACAGGTCAGTGGTTTTCTCCTGGTACTCTGGTTTCCTCCACCAATTAAACTGACCGCCACGATATAGCCTAAATAATGTTAAAGTAGCATTAAACACCATAAAACAAACCATCCCATTAATGCTATATAATGTCCCCACATTTAGAAATATTGTTCCTGAATCCTCATGAAAATATCCCCTCTACACTAAAAGACAGACAGTGAGTGGGTGATTGTTGTTTCACGCCAAATGAACAATTCTTCAGATATACCATGGCTAGAACAAGTTACATAAGATGAAACAATGATGATGTTTACTTTGTACGAGATCAACACGTCTAGTTGGAATTTTATTTCGCTAGCTCACTGACACAACAGTCCACAGGTAGACATGTCACACCACATAATTAGGATTCCAATATTTTAAATAAGTTTATGATTATATTAAATGATCAAAATAATTCCTTATCATATAACTGAAATTGAATTGTGTGAACATGCTCATCATAGGAATCAATTTTATTTTTTCCTCCGTTTTGTTTGTGAATATCAGATTCATTATTAGTGCTACATATATATAGTAATTGCATGCCTTTTATGTACTTCTTTAATGTAGGAAATTTTAATTTGGAGAAGACTTCATAAGTTTGTTTAACTTGTGTCTAATCCATTTTGTCTGTTTAATTGGCAAATTTACTAAACTAAACTATGATTCCAAGCCAACCGGTCTTTGATCTGATCTGTCTCTTTTTAATGCTGCGTGTTTGGTGGAGAAGCAACACATACCAATTTTATGTTCTTTCGTTTGACCCAACTGAGGCTCGAAACCATGACCTACTTCAGCCACAACGAGCACACTAACCATTGCACCACCAGTGGTGTTAAAAAGACAGAGACATTGTCTAGTTATTGTTAAATCCTTTTTTGGGGAATATGAAATAAAGTGTATTATATTTGTATATAATTGTAGATTTTGGAAGTGGAGGACATTTTATGATTAAAGATTCTGATAGAGTATGATATTTTATTGTAGATTCTGACAGTGTACGATATTTGATTGTAGATTCTGGCAGTGTATCATGATATTTTATTGTAGATTCTGACAGTGTACGATATTTGATTGTAGATTCTGGCAGTGTATCATGATATTTTATTGAAGATTCTGGCAGTGTATGATATTTTATTGTAGATTTTGGCAGTGTATAATATTTGTTTATTATTGTAGATTCTGGCAGTGTATGTAGAAATGGAGTTTTTAATCCTACATGCTATGTACACAACACAAAAGGAAAAATAGGTATGAGCTCTGCTACGTGGAAAGATGGATGTTCCTGGAATTATACTCCTGTACAGCACAATGTACTATCAACATTGCAGAATAGCTGTAACAATAGGTATGTATTGAAAATAAAAAGATAAACATGATGGTTATGTACAATGTTGATGGTTCTGTACAATGTTGATGGTTATGTACAATGTTGATGGTTCTGTACAATATTGATGGTTCTGTACAATGTTGATGGTTCTGTACAATGTTGATGGTTATGTACAATGTTGATGGTTCTGTACAATGTTGATGGTTCTGTACAATGTTGATGGTTCTGTACAATGTTGATGGTTATGTACAATGTTGATGGTTCTGTACAATGTTGATGGTTATGTACAATGTTGATGGTTCTGTACAATGTTGATGGTTCTGTACAATGTTGATGGTTCTGTACAATGTTGATGGTTCTGTACAATGTTGATGGTTCTGTACAATGTTGATGGTTCTGTACAATGTTGATGGTTCTGTACAATGTTGATGGTTATGTACAATGTTGATGGTTCTGTACAATGTTGATGGTTATGTACAATGTTGATGGTTCTGTACAATGTTGATGGTTCTGTACAATGTTGATGGTTCTGTACAATGTTGATGGTTCTGTACAATGTTGATGGTTCTGTACAATATTGATGGTTATGTACAATGTTGATGGTTATGTACAATGTTGATGGTTATGTACAATGTTGATGGTTCTGTACAATGTTGATGGTTATGTACAATGTTGATGGTTCTGTACAATGTTGATGGTTCTGTACAATGTTGATGGTTATGTACAATGTTGATGGTTATGTACAATGTTGATGGTTCTGTACAATGTTGATGGTTCTGTACAATGTTGATGGTTATGTACAATGTTGATGGTTATGTACAATGTTGATGGTTATGTACAATGTTGATGGTTATGTACAATGTTGATGGTTATGTACAATGTTGATGGTTATGTACAATGTTGATGGTTCTGTACAATGTTGATGGTTCTGTACAATGTTGATGGTTCTGTACAATGTTGATGGTTATGTACAATGTTGATGGTTATGTACAATGTTGATGGTTATGTACAATGTTGATGGTTATGTACAATGTTGATGGTTATGTACAATGTTGATGGTTATGTACAATGTTGATGGTTATGTACAATGTTGATGGTTCTGTACAATGTTGATGGTTCTGTACAATGTTGATGGTTCTGTACAATGTTGATGGTTATGTACAATATTGATGGATATGTTCAATTTTTATATTTTTGTTCAATTTTTCTGATTATGCTCAATTTTGATGGTTCTGTACAATGTTAATCACCATGTTCCATTTTTTATGGTTATTTTCATTGTTCATGGTTATGGTCAATTTTGATGGCTATGTTCAATTTCGATAGCTATGTTTAATTCTGATGTTTATGTTCAATTTGGATAGTTATGTTCAATATCAATAGTGATGGCTATGTACAATTGTGATGATTATGTTCAGTTGTAATAAATATGTTCAATATTGATGGTTCTGTTCAATATTGATAGATATGTTAAATTTCGATATTTTACTTCAATTTTGATGATGTTCAGTTTTTATTGTTAGGTTCAGTTTTGATGGTTATGCTCAATGTTTATTGTTAGGTTCAGTTGTGGTGGTTATTTAAAATTTTGATAGATATGTTAAATTTCGATATTAATGTACAATATTGAAAGTTATGTATAATTGTGATGGCTATGTGTAATTTTAATAATTATGTACAATTTTAATGGTTATGTACAATTTTAATAGTTATGTACAATTTTAATAGTTAGGCCATATACAATTAATTATCTGGTTCTCAGATACTGCCGCGTCGGAAAAAAATCGATTTCATGTCATTTCCCGTGGTTTATTGTGAAAATATTGTGATCTTTCCTTTTATTCTCTTGATACTGTCTCAAATGTACATGTTGATGAATGCTATTACTAACATGATATGTCAGTTATTGGAATAAAACAAGATAATACAACATTGAAATTGTTTTAATATTTATTCATAATAGCTGAAAAGTAAGTGACGACACAGACACCGCTGAAACCTAAAGATTGGACCAATATGCATATAAATAGTGATGGTAAAAAAGTTCGCGTTCAAATATGGAATTAACGGAAGTAACGACTTCGTACAATCAGAGGAAAACACAAGAGTGTTCTGAATTCCTTCAACGTGAAATTGGAGTTGTCTCTCTGATCAATTCAAGTTAAATGGTGAAAAATCTGAAAAAATACATGTAACTTCTGGTGTTCCACAAGGCACTGTACTAGGACCGATCCTCTTTTTAGTATACATAAATGATTTCCATGAATATATCAAACACAGCACCTTAAGACTTTGCGGATGACAGCATAATCTACAAGACAATTAAAGATGAAAGTGACACACACAAACTACAAGAAGATCTGAACGCAGCAGCAAAATGGGAAAATGAATGGCTTATGCAATTTCATCCTGACAAATGCTCAGTCATGCACATAACAACTAAGAAGAACCCTATACATCACAAATACGTACTCCATCAACATACTCTCCAAACTGAATATTCAACAAAATATCTAGGCGTAACAATCCAATCAGATCTTAAATGGAATAAACACTTAGACAACATCAATTCAACAGCAAGCAAGCATCTTAACTTTATTAAACGTAATCTAAAAGTAAATTCAAAGTCAGTGAAAGAGAAAGCATATACATCTTTGATACGACCAAAATTAGAATACAGTAGCTGTGTCTGGGACCCTCATACCAAATCTAACATTAGTAAACTCGAAACGGTCCAACGCAGAGCGGTCAGATACACCTGCAATAAATTCCATAACACCAGCTCTGTCACGAACATGCTTACAGAACTCAAATGGCCACAATTACAACTGAGAAGAACAAGAACACGCCTCATATTCTTCTACAAAATTATATATCATCCAGTTGCTATATATCCAACCAACCTACTAGTACCATCTGACAGTAGAACACGACAATACACACACTGCCACTCATATAGGCATATCCATACAAGCTTAGACTCATATAAATACTTCTTCTATCCGAAAACCATTGTACAGTGGAACCTGCTCCCAGCTGCTGCTGTACAATGTTCCACACTTGACAGCTTCAAAGAACAGATACCACTATCTGTTCTCCAACAACACATCTAATTATCAGTCAACTGTACATAGTTTTAACCACACTGCACCACTGTATATAGTTATCACTTTTATTTGAACGTTATCATATTTTTTTTTACCCCATGCATGCATGGCACATGATCGTCAATAAGATGACGGCGTGCGGAAATTGAAAGAAGAAGAAGAAGAAGAAATACAAAAATTAAATACCTTCCCTCCCTCATCATTTTTTGGAAAATCAGTATTTGAGAACCAGATAATTAATTTTACCTGGCCTTATGTACAATTTTAATGGTTATGTACAATTTTAATAGTTATGTACAATTTTAAAATGTACAATTTTAATGGTTATGTACAATTTTAAAATGTACAATTTTAATGGTTATGTACAATTTTAATAGTTATGTACAATTTTAATGGTTATGTACAATTTTAATAGTTATGTACAATTTTAATGGTTATGTACAATTTTAAAATGTACAATTTTAATGGTTATGTACAATTTTAAAATGTACAATTTTAATGGTTATGTACAATTTTAAAATGTACAATTTTAATGGTTATGTACAATTTTAAAATGTACAATTTTAATGGTTATGTACAATTTTAATAGTTATGTACAATTTTAATGGTTATGTACAATTTTAATAGTTACATGTATGAACAATTTTAAAATGTACAATTTTAATGGTTATGTACAATTTTGATGATTCTATTCCATATCAGTTGGTTGTTCAATTTACTTTTCAGATACACCTGTTCAGTAACAGTGGATGATAATCTACAATTCTGCTACACAGATTATTACTATACTGTCTACTATGCTGTATCATATTCAACCTGGGAATTGTGTTGGGGTATCGTTTGTTACGTTCGAAAGTACACCACTAAAACCTATGCAGTACGTTTCAGGAAAATTTGTGGCATTCTATACTATGAGTATTCTTGTACAAGTGAGTAACTACTTGTTTTTTAATTTGCTTTTCTATGTATATTATTAAGGATATCCATTGAAGCATACTTCCGACCCAAGAAAGGCTTTTTAAAACGCTTCTATGATATTATTACAGGAAGATTTCCGTATTGGCCTAGTTATTTAGTCCAAGAGTAGCTGTATTGACCTAGTTATTACTCTGAGGGTAGCTGTATTGACCTAGTTATTAGTCTGAGGGTAGCTGTATTGACCTATTTATTAGTCCAAGGGTAGCTGTATTGGCCTAGTTATTAGTCCAAGGATAGCTGTAATGGCCTAGTTATTAGTCTGAGGGTAGCTGTATTGACCTATTTATTAGTCCAAGGGTAGCTGTATTGGCCTAGTTATTAGTCCAAGGGTAGCTGTAATGGCCTAGTTATTAGTCTGAGGGTAGCTGTATTGACCTATTTATTAGTCCAAGGGTAGCTGTATTGGCCTAGTTATTAGTCCAAGGGTAGTTGTATTGGCCTAGTTATTAGTCCAAGGGTAGCTGTATTGGCCTATTTATTAGTCCAAGGGTAGCTGTATTGGCCTAGTTATTAGTCCAAGGGTAGCTGTGTTGGCCTAAGGTGAAGAGGATGGCCAATAGAGGTATCCTTGAACTAATAACTAGGCCAATACGGAAATGATCACGTAATGATATATTTATTAATTAACCATAAAATATTGTCATATGATTTTATCCTTTGGCTTTTAGATCTTTGTAACCTCAGGCTAATACAGCTATCATTGGACTAAACACTTTCCCTATATGTCTATATGTCTTTTTATCCTTTCGCTTTTAGATCTTTTTCACCTCAGGCCAATAGTACCAGTAGCAAAAAGCTTTCATCGGACTAAAAACTAGGCCAATACGAAAATCATCAGATAATGATACGTACTGACAAGGTTCAACGCATATGATACGTAGTAGCTTCCTTTCCATTTTATATCATCAGACGACAGTGACAGAGTGTCTCTATTTTATTGTTGATACATACCTGTAAGTAAAATCTAGAGAGAATCCTGAACACCGATATTGGCTGCATCAAAGTCGGCCAATATGAGAAAAATAATCTGTGTTGGACGACTTTGTCCCGTATTTGCCTAGTTGTACTATCTGTATCACAAAGGCAGTTTTCACTGTATTTATGTAAAGATAACAGTAGTTAATTAATAAAGTGTGGCATTTTTTGCTTTTAGCCGAGTTGCGACGAAGTCGAACTCGGCTTATAATATGATGAATGTTATCCGGGCGGCGGGGCGTTCGGGTGTTAATTTTTTCGTTTCCGCACAATATCTTAAGAATGAAATGTCTGATCTAAATGAAACTTGGTACACACATGCCTGGTGGTGAGAGGATTGATATTGATATGATATTGAGGATCATAGAACAAAGGTCAAGGTCACAACTTCTAAAAATAGAAAAAAAAATTGATACTTTTTTCGTTTCCGCACGATCTCTTAAGAACAAAATGTCGGATCTAAATGAAACTTGGTACACATATGCCTGATGGTGAGAGGAGGAAGCCTATTGATATTGAAATTTGTAGGACAAAGGTCAAGGTCACAACTTCTAAAAATAGAACAAAAATTTGATACTTTTTTCGTTTCCGCACGATATCTTAAGAACAAAATGTCGGATCTAAATGAATCTTGGTACACACATGCCTGATGGTGAGAGGAGGAAGCTTATTGATATTGAGGTTTGTAGGTCAAAGGTCAAGGTCACACAAATGATTGTCCATCCATATGTTTGCAACTCTGCTTTCGCACGTTACTGATTTTTCATTTTATTCTCTAGGTGGGTGAATCGTTCAAACATTGATGCAAAAAAGGGTTATTAAGGAAATGTTTAATTTACATTTATGGGCGGTCCATGTCAAAAGCATCGGTCTTCATTGAGTGGGAGGTACATTTAATAAAAATGTAGATATCAAATTCAGTGCACACTACACGTTTCTGAAATAGCCTTCATTAGGTACACTCAAAATCAAAAGATTGGACAGCAAAATAATTAAAAACGTGGTTAAGAGAAAGAACACCAATAGGGCCTAAGGCAACAACCATTTTCTTATCTGGGTGGGGCCTGGGATTTTCATTGTGCTCGTAAAAATTTTTTCAGAAACTTCCTCAGTCAAAATATTTTTTTCTCATGAGAACGAAAGCAAAATTTTTTTCCCTATCATGTAGAAGAGAAATACATTTTTCCATAAACAAATTTTCTAGACAGTGACAGCATAAATTTTTTTTCAGCTAAAATGCAAAATCTATTATTTTTCGGTCAGCTAGGGCATTCAAATATTTAAAAAAAAATCCCAGCCCCCCCAGATAAGAAAATGGTTGTTGCCTAAACAGGATAGCCACAATCGTCTAAGGTCACCTGTGCCTGAGAGAGGAGAACCTCAGTTTTAGTAATAATTCTATTATTTAGGAACAGTTAATATTGTAATAGCCCTTTATATGACAATTCAACTCCACTCTGATTGGGTAAGGTTTTATGTACATTGTCTCTGAATATAAAATTTATTTGAGGTATGAGGCTATAGCTACTCCATACAACATAATGTGAGAAAGTTATAGTCAACGACTGGCGACAGGTCGGTGGTTTTCTCCAGGTACTCTGATTTCCTCCACCAATAAAACTGATCGCCACGATATAACTGAAATATTGTTGAAAGTGGCATTAAACACCATAAATCAACCAACGATATATAGAGTGGCAACATTTATTTTCTGATTATAGTTCCACAATGGGCAGAATGGCAGGAATGGGGTAAATGTACTGTTACCTGTGGGCGTGGCACACAAACAAGGAGCAGAGCCTGTGAATCTGTAACCACAACAGACCAAGGAACCATTAACTGTGGCAGTGATCACTATGATGAGACTAGAGAATGTTTGCTGGCAGGAACTGTTCCTTACTGTACATGTGAGTAGTCCCTTGTGAGAAATATAAGGGGAAGGAGAAGAATTGTGTGTGAGGGGGATGGGGGTTATTGATACCTGCATATCAAGATGGAGGTTGGGATCTCATTTAAGGTGAAATACAAAGGTACATAACTTGTATTAAGATTTACATTTTTTTAGATAGTGATTTTAGTACCTTGATAGAAAATCGTAATAATGTTTAATTTTCTCAAGCCGTTTGTACTAAATCGTCCAGGTAAACTTACCTGTTTAAAACCTCATGAAATATCAATCATGCTTATTTCCCTTTAAAAATCTCTTGTCGTGACATCATTTGTGTCCTTTCCATATGTTATTGAATTGTTTTAGGGGGGACAAAGACAATCATACCATATCCCTTCTTTGTCAAAGCGGTTGGACAGGCCGACATTGGTAAATTTACTGTTAATTAAGCTAACATTAATGGTTAAGTATACTGATTAAGCAATTTCACTTGTAAAAATATAAATAAAATGAAAGAATAAATACAGTTTTTGCATTGATTGGTTCTGGGATATCCTGCCCCGTGGGTTCATCATGCTTATGGGTCAGTCTTCTTAGCAAATGTGAAACATCAAACAGTTATTGCCGTGCCATGACGCGTTTTGGTATAAAACCATGTAAAAAAAGTTCAAATTATTTTCAATTCTGACTTTTTTCTGTGCTTTCAAATGTAGACCATAAATATTATCAATGTATGCCAAAAAGAATGAACCGTTCAGCTTTCTAAGCGGAGATGTACTTGTGTTAAGCGTCAAGCTCTGGGTTCATACAAAGGAGAGGGGGCACGAGTGGCATGATCGCATCCCATTTTTTCTATCAGAATTTGTTTTTCTTTACTTCAGTTGAAAACATTATTAGCCCCTCCCGGCGGATCTCATATTAAACTTTCTGAGTAGAAAGGCATACTTACCAAGTAAAATTTCTGGGTATGGGCCATAACTCTTTATATTAATAATAATAGTAATAATAATTTGTATACTATATTTAGCTTTATCAATGATGAGTCAAGTTGTAACTTTTTGTTATCCAAATTTCGTCAAATTTGGGGAAATGTTTGAACACATGTTATTTCCTATATGTGATGTTATCCCGCATCGTCAATAGAAACTTGCCATATTTTAGGGAAGATAAGATGCTGTATATCTCTTGGAAAGGATAACATTAGCAAAAAAGAAACTAGATTGTCGACTAGTAACTCCAAATATGACAACCCAGAAACAAGAGAAAATGTTCCCCGCTTTCGGACGTCAAAAGAACATTTTTTTTTAATTGGAACGGGAAAATATTACAGAGAAAAATGAAGAAATGAAATGGATTATATGTTTTCAAATCTATGAAATTTTATTTAGTATCTAAATTTGACTAACCAAATCAAGATATGTATGATGTTTAACAGAGTGATGTTGAAATTGGGTTACATCGTCCCTTAGATGCAAAAATATGTTTGTGTTAAACACGTTGCTCGTTTGTTTTTTATGCTAAATAGACCAAAATATGTATAAATATATTTATGTAAAGAATTTTGTCATTGTCTTAGCTAGCAAGGATAACACAATGGCAAACCCCTGAATTTCTATACGCAGAAATTTGGTTATTCTGAAAAAAAAACCTCCTTGTCTCTGATGATTACAAGCGACATTTTTTAAATATATTTTTCATTTATTATCAAGTCGTCTATTTATGCATTTCATCATGCTGTATTTCGTTTCGTTTCGTTGCATTGAAAGGATATTTATTTTATTTTCGCTCATGGGCTGACCAGAATATTTATTTCCAACAAACTTCCAGATCCCTCTCAGAATCAAATTATCATCCCGTAAGAGATGCATGTACATTGTCGTCCAGTGTGGACTGTCGTCAATTTTGGAAGACGGTACAACGATCTATGCTGTAGATTGTGTAAAATTTTCTGTTTTGGTGAATCAGTGTGTCAGGCCTTTATGTAGTTTAGGGGACTTTACACATCCTAAAAAACGAAGGGACTCACCAATCATTTTTGTTCTATAAGACTTGGCTTTATTGTCTAATGATATTTATTACGTATTTTACAAAGTTTAGGAGACTAACTTTATGTTCTATAGCGAATGTTGTCTTATGATATGAACCAGGTAAATATAGTAGTGAGTCCGCTAAGGTACGCTAAGACATTATAGGGATCATTTACTTTAGGGGACTCACATACTTTTCTATGATTAATGTTGTTGTCTTATGATATGATTCATGGATATAGGTAGTGGATCCCCTACAGTACACAAAGGCATTATAGGAACCATTTACTTTAGGGGACTTGCATGTTTTTTTTTTATGGTTAATGGTAG
This sequence comes from Bathymodiolus septemdierum, assembly GCA_963383655.1. Classification (NCBI taxonomy): domain Eukaryota; kingdom Metazoa; phylum Mollusca; class Bivalvia; order Mytilida; family Modiolidae; genus Bathymodiolus; species Bathymodiolus septemdierum. Next base: position 20,974,238 of record OY726528.1, on the reverse strand, counting down.
TGGGTCCCCTAAAATCTTAGACATGTATTATGAAAAGGTTTTAAACTTTATTGAATTTTGTTTCTCTCGGAAAGGAGTAAAATGACACTCTATGTGGCGAGTCTCTTAAAGTAGACTTTGAAAATTACACCCCTCTAAAGTAAATGATGGCTATGATGCCTTAGTGTAACACGGACATGAATTCCAAATATCTCGCTGTTCTCCATTCAACTATTACTGACAAGTCATAAGTAATGCATTTTATGTAAAAATGCATTAAAGCGAGGAGAATGTGAAGGTAGCATTTCATGGTAGTTGGATTTACAACTACCTAAGCAATCAGTGCCTATCACCACTGATGTTGTGAGTTCGAATCTCGATCAGGGTGGGGTGTACAACATTATGTGATAAAGTTTGTCAGTGACTTGCGACAGATCAGTGGTTTTCTCCAGGTCATCCGGTTTCCTCCACCAATAAAACTGACTGCCACGATATAACTGAAATATTGTTGAAATGGCGATAAGCACTATCAAGCGAAACGAAACGTATATAATAACATGTAAGCAAATTCTAGACATATGAACATGTGTTCATAGTCAAAAAATGTAAAAAAAAATACATGTACTCCAGAATAGGGTTGTGGTGTTTAACGCCACTTTCAACAATATGTCAGTTATATCGTGGTGGTCAGTTTTATTGGTGGAGGAAATCGGAGAAAACCAAAGACCTGTCGCAAGTCACAGACAAACTTTATCACATAATGTTGTATCGAGTACACATCGCCTGAGAGGGATTCAAACTCACAATGTTAGTGGTGATAAGCACTGATTGCACATATAGCTATAACAGAGTAACCTTTATAAATACATTTATACATTGTAGATTGTGGTGATAGTTTATTTGGCTATAGTGGTATAGCTTCTATGTCAGTACTTGCTGATACAAATTCAGGTTGGTATTATAGCTGTATAAGGAATGAGAGGGAATTTTCGAGAGATTGATATGTTCCTCCATAATAAAGGCGTTAAAAGAGATATAGGAATTTATCGGTTACTAATACATTTATTTCTTTGATCTCACTGAGTGATATTGTCATTTTCTTTTGATCTAACTGAGTGATATTGTCATTTTCCTTTGATCTCACTGAGTGAATTTGTCATTTTCCTTTGATCTCACTGAGTGAATTTGTCATTTTCCTTTGATCTCACTGAGTGATATTGTCATTTTCCTTTGATCTCACTGAGTGAATTTGTCATTTTCCTTTGATCTCACTGAGTGATATTGTCATTTTCCTTTGATCTCACTGAGTGAATTTGTCATTTTCCTTTGATCTCACTGAGTGAATTTGTCATTTTCCTTTGATCTCACTGAGTGATATTGTCATTTTCCTTTGATCTCACTGAGTGAATTTGTCATTTTCCTTTGATCTCACTGAGTGATATTGTCATTTTCCTTTGATCTCACTGAGTGAATTTGTCATTTTCCTTTGATCTCACTGAGTGAATTTGTCATTTTCCTTTGATCTCACTGAGTGATATTGTCATTTTCCTTTGATCTCACTGAGTGATATTTTCATTTTCCTTTGATCTCACTGAGTGAATTTGTCATTTTCCTTTGATCTCACTGAGTGATATTTTCATTTTCCTTTGATCTCACTGAGTGATATTTTCATTTTCCTTTGATCTCACTGAGTGATATTGTCATTTTCCGTTGATCTCACTGAGTGATATTGGCATTTCCTTTGATCTCACTGAGTGATATTGTCATTTTCCTTTGATCTCACTGAGTGAATTTGTCATTTTCCTTTGATCTCACCGAGTGAATTTGTCATTTTACTTTGATCTCACTGAGAGATATTGTCATTTTCCTTTGATCTCACTGAGTGATATTGTCATTTTCCTTTGATCTCACTGAGTGAATTTGTCATTTTCCTTTGATCTCATCGAGTGAATTTGTCATTTTCCTTTGATCTCACTGAGTGATATTGTCATTTTCCTTTGATCTCACTGAGTGAATTTGTCATTTTCCTTTGATCTAACTGAGTGATATTGTCATTTTCCTTTGATCTAACTGAGTGATATTGTCATTTTCCTTTGATCTCACTGAGTGATATTGTCATTTTCCTTTGATCTCTCTGAGTGATATTGTCATTTTCCTTTGATCTCACTGAGTGATATTGTCATTTTCCTTTGATCTCACTGAGTGATATTGTCATTTTCCTTTGATCTCACTGAGTGAATTTGTCATTTTCCTTTGATCTCACTGAGTGATATTGTCATTTTCCTTTGATCTCACTGAGTGATATTGTCATTTTCCTTTGATCTCATTGAGTGATATTGTCATTTTCCTTTGATCTCACTAAGAGATATTATCAGTATCAATGGACTGACTCTGAGACATATAGAATAACAGTATTAATGAAGGTTGAGACAGACATAATCGCTAGTATTCGCAGAGATTCTGACAGGATGAGCTGTGATACTCTAATAATGTTTTTCATGTCCTTCAATCCTGACATTGTTGTTTTTATTGGTAATGTCATTATGGATTTGACGTCACACTGACCGATAATCTTCAGTATCAGAGTCTGTCCGTTGATACTGAAAGTATACCTTGATGAGATCAAAGGAAAAAAATGTATGAATAACTGATACAGAAAAAACCAAATGCAATTATAATATAATATGGTTTTTCATTGATTAATGATTGTCTTCAAATCCACAATTCACATGCCGCAACTAAGGGTTCTTGCACGAATGAGCCGCCATACTGATTCTTGAAATCCAACATGTCAATTAAAACTATATGTTAGAAAATAAAGACATCATTTACGTTTTAGATAATTTCTTGTTGGATTTTATCCGAAATTGAATCGTACATGTTGCGAGATAATGTCCACTGTCTATATTTTATGCTGATAAACTTCATATGACGTCACAAGTTTTATGACTTTTGTTTGCCAAAGTAATTAAAAATTTGTATGTCTCATTGCATTTAATTTTTTGCAACTTCTTAAGCCCAAATAGAGATATTTTTGTCTTGCAATAGAATAGAAATAGCTGTATTGTATTTGAGTAGTTGTTGGTGTCAATCGGGAAATTGACGGTCTCAAATATGCGTTTTACTGTCTCCGCTATGCATCTCCAAGTAAAACTGCATTTTCAACCATCAAATCACCAATTGATGTTGGCAACTTTACAAACACAATTCAGCTATTTCTTTTTTTTTAGCTAGTAATATCTTTTATTCAAATGCTTGCTACAATTAACACACCAAAAGTCCAAGCTCCTTTTGGTGTTTCCCTGTTACAACTTGTTCTGATTATCCAGGGCTATGATCAGAATTACATGAAATATATATACAACCTAAAGTAAACATCAGTACGTTGATGGTTTTCTGTAACCAAAGAAGAAGAAGAAGAAATACAATATCTATTTAATACTTTTGGAAGCATTTATTTATTTTCCATTTAGTATATAATTTTTTACGTTAATTAAAAATGTACACTTTTGCAGTGTTTTATTTTCTTTTATTCTTTTGATATATTCATTGACAAATATTCTATAAACATTAATATACTTTATTTTATGTTCTCTGTTCTGATATATGATGCGATTTGTAGATGGAAAACCCTACAACTGTTATCAAAAAATTTAATGCAAGATAGTTTTTATCATCTATCTTATATCCAAGTACTATATGTTTCAAAGTAATTTTGGTTTCGATACTCAAACCCTTCATTAAATTCTGCTATTTCTTACTTACAGGCGAGTGTTACGCCAAACACAGTGATGTTCTGACCTACCAGTAAAAGCAATGACATCACTTTTGAAGGTATCGACATACATTATCACAAGTATCACAAATTGTCTTGTCAGACTAAATGCTGTAATACTGGCGATAATATTTGTCTTGACCTTCATAAAAACTGTTGTTATTCTATGTAGCTTTCCTGAGTGTGGGAAATGCATTCCTTTTTTCAGGTGTAGCACTAGTGGTACGAGGATGAAAGACATTGAATTGTGTACATGTGCACTAGGATAATCTCATTATTGCTAGGGTGCATTGCATTTTTTGCTCATGTTTATGTATGACCTTAAAGGATACATGAATGTCTTAACTTGTTATATTTTTTTCATAAACAGGAAATGCTGTATTGATGCAAAGTGACATTGACATTGTAAGATGTTGTGGTCGAATTACATCGTGGAAATTCTTCGCGAAAAATGCTGGCACATTGAAGATGATCGTCTGGAGACCAACAGAAGATGTAGATTATATGAAAATTGTTGCCATGAACACCTTTCAAGTGTTTGGTCAGTATATTTAAAGGACATGGAATAGGGTTTTGGTGTTTAACACCACTTTCAACACTATTTCAGTTATATCGCGGCGGTCAGTTTTATTGGTGGAGGAAACATGAGTACCCGGAGAAAACCACAGACCTGTCGCAAGTCACTGAAAAACTTTATCACACAATGTTGTATCAAGTACATGTAGCCATAAGCGGGATTCAAACTCAGAACTTTAGTGGTGGTAAGCACTAATTGCATAGGTAGTTGTAAGTCCAACTACCATACGATCACATCCGACCACAACGGCCCCTTCATCTGAGATACAATGTAAACCATATATAAAAAAGCTACTTCATGGCGATGTCACATAATAAAGATTTTCAAGTAATCGACTATCCAAATTCTTGATAACAAATGTTTGACTGTTTATTAAACTGATGGTTAGTTGTAGCAGTCCTCAAAATGAAAATTTGAATTTACTGGTCCAAATCAAATTCTTGAATTTATTTTAATATAATTCTAAATAAAAACTGAAAAATTTACTGGGCCGAACAAAGTTTTGCTGGTCTTAGGACGGAGGACCAGTGCTCATCGCGAGGACTGTTGTAGTGAATGGAATTCATTAATTTCTAATTAATTGTAATTGTGTTTTGACAGATTCAGACCTTGGCAGTTTTAAGACGGTAATGATAGATGATTCAGAGAGGATATCTATTACAGCTGGAGATAGAATTGGATGGTAATGTTTGTGTTCAAAATTGTTTGGGTATTCTTTAGATTTTTCACCTTGTTCGAGTGACAAGACAATCTGACCAATTACCAACTAACAAGATTAAGTATAGCAGTTCGTCACTATTTTGTTCAAAAAGATTTAACAAAGCATGCAGTCAATGGACATTTTTTTTTACAAATCTAGGATTGGGGCCGTCATGGTCGTGATCGTATGGTATTTGGATTTACAACTACCTGTGCAATCAGTGCCTATCACCATTAATACTGTGAGTTTGAATCCTGTTCAGAGGAGGTGTACTTTTTTTTTTATTATATCTATATTACACCTGTGAACAATTTACCTCTGGGTGCCAGGAAACCTCAAAGGTTTACAAATATTTACAATGAACAATATAATTAAATAAATAAATACTGGTACAGTTGTAGTAAGGATACAATACCATAAGCAAATAAATCATATTTTATCTCTCATATTCAATTTATAAACATACATTTTTACACAGTAAACAATGAAAGGAATTATTAATACAACTAAATTCATAATGTATCCAATAATAGCTGTAATTTCCTAATATTATATAAGTTTCGAACTTCTAGGTTCTTAATCATCATTTGTATATTACTTCTGAGTTCATTTTTGAGATTTGTGATAACTATTGCTTCCCTGTAAGTACTTTTATTATATTTTATATAATTTCTTGTTTTCCAAATTACCCATTTTAATATACAAATTACTAAATTCATTAAAAGTAGGTTTTCAGTTATTTCTCCCTCATACACCCCAATGATTAAGTTTTCCTCAACAAGTACTATATTTTTTTCAAAAATGCTATTACAAATGTGTTTTAATTCATCTAAGACATGTTTAATTTTATGACACCTGTAAAACAAATGCATAAGGGACTCTATTTCATTTTTACAAAAATGACATTGACCATTTGATTTTCCCATTTTTTGTAATCTATATTCTGAATAGACAATGTTATGCAAACATTTCCATTGGAACTGGATAATGCTTTGTTTACATTTAATCTTGTTCAGTATATACCAAATTGATATCCAGTTAAATTTCTTTTCATAAATTGTATCCCATTTGAATTGACATTTTGGCGTAATTGGTTTACGTATTTCTTTCTGGATATTCTTCAGTTTCAGCTCTTTTGGAACAATGATTTTATTATTATGATTTCTAATATTCAAATTACTATCTATTTTTAAACCTAATGATTTTTTTATCTTTTCGTTATCATCGGATTTTAATTTCTTAACAAAATTTTCTGGTATTGATTTTTTTATTTTTGCCCATTCTGATATCCAGTTCCTTTTATCATCCAGTCTATTAAATATAGTCTGATTATCAACAAAGGTATTATTGTTTTTATCCCATATGTCGTTTATTTTAAATATATTATTTCTCAAAAACGATTGAAAAAAAAGTGGATTTCTATTAAATTTGATCTCAGAGTTACCAAATATGTTTTTATCTAAAATGTCATTTTTAGACTCCGTAGAACATGACTCCAAAAAATTGTTCCATGCTTGTATAGCGTCTTGATAGTATTTTGGAATGGATGCAATATCTAAACCTTTAATATCGGAGCATTTACAAAGAAAAAAATCAACTCCAAATTTTTTATCGTATTTCTGTAACCAGTGTTTACCTATCGCATTCCATGAGTCCATCTCACTGTTGATTATTTTGTATATAAATGTTATCTGTTTACTTTTGACAAAATTGTCTATGTTAATCATTCCCATCTCCCCTTCATTAATATTTAAGCAACATACGTTTCTTTCTATTTGGTTTGGTTTATTGTCCCAAAGAAATTTCCAAATCAAATCATTCACCTCTTTTTTATATTTCTCTGGTATCCCCCTCATTTCAGTTTCAAATCCTATTTGAGCTAACAGAAAATTTTTAACGATTAAAGTTTTTCCCTTAAAGGTTAAATTTCTAGTTTTCCAAACCTGAGTGAAGCTTTTCATTTTATTTATAATTTTTTTCCAAATGTCATCAGTGTCTATATTGTACCCGTGAAAAACACCTAAAGTCTTTATATTATCTGAAATCCATGATATGTTAGTTAATCTGGGTCGTTTCCCTCTTAATAATCTACCAATAAATAATCCTTTTGTTTTTTCATAATTTATCTTAGAGCCGGATGCCTTTTCAAATTTCGAAAGAATTAAAAAGGATTGTTCAACAGATTCTTCGTTTTTGTAAGAGTTGCGTGTCGTCTGCAAACATGCATATTTTTGCTTCCTTTACGGGCTGCCCCTCACAGTCGGGTAGTTTGATACCATGTATTTCCGGAGTGTTTCGGATAGCACAAGCCATCGGCTCTGCCTGAATAATGTACAAAATCGGTGCAGCAGGACATCCTTGTCTGGCTGAACGCGATATTGCGAAAAATTTTGATATGAAACCATTTGTTTTTATACAGGTTTTTCCCTTTTTAAATAACATATAAACCCATTCACGAAATTTCAGTCCAAAATTAAAACATTCCATAACATAATTTAACCACTCCCATTCCATTCTATCAAATGCTTTTTGCTGATCAACAAAAATAATTACACCTTCCTCATCTTCATTATCTACAAATTCTATAATATCATCAATCATACGATTATTTTCGCTTATATTTCTCTCTGCTACCAATCCTTTTTGATCCGTATGAATAATTTTGTTTAATACTGGCTTCATGGGATTTGCTAAAAGTTTTGATATGATTTTATAATCACTATTTAATAATGTTATTGGACGCCAGTTACGTATGTTGCCTGGAAGGTTCAGATATATCCTTTAATGTCTCTAATTTATTTTCTAGAGCCTTTATCTTGTCGTCAGTAGTGTTTACCTTTTTAGACGCATCTATAGTTATCGATTTAATCTTAATTTTGGCTATGTCCCACCATTCCCTCAAATTTGAAAAAGATTTCTTTTCTAATTTTCAATATACCCACCAATTTGTAAACACTTGTCGAAAATAATCAGATCTAATTGTATGCAAATTCATTATCCAGGTACCAGACCCTCTAGTGATATCGCATACGTTTAATTTCATAATTTTAATATCATGATCACTGAACGGACAATGAATTATTTTAATGTTAATGATATGACGGGAAAGTTCTTCACTGATCAATATTAAGTCTATACGTGATTTAGAATTACCTCTTGTAAACGTGTATTTTTTCACTGACGGATTTTTTTCTCTCCAAATATCGATTAGATTATTTTTCGTCATAATAGTCTTAAGTTCTTTTCCCCCCGTATCATCATAATTACGAGAAGGATAACGATCTATTTCCTTATCTAAAACACAATTAAAATCGCCAGTGAGTATATGCATTTTTTCAGTAAGACTCCCATCTGTCACATATGGATCAATATCTCCTAACCCCACTATCATTTGGACAATACACGTTTGTTATTATATAAGTTTTATTTTCGTATTTTAGTTCACATGACAATATACGCCCAAAATCATCGGAACTAATTTCTTTAACAGTAGCATCAATATCATATAATAAAACCCCCACCCCTCGCGATGCCCTTACTCCACAATTCCAACTACTTTCGCATCCACCAGAACTTTTCCACAAGTTTTGCCATGATTCTATTTCAGAAAATGTACAGTGCGTCTCTTGAACACATATTACATTGATTTTTTTACTAATCAACCAATCAAAAAAAGTTCTACGTTTTTTATCATCTCTCAGCCCATTTATATTTATAGCTGCATTAGAAATTGACATGACATAAATAAATAAAGTGTAATATTATGATCTAAAGCCTCATGCGATAGAAAAAAATAACATATATATAGATATATATCGCTTAATTCCACGATTTTACGATTTTTCATTTGTATGGAACAAACAACAATAACCTGTATCTTACAATAAATCATATAGTGGGAGAATATGTATAATTTTGTGTTTAAAGGTCTCATGCGATAACGAGAAATTTTAATTTGTTTTATTATCGCTTGATTGCTCAATCTTACAACTTCTACTATTTGTTTACAACCGGTAACAATACCGTATTCTTGACAATAAATCATAACATCAATTGTTGTAAAACAATACAGTCTCTTGTAATATTTGTATACACACAAAGTTATACAAAATAGAAACATGAATACTATCATAATAAAGCAGTACAAATATTAAATTACAACACTGGTGGCGATACAATTCGGGTTTGTTTGTTTTGTCTCTCTACAGAATTTGGTGTCGACGAAAGCGCACTGTTTGTGCGTTTACGTGGGGTTTTCAACTCTACACTTATTACTTTAGCTGAATCGAAAAAGGTTACAATTTCGTCTCTAATTTTCGTACAACCTTCAACGCTAATATGGACACCTGAGGAGTCAGTATTATCAAATAATGACTAACACATTTCCTTGTTTCGTGAACAATTCATAAGCATCTACACATTCAATTTGTTCTCTAATACACAACTATTTCAAAAATATGTTGACATTTAAAACTGTGTCATTACATTTTGTTATGTTTGGACCTTTCCCTTTTCTAGGGAGAATAGTACATATACCAACTACAGAATTCGGGAAATTACATTTTACTTGGTGTATTGCATGTGTAAGATTAATATTAACCTGGTCATGATCACCTTTAGACTTTGTAATGTCGTTTGTACCTAAGGATATTACTACTTTATCTACAGTTTTATCAAACACTTTAGATTTGGCTAGTTTTATTGTCTCATCTATATTTTCTAATGTTGCACCTGAAATTGAGGCATTTATGCAATTTTGGGAAACTTTCCCAAGTCTTTTACAGTTAGAAGCCCCTAGTAAAACATTTACTGAATTGTTGTCGTCTGTAGTAGGATTACTGTCAGCCTGTCCTGATGTGTCTTTATCTTCTGTTTCGTCATCCAAGCTTGAGTTGTCTCGAGTATTTCTACCCTCTATGATTTCATGAAAATAATCACCATATTCCTTCCTAGCTGTTTCTTCTTTATGAGCAGGGCAGTCACGTTGTATATGGCCACACTCACCACAATGCTTGCACAAGATATCATATTGACAGTATTTGGCTATGTGTCCTTGTTTATTGCAGTTATAACAAGTTTTTATTGATGTCGGTTTAGTAGGACATCTGTAGTAGGGATGGTTTGTCTGTTGGCAGTATGAACATTCCGTCCTGTTGTTATCTGCATACAGTCGGATTTCGAATCGCCCAAAATTGGTTCTAACTGGAAGAATTGGTGCACAATTTAATATCTGAACATATCTGGTCCCATTTTCAATGTTTGTGCCTTTAATGACACCCCTTTTTATTGAACCATTTATCACTTGCCCGTATTTCGACATGTGTGTGGCTATGAATTGATCACTCACTTCGCATGGCGCATCTTTAATTGTCACGTTAGTTACATTTTTATCAATTTCAAAAAAGTTAACTGACCTGTTTTTCAATGAAATTTCCGAGTTGAGGATCTTGTATTTTGCCTGTTCACTTTTCAGCGTTACAATACAGGATTTCTCTGTCATCTGGATTGACTTTATATCTTCTAAATTTATTTCTTTTTCCAATTCGGATAAAATATCCTCATGTTTAATTCCCGTAAACAATTTACTATTAAAATGTACCGATAAGTTTCTGTTTATTTTCTCCATTCTGCCTTGAATGTTGTGAATAGGACGTGAGCTGTGTTTACTTGTATATAGTTAATTGTCAACCGTATGTTGACAAACACAAAAAACACTAAAATAAACTATCAGGAGAAGTTTTCCCACATATTGGTTGGTTTGTTGCAATATTCCATCAATAATTATATTATATATTGGAAATTTTCGGCATCGAAAGGCAATATTAGCTATTTTTGGTAAAAAATTTCGGAGCTCGAAATCAACTCAACCTACTATTCCAAGGGCAGACAACTCTCTATCAGACGAGGTGTACTTGATACAACATAATGTGATAAAGTTTGTGAGTGACTTGCGACAGGTTGTGGTTTTCTTTGGGTACTCCGGTTTCCTCCATCAATAAAACTGACTGCCACGATATAGCTGAAATATTATTGAATGTGGCGTTAAACACCATAGCCCTAACCCGTAAATCTAAGATTTTGCTGGGCCAGTTTTTATTTTAAAACATATGTTGTGTCAAAGATATTGCAATCCAAGCCAAAAGTTTTACTCCGGGAAACCTCTTGTTTACGAAATGATAAGTTTATATATGAATTATTATTGCTATATTGATATTTGATTGGATGATGCTTTTGCACATGACACTTATTTGTAACTCTCAAGATTTAACAGTAAAGAATTGTAGCGATCAAGAGACATTCCCATTTGTTTTATTTGTAAGTTAGCCTACAGCGAAAATATTTCATGTCCATTATTCTATATGTACTGTACTTCTAGAGGTGAGGTCACTTGATGTGATTATCCGTCTTCTTTCTAAAAAAATTCTGCATCTGTGGCACGGCCACAGGTAAGTCACACAGTCCAACTTTCCATTCAATTTTGAAACGTTCTTCAATTTATTTTAAAATTCTCATAATAGGATTCTCTCCAGACTGTCTGATGGAAATATGCCATGCCAATCAATTTTGAAACGACATTTCGATTCAACTTTCCACATTCGACTTTTATGCTCACATCTTTTTTTCGAAAACGCATCAAGAGGAAAATTCTGAGAGAAAATCGTATCATATGACAACACCTTAAGACGACGTAGTATAATTTTAGCTACAAATTATAATAAGCATATTGGTTATGTTAGATTTGGTTTGGTTTATGGTAATTAACACCATTTTCAACAATATTTCAGTTATATCGTGGCGGTCAGTTTTATTGGTGGAGGAAACCCAGAGTACCTAGAGAAAACCACCGACCTGCAGCAAGTCATTGACAAACTTTATCACACAATGTACACCTCGCCTGAGTAGGATTCGGACTCACCTTGCCATAAACAGGGTTTGAATTCACAACTTTAGTGGTGATTAGCACTGATTGCACAGGTAGTTGTAAATCCAACTACCATATGATCGCAACCACGACGGCCGTATAATTTTAATTACAAACAATAATAAGCATATTGGATAGGATAATGTATTATTGAAAAACAAATTTATTTTACCAGGTATGATGGTGGCTCTAAAATCATTGGTTACGATACATGTGACCCGACATTAAACAGATTTGCTGCATCTACTATTCATGCTGACTACTCACCAAATTACTGCCCAACAGATACTTATAAAATGTCAATGAGTGACCCGGTGGCAGGAGCCACTGTAAAGTGGACGTCTGGAACAAAGTATACCAGGTTTTATGGGCTACAGTACAAGACAGTAACTAGTAAGTGATTTTATTACATACTCATGTAGATATCTTGAATTTGATTAGTCTAAAGAACGTCACATGACATTTGACATTCCGTTCGATCAGCCGTTGGACGTTAGGCTGCATGGTTATATCAACTGCACGCGAGAAGACCCCCATGGAAATTCCATGCCTCATGTGTTTCTAAATCCAGTTACTTTCCTTGGTACACAAGAACAACACGGCAGCAAAAGAAAGGTTTGTTCGCCAGGCAGACAAGGAAATACTCCACACTGTGTAGGATATTCGATGTAATAAAACAATTATCAACCTTGTAAGAGTGTGATATGACAGATTGTCTCCCATTGAAAGTTTATGCCACCCTTGGGCAAGCCCTCGGGTGACATAATCTTTATCTGGGAGACAATCCGTCATATCACACTGTTACAAGGTTGATAATTGTATAATATATATTATTCCACTCTATAATATTTATTCTACTTATATAGAAATTCGATTGGTCGAAACAATCCCACGTGACATTTATCAAAACATCGTATTTCGCTCTCAACAAATGAACAATATCGTATTTCCCTTATTCGAAATTCTCAAGATTTAACGCTTTGGTCATATAACGGTATTCCATGTTAATAAAGATAACTCTAGAGATGTTCCGAAATGATAATTTTGTATACAAAGATGGCCAAAAGATTTCATTTGGCAGAATTCACCAAAACGTTGGCCTGGTGGAATAAAACATTCATTTCCCTTGCATAAGGGAGATATGAAAAATTTGTTCACCCTCAAAATAGTCATATTTCCCTCGGGCATTGCCCTCGGGGAAATATGGCTTTTCTCGGGTGAACAAATCTTCATATCTCCCTTATGCAAGGGAAATAAATGTATAATATTTATCGATAATATAGACATTTCTCCTTTGATCTCTATGAGACACTTGAATCACTCGTGTATAATATCATTATTTACACTTCTTATATACAATTTTTTAAATGATGAGTATTTTATTTTTTCAAGTTTAGATGTGAATGTTTAAGTAATTTTTTCTCTTTTCCTCTAGATACACCTCCGACTTTTGATATGGAAACATACAGTGTATCAATTCAGGATCATACAGCCATAGATGCCAGTGTAATAAGGTTATATTTCACTGACACAGACAATGCTGATTGGTATGTGAACTATGAACCAGAATACAGTGATACCTACTTCTATTATAATACTGCCACACGTATGTATTAATATGTAATAAAATCGTAGATATCAAATTTAGTGTGCACAACACGTTTTTGGAATAATCTTCATCAGGTATGCTCAAAATTGAAGGATTTGAAAGCCAAATAATTTAAAAGTGTTTGGGAGTAATAAAACCAAATGTCCTAAACAGGGTAGCCAAAATCGGCTATGGACATCATTTTGTCAAAATTATTGTTACGTTGAAACCTGTCTAAACCGAATCTCATTGGGACCAGCTTTTGTTGCTCGGAATAGACAGGAGTTTGATTTTTACAGGTATAATGAACAAAGATTTTCTAAACTGAGACTTTATTTAAATTTTTAGTTTATACAGGATTCAGGTTAGTTCAGGGTTCTGTGTAGACAAGTTTCACTGGTGTAGACAAATTTCACTGTTCTTTTTTTATGCCATTACTGAAAGGTAACTCTGCATTCAGGATGTATTACACTTGTTTATCTCGTTTTGTTTTTCCGTGCTCTAACTTTAGTTTCCTTTGACCAGCTCTATTTTCTGCTGTAGCATGCATAACATATTGTGTAATAACATCTGGAAGCAGGGGTATCTGTGTAGTATGGACATATTCTTTTATTTAAGTTTTACCCAGGAGTCTAGTTTGCATGCTTCGTTTCATATTTCACCACATCTTTACACATTGGTCAGCTGTTCTGGACAAGGGCATTATTAAATTTAATAAGCATAAAAAGTTTTTTGCATAATGCTTTGCTGGTGGACTATTACTCTCTGAGGGTTTCAATCACCCAGTAGTCTCAGAGTGCTTCATTTGACCTTATGACCAGATAAAGAATCTACCTTTGCATGCCAAACTACTACAGTTTCCCTCCTAGATTTTAAAGACAAACATTTCATTAGAATGCAATTTTTATCCATAAATTATAGGATTGGTTTGGTTTATGGTGTTTATCGCCACTTTCAACAATATTTCAGTTATATCGTGACGGTCAGTTTTATTGGTGGAGGAAACCGGAGTACCTGGAGAATACCACCGACCTGTTGCAAGTCACTGACAAACTTGATCACATAATGTTGTATTGAGTACACATATTGAGTACACCTTGCCATGAACGTCCATAAATTATGTACCTCAGAGTGAACTTCATGTTAAATTCTTCATTCACTGATTTTATTAAAGTTCAAAGTTCAATCTTTCCAAAATCTATCCATCTTTTCTTACAAAGTGTAAAGTGGAGAAGGCCTTATTTCTTACAATTATAACTTTTTGTAAAGTTATTTCTTGTTGTTATAGAAACAGTACATGTGAAGACAAATCTACCCCATGAAGTTGGAAAACATGAACAGGTGCACACATTTGTTGTCTGGGCTGAGGATTCTTGTTATAACAGAGTAACGGGAACTGTTACCATAACAACATATAATGATGTAAGTATGGTGTTAGACATCACACCCCCTGTAGGAACCCTTGGGTATAAAAATACGACATCTTTGCTGTGGCATTTAAAACAACCATCATTACAATTTTGTTTTTTTTGCAAATTTATTGAACATTAATATTTTCATTTGGAATAAGTTGAAATTTAAATGGAATAGGTGTTTTTTTCTTAGTTTTTCTAAGAAGTTTTAATTTTTCAGGTCAAGCCATGACTATTTTGACAAGAAATCATTTGTAAATATTCTCCTCCAAAAGCAACTTGACCGATTTAAACCAAATTAATTGAGTCTGAAATAAACTTGTTGCAGGCAGTTAGTAGAAGTAACCCATCCTCCATTATTAACCATAGAAATTTCTTCTTTTTCATCAGTAAATCTACCTGGTATATATTAGTTGGTGAATGAATGAGAGATCATTGTTTAACTTCAAAATGAGCAATTTATCAGCTATGTCATGGGGAGAACAAGTGCAATTTGATGTAATGATGATGATGATGATGTCCTCTTTGTACTAAACCAACGTGCTTCGTTAAATTTGTATAGTGCTAGCTCCCTAAAACAACAGTCCGTGAGTTAGGACATGTCGCTCCACTCATCACATTTTATCCTGATTCCAATCCAACTAGTCTTTGTTCTTACTCACTAATGCTGCATGCTTAGCGGAAAAGTAGCATATACCAATTTTATAGTCTTTGGTCGACATAACTGTGGATTAAACCCACGATCTACTGCATGCTTCCAGTTACACCATTGATGCAGTTACATCTACATGTATGTCCATGTACATGACCTGCATGAATAGGCTGAAATTAAAATTGTTGCTCGTGATAATGGGTTGTATAAAGAATTAATTACTATTTCATATAATTAAGATCGCTGAAAGTGGCATTAAACACCAAAAATCAATCAATCATTATAATAAGATCCTTCAAATAGCTCAATTACTTATGTCCCCTTTAAGTAAATCATTTGAAATTTATGTATGCACAAGGTCGGGGACCATAAAAGGAGGAGCAAGTTCTATTTCATACTTTACCACTCTTTCTGTTCTATAATTAGATTTATTGTCCTTGTTTACTTTAGCTGGTAGCTGGGGCATCCATGTTCTCTGGACAAATTCTTCCATATTTTTAGCATTTTTCAATAAAAAGTGCTTATTCTTGTTTACATTTTTCAAATGAGATTCCTGATACTTTTGTTGTGCACTTCATTGTAGAGATATATGTGTTTTGACAGTGCAACTTGACCAATTTAGTTTTGAGCTATTTTTTGTGATATTTTTCAGCCTCCATATTTCACAGACTTGCCTAAGACAGTCAGTATTGATGAAGAAGAGACAGGATATTTAGTATCATTTACTGAGCTATTTCTTATGATATTTTGTAGCCCCCATATTTCACAGACTTGCCTAAGACAGTCATTATTGATGAAGAAGAGACAGGATATTTAGTATCATTTACTGAGCTATTTTTTGTGATATTTTTCAGCCTCCATATTTCACAGACTTGCCTAAGACAGTCAGTATTGATGAAGAAGAGACAGGATATTTAGTATCATTTACTGAGCTATTTCTTATGATATTTTGTAGCCCCCATATTTCACAGACTTGCCTAAGACAGTCAGTATTGATGAAGAAAAGACAGGATATTTAGTATCATTTACTGAGCTATTTTTTGTGATATTTTACAGCCTCCATATTTCACAGACTTGCCTAAGATAGTCAGTATTGATGAAGAAGAGACAGGATATTTAGTATCATTTACTGAGCTATTTCTTATGATATTTTGTAGCCCCCATATTTCACAGACTTGCCTAAGACAGTCAGTATTGATGAAGAAGAGACAGGATATTTAGTATCATTTACTGAGCTATTTTTTGTGATATTTTACAGCCTCCATATTTCACAGACTTGCCTAAGACAGTCAGTATTGATGAAGAAGAGACAGGATATTTAGTATCATTTACTGAGCTATTTTTTGTGATATTTTACAGCCCCCATATTTCACAGACTTGCCTAAGACAGTCATTATTGATGAAGAAGAGACAGGATATTTAGTATCATTTACTGAGCTATTTTTTGTGATATTTTACAGCCCCCATATTTCACAGACTTGCCTAAGACAGTCATTATTGATGAGGAAGAGACTGGATATTTAGTATCATTTACTGAGCTATTTTTTGTGATATTTTTCAGCCTCCATATTTCACAGACTTGCCTAAGACAGTCAGTATTGATGAAGAAGAGACAGGATATTTAGTATCATTTACTGAGCTATTTTTTGTGATATTTTACAGCCCCCATATTTCACAGACTTGCCTAAGACAGTCAGTATTGATGAAGAAGAGACAGGATATTTAGTATCATTTACTGAGCTATTTCTTATGATATTTTGTAGCCCCCATATTTCACAGACTTGCCTAAGACAGTCATTATTGATGAAGAAGAGACAGGATATTTAGTATCATTTACTGAGCTATTTTTTGTGATATTTTACAGCCCCCATATTTCACAGACTTGCCTAAGACAGTCATTATTGATGAGGAAGAGACTGGATATTTAGTATCATTTACTGAGCTATTTTTTGTGATATTTTTCAGCCTCCATATTTCACAGACTTGCCTAAGACAGTCAGTATTGATGAAGAAGAGACAGGATATTTAGTATCATTTACTGAGCTATTTTTTGTGATATTTTACAGCCCCCATATTTCACAGACTTGCCTAAGACAGTCAGTATTGATGAGGAAGAGATTGGAGATTTAGTATCATTTACGGTAGCTGATGATCAGAGAGATGCTACAGACAATTGTATGTTATCCTCAGAACCAGCAACAAGTGGAATGTTTTTTATCAATGGTAAAGAAAACTTAAAAATCTGATTTCAACTTTTCAAATAAATAAGGTTTTATCTCAAATTAAATAACCATATTATCGATTTGCCTTCACATAGCAGCGGCCGTCATGGTCGTGATCATATGGTAGTTGGAACTACAACTACCTATGCAATCGGTGCCTATCACCACTTACGTTGTGCGTTCGAAGCCCACTCAGGCAAGGTGTACTCGATACAACATTATGTGATAAAGTTTGTCAGTGACTTGTGACACGATATAACTGAAATATTGTTGAAAGTGGCGTTAAGCACAATAACCCTAACCCTTCACATAGCATGTATTGTTTATGGTCTACGTATGTGTAAGTTCCTGCTGGAAAATTGATAGAAGATCAGAATCAATTACAATAAAACCTGTCTAAACCGGAATCCTGAATAAACCGAATCCTGAATAAACTGGAATCCTGTGTAAACCAAGCTTTAAATAAAGCCCCCAGTATAGAAAATCTGTATTGATTTACCCTGTATAAATCAATATCTGTCTATTATGAACACAGAAGATCCGTTTTAAATATATGTATCGTGTCGTGACATCTGCTCGGCCATGCAATAAAGTCGGGCACTTGTTTTGATTTACAATTCTTATGCAGCACAAGACCGATGACGTCATTCTGTATATTCATAGCATACATAAACACTGAGGGAATTATTTTAAACTTCAAAATTACAAGAGGAGATTAAAACAGATAAGATTGAATTGAATAAATTCCATGCAAGTAAAAAAGATTCTTTTTACTAATGTCTTTTTTTTCCTGATCATTATGCTTGTTAAATATGTTTTAAGCAATGGTATTTCCCAAGCATTTTTACCTTTCCGGTATGTTGATGTAATCGTCATCACAGATCATGACCTTTTCTGGAATGTAGGCAAAGCAAATTGTATTTTAAAATACTCTGCAAATATGATGATTGATCATTCAGATTCCACCATTTTCAAAAAAATGGCTGATTTTACTGGGGAAATATATTATTAAAAATAGCATCAACAAAACTGTATTGTTACCACTCTGTGACAATAAATGTGATTGAAATAAACAGAAATCAGTCATTAATTGTTTTACCAAAATAAGGCAGTATGTAGTCAGTCTAATATATTGCATTGACAAAACAAAATGTTTTTTTCCCACTATTTAACATTAGGTTATATGACAAAAACTCTGAATCATATTATTATTTTTTTCCTCCACCAAAATCAGAATATTTTGTTCAGCAACATAGGGAATCAGATTATTTTTTTTAGAAAAAAAAACCATAACCCCCCCCTTCAAGTTAAATGATCGTTCCCTAACCAGGTGAGTAAATAATGCAATCCATGAAGTCTTGAGACAAGTGATGGATCCCCTCTCCTTTCCCATTACAAGAGTGTCCATCTTATCAGGTCACTCCCACCAAAGACCACCTTTTCAAATTCATAAAGATAGTAAAAATACTGCTAAATTGTTCCCCTCAAGAGACCCAACCTCTCGTTAAGGCCACTTTTTCATTGTAGAAGGGGGACTACAGTATATGTATGTAATTGTTCTATATTTTTCAGGAGGGTATGTTACCCCAATGGGGTGACCTTATAATTATATGTATGTAATTGTTCTCTATTTTTCAGGAGGGTATGTTGCCCTGATGGGGTCAGCAGCTCTAAATAAAGATGTAAGCTCAGAATATATGATCTTCATCGACTGCAATGACGGTACAGACGTGGGCAAAAGTAATTTAACTATCCAAGTTAGACGTAATATTACTGAAGAAGGTGAACATGAACGTAAGTATTTAAATTTGTTTTTACCCCCACTCCGTGGGCCAAAACATAGTGTAGTGGACCATTGAGAGCTGTAGAATTATTTTCACGACTTTTTGGACTCTGGAGACCTAGATTTCATCAATTGAGTGTTAGGTAATCTCTCACACAGAGTTATCGGTCCTTATACTCCAGCATATACCTCTGTCAACATCTCAACTATAAGAAGATCCTTGTAAAACTAAAACTAAATGCAGCCATTCAAATTACCCAATTACATAATCTCCCATGCTTAAATTTCAAACATTTATCTATTTATCAATGAAGAGATTTCAAATCTTAGAAATCTTATTCTCGAAGTCTCTAATATGGTGTCTTACTGGTATTTTTTTCAGACTACTATTATTATAGCCAAACAGGGAAGCAGTATGGATACCAGACTCTTTGAAATCCTATTCTATCTCAAAGATAGCATCTGCAGATTAATTTTAAGACTACTTTTACTACTACCATACAGTATACCAGCTCAGATACCAGACTGTGTCTGCCAATCAGTGAAGAGATTTCAAATCTTTTAAATCATATTCTCTAAGTCTCTACTAATATGGTATCTTATTGGTTTATTTTTTCAGACTACTATTACTTCGAGCAAACAGGGAACCAGTTTGGATATCAGACTGCACCAGTCAATGATGAGATTTCAAATCTTTCAAATCATATTCTCTAAGTCTCGACTAATATGACATCTTATTGGTTTATTTTTTTCAGACTACTATTACTATAACCAAACAGAGGACCAGTTTGGATACCAGACTACCAATAAATGAATAGATTTCAATTCCTCTGAATTTCTAATATGACATCTTATTGGTTTATTTTTTCAGACTACTATTACTATAACCAAACAGAGGACCAAGAAGCAACATTGGACTGCAGTGTTGAATCAATGCCTTATACAACCTACTCGGGTTTTGTGGCACCAGCTGATCCATACATAATCATCGATGAAGTCATTTATACATTTTGGGATGCTTTGTGTGAACATTTTCACAAGTATGGCGTTCAAGATATGTGTGAAAACAAGACAAGCTGTACCTTTATGGTCACTGGAGCAAATATTGGGAGTTCTTGTGGTAATACCAAGGATGTAATTGCTGGTCTGTTTGTTCGTTACCATTGTGTTCGTAAGTGTTGATGGAACAATTTCTTTCACAAATACAGTGTATCCTTGTTATACCACCCTTCTTTATCCGTCACCCTTACTTTTTACCGTCAAATTTCAATGTCCGAATTAAAAAAACCCATCTATCTACCGGTAGTTTATATATAGATTTCTCTCTTTATGTATTGTCACCCTCACTTATCACCTATATATAGCTTGGTCCATAAGGTGGCGGTATTAATTATAATTGGATAAATTGTCTTCAACATATGTTTTGCATTAAAGAGTAATATACATGCATCATTTATGTAGGGTTAGGGTTAGGGAAAGACCATTTAACTTGAAGGGGGTGGGGGGGGTGGGGGTTATGTTTTTTTTCTAAAAAAATATTCTGATTCCCAATGTTGCTGAAAAAAATATTCTGATTTTGGTGAAGGAAAAAAAAAATAACCTGATTCAGAGTTTTTGTCATATAACCTAATGTTGAATTCTAGAAAAAAATTTCCTGCTTTGCGCGACAAAAAAAATAAAAATATTCTAACGCTTGTGTTGTCCGAAAAAAAAATTCTGAACGAAACAAAAAACCATAACCCCCCCCTGCAAGTTAAATGGTCGGTCCCTTATGATATCCTCTACTGAATCATCAACAAGTGGAATGTTTTTCATCAACGGTAAAGTTTGTGTGTTGGTGTTTAGCATCACTTTCAAACCCACTGACCTGTCGTAAGTTACTGACAAACTTTATCACATGATGTTGTATCGAATACAATTCACCATGAGCGGGATTTGAGCTCACAACTTTATTGGTGATAGGCACTGATTGCACATGCAGGCAGTTGTAAATCCAACTACCATACGATCATGACCACGACGGCCCTTTCTGTCTTTCTCTAGTGAAGTGGAATGAGGATAAAAGACGTTGAATTTAACACCAGAGCAAAAGTTTCTTACATGAGTGCGTATTGATGATCAATGGTATCTTCTGTGATAATCAGAGAAATTCCATCATTTCATGAGTGGATTGCACCGCAACAAGATGTGAAAAACCTAGAACCCTTTTATTTTTCACATGAATGGAATATATCCTAATGTTTAGGGGAGGTTAATGTTATGTGTTTAACACCACAATATTTCAGTTATATCATGACGGTCAGTTTTATTGATGGAGGTAATCGTAGTGCCCGGAGACAACCAGCGACCTGTCGCAAGTTACTGACAAACTTCATCACATAATGATGTATTGAGTACACCACGCCATGAGCAGGATTCAAATATTTACTCACAACTTCAGTGGTTATAGACACTGATTTCATAGGTAGTTGACCACAGCGGCCCCTCTACCAGTGTTTAAGTTTGGATGAATGTAAGAACCTATATCATCCTTAAAGTGTAATGATAAAACTCCACAGACCAAACGATTGAAGACAAAACTTGTCATTCGTTATGATGATATCAATTGTGACCTGCAATATTTCATGCTCTTGTTTGTTTTGTTTGGGAGATAATGATAGACCTCCACAGACCAAACAATTGAAGGCAAAACTTGCCATGATATCAGTTGTGACATGCACGCAATATTTCATGTTCTTATTTGTTTTTGTAGGAGATGGAGCATGGACGCCATGGGGAGAGTGGGAAGACTGTTCCAGGTCTTGTGCCGGTGGCTATCGTAGACGAGGAAGAACTTGTACTAATCCAACACCTAACTATTTCAGTACAAAAGAGGCTTGTGAAGACAATATTCCTTATGATATGGAGAGGTGCAATACTCAAGCCTGCACACGTGAGTTTGTTAAGATTTTAATTATATGGAGAGGTGTAATACTCAAGCCTGCCCATGTGAGTTTGTTTAGATTTTAATTATATGGAGAGTTGCAATACTCAAGCCTGCACACGTGAGTTTGTTAAGATTTTAATTATATAGAGAGGTGTAATACTCAAGTCTGCACACGTGAGTTTGTTAAGATTTTAATTATATGGAGAGGTGTAATACTCAGGCCTGCAGACGTGAGTTTGTTAAGATTTTAATTATATGGAGAGGTGTAATACTCAAGCCTGCACATGTGAGTTTGTTAAGATTTTAATTATATGGAGAGATGCAATACTCAAGCCTGCCCATGTGAGTTTGTTTAGATTTTAATTATATGGAGAGGTGTAATACTCAAGCCTGCACACATGAGTTTGTTTAGATTTTAATTATATGGAGAGTTGCAATACTCAAGTCTGCACATGTGAGTTTGTTAAGATTTTAATTATATGGAGAGGTGTAATACTCAGGCCTGCACACGTGAGTTTGTTAAGATTTTAATTATATGGAGAGGTGTAATACTCAAGCCTGCACACATGAGTTTGTTTAGATTTTAATTATATGGAGAGATGCAATACTCAAGCCTGCACATGTGAGTTTGTTAAAATTTTAATTATTTGGAGATGTGTAATACTCATACCTGCACACTGAGTTTGTTAAGATTTTAATTATATCGAGAGGAGTAATACTCATGTCTGCACACATGAGTTTGTTACGATTTTAATATTACAGATTAATGTGATGTTTTTATTAATGTGGAATATGTGTCTACACCAAGGACAAGGTCATATTATTGAAAGAAATGTTTGAAGATACAAAAGAGTAGTCAGAAGCCGTAAATCAATGGACAAAAAGACAGACAATGCATTGGCCAAAAGGACAAACACTGATCTACAAAACACTACACAGAACAAAATAAAGATTGAGCAACAAGAACCCCGCAAAAAACCTGGAGAGAACTGGGGTGCTCGGGAAGGGCAAGTTCCTTCTCCACTAGTGGCACCGGTTGTTTTTCGTTTTACTGTTAAATGATAAAAAATCATGTGATATGGAAATTATGTTGGACAACAGAAACCTTGCATTTTTAAATACATTTATGCATGAAAACCGTATAGAACAACGAAAGGATGATAAATTTAATTTACATTTCTATAGTAATCAGATATTTTGCCAGCCTTTAGATGTGACGAATAATGGTATTGTGTTGTCTGTCCATATCAACTTATAAAGATGCCCAGATGTATCGTTTATTATAGAAGTAAAGAGTTCGGCTCAACTGCAGGCTAGGGGATGGTCTCTTATGTTCATTTTCATCCATATTCCTTCTTACTATGATCTCACATTCAAAGTTTTCTCTATGAGTTCACAATCAATTTGAGTTCTCTTCATTAGCTAAAAACCAAAGTTCTCACAAGCACTTCAGAGATGGAAAGTAATATAAGTGGAACATTTTTTCAGCACAATTTTTATCTAGAATTAAATTAACCTGACCCAAGAGACATATCTTCTGACTTTCAAATACAGAATCATAAATGATTGAAAAATGCTCATTATAGCACACTTTGAAATATTGCACATAAAATTGGTAATTAAAACAATTTTGAGGAGAGATTCACTGGAATTCCCTTTTCATGGTTTACGGTGTTTAATGCCACTTTCAACAATATTTCAGTTGTATTGTGGCGGTCAGTTTTATTGATGGAGAAAACCACTGACTTAACTTTATCACATAATGTTGTATCGAGTATACCTTGCCATGAACGGGGTTCGAACTGACAACACTTTTCATAGCTTGTATTTATTTGTTATAGATTCAGGAACAACATGTCGAGATGACACTGTAACACCAGTGTGTAACAGCTTTGATACCAATGGATATATCACAATGATCGGTAGTACCTATAGGGATGGTTGTGCTTGGAGCTACAACACCGGGAATCTATCACATGATGTTACATCAACCATGAAATCTCACTGTGACAATTACAACATATGCTCTGTCGTTGTCAATGACAACCGCATGGGACAGTCGTGTAGTGCATCCAGTTACTGGACCGATTCATTTTCATACTCATCATCCTATTGGTGTCAACAGTACGGCTGGTATTCATGTGATACAACATTATCGGCATCTAACAGATATCAGAAGATAGAATACTGTGGCAAATTGTACTGGGATTACTCTTGTACTGGTAATGTTGGTTTACAAGTTATTCAATTGTGCAAAAAATGAAACCACTAAATTGTACTGGGAGTGCTCCTGTACTGGGAGTACATGTACTCCTGTACTGGTAATAACAAGCAAAAAATAAAACCCCTAAAGTTAGCTTGTTATTGTGTAGTTATTAGTTTTCATGATGTTCAAAAAGTAGTTCTGGCAAGTGATAGAATTCCATCTATTTCCATCTGATATTAAAATTTTTCCATCAAAGTGTGATAGAAATATTATGCTGTTGATTGAATTTGAACTTCTTTAATGGAAAGTAAGATGAAATGTTTCACTCTATTTATTATGTATAATTTTAGTACCACAATGGACTATGTGGCAAGAGTGGACGAGTTGTTCAGTAACGTGTGGAATTGGATATCAGATAAGAGTCAGACAATGTGAGAATGAACACGTCACTAACGATGGAGTAACAAGAACATGTGATCAATCTGGATCTGAGTTACACAACATGGAAACTAGAGGATGTCTTCTAGCTGGAAGTCATCCATATTGTACTTGTAAGTTTTGTTGTTAGGCTTGGTTTAGTTTATAGTGTTTTAACGCCACTTTCAACAATATTTCAGTTATATCGTGGTGATCAGAGTTATTGGTGGAGGAAATCGGAGAATACCACTGACTTGTTGCAAGTCACTGACAAACTTTATCACATAATGTTGTATTGAGTACACCTCGCATGAACAGGGTTCAAACTCATAACTTTAGTGGTCATAGGCACTGATTGCACAGGTAAACAGTAAATCCAACTACCATGCGATCATGACCACAACTGCTCTCTTTTTATATTAGTGGTAAAGGTATGTTTTGAATAAAAGCGTAAATATATATATTTAGTGTGCACGACACTTTCCTTGAATAACTTTCATCAGGTATGCTCAAAATCAAAAGAATGGAAAACCAAATAATTTAAAAGAGTGTATTGGAAGCAAGAAAACCAAAGGGCCTAAACAGGCAAAATAACCAAAATTGACTAAGGCTACCCGAGGGAGATTGGCCTTAGCTCTAATAAATTACATTATTTAGAAACTGTAAATTGCAAGCATAAAGATATTTAATAAACCCTGTCAGTGCCGAAGCACTGACTACTGGATAGATGATGCCATCGCAGAATAATAGTCCACCAGCAAAGGCATCAACCCAATGATAGTAATAAAAATGTAGATTTCTAATTTTTGAGCATGACATGTTTTTGGAATAGCCTTCATCAGTAAAGCTTGTTTTTATTTTTCAGATTTTGGTACTAGCTGATATTATATAAGTTGTCATTATATGTAGTCAGTTGTCTGTCTATCAGTACCCTCAGTGCTTTGATTTTATATTTCAGATTTTGGTACTAGCTGGTATTACATAAGTTGTCATTTTATGTTGTCAGTTGTCTGTCTATCAGTACCCTCAGAGTTTTGATTTTATTTTTTAGATTTTGGTACTAGTTGGTATTACATAAGTTGTCATTTTATGTTGTCAGTTGTCTGTCTATCAGTACCCTTAGAGTTTTGATATTTTTTTCAGATTGTGGTACTAACTGGTATTACATAAGTTGTCATTTTATGTTGTCAGTTGTCTGTCTATCAGTACCCTCAGAGCTTTGATTTTATTTTTCAGATTGTGGTACTAGCTTGTATTACATAAGTTGTCATTTTATGTTGTCAGTTGTCTGTCTATCAGTACCCTCAGAGCTTTGATTTTATTTTTCAGATTGTGGTACTAGCTTGTATTACATAAGTTGTCATTTTATGTTGTCAGTTGTCTGTCTATCAGTATTCCTCAGTGCTTTGATTTTATTTTTTCAGACTGTGGTACTAGCTGGTATTACATAAGTTGTCATTTTATGTTGTCAGTTGTCTGTCTATCAGTATTCCTCAGTGCTTTGATTTTATTTTTTCAGACTGTGGTACTAGCTGGTATTACCCATTCAAGGAAATCAGTACCATGTCAGATTACAATGATGATACTGATCCAGGTAAGTATCACAAGTAAACAATGTTATGTTCTTTTGCTCTACACTCATCTGAATATAAAATATTTTTCGTTATATTGGAATCGATAGTGTAATGGTGAGTGTGCTCACCTTGAGCCCTGATTGGGTCAAGCCAAAGACTATGAAATTGGTATTTGTTGCTTCTCCGCTAAGCACGCAGCATTAAGGAGAAAGAGAAAAGACTGGTTGTCTGGGAATCGGGCTAAAGTGTCAGAGTGGGGCGACATGTCTATCCACGGACTGTTGTTTGAGTGAGCTAGCACTATAAAAATCCAACTAAGCGTGTTGATCTAGTACAAAGTTGTTATGTATTTATCTGTCTTTTATGTGCAGTGAACTTACAGTGAACTTTGAGACTGAGAAACTCCAGCATCTGTGTCATAAATCTGTCTACATCTTGTAATTAATATTAACTCTGTCAATGTGTATGGTTTGTTTGTAATAGTTGATGCTTAGTCAGTATTAAATACGTATTTGAAGTGAATGGTTGTTTCTATGCTAATTAAGCTACAAACATAAAACTGGCGACGAGGATAATTCTAAGAGGACTCCGATTAATTCATCTGTGAGATCTTCATGGTTAGCTATCGTAATGCCTGGAGACGAAGCACAGCCACGAAATGCTGTTGGAATTATTGGGCGAATAGAACCGTTAGAGGACACTGTTGAAACTTGGACGAGTTACACAGAACGGTTGGAGCAATACTTCGAAGTGAATGATATTGCTGAGGATAAGAAAGTTCCGGCTTTACTGACACTTCTGGGTGACAAAACTTATACCTTGCTGAGAAATTTGACAGCTCCAAATAAGCCTAAAGAAAAGGATTACACAACTCTAGTGAACTTACTTAGAGACCATTTGACGCCAAAGCCAATTGTAATTGCGGAACGTTTCCGATTTCACAAACGGAACCAGCTCCAGTGTGAAAGTGTTAATGCGTACATTGCAGAGCTCAGGAAATTAACAGAATTCTGTGAATTTGAATTAAATTTAAATGACACTCTATGTGATAGATTTGTTTGTGGATTACGTAATGACCAGATTCAGAAGAAACTGTTGACAATCAGAGAACTTTCGCTAGATAAAGCATTAGAAATTGCAGTTGCAATGGAGACCGCGACTAACGATGCAATAGAATTGCGGAATGTTCAAGGTGACACTCCCGTTCATAAAGTGCGGGGTGACCGCAGAAGAAGAAATCAGGGACGATCACAGCCCAAATTGGTTTGTTATCGTTGTAATGGAACTGACCATTTAGCAGATCAATGCAGATTTAAAGAGAGTACATGTAACCAGTGCCACCGTAAAGGACATATCCATGCAGCATGTCGTTCTGGAGGACAAAAGAAGAAACCTCAACATAGAAATCAGAGAGTACATGCACTCAACCATGAAGAAAATGATGATCTTGGGATTTACAGTGTTTATTCGCATGGAAATGATTCTATTTGGATTAAACCGTGTGTCAAGGGGAATGTTATTCCTATGGAATTAGATACCGGCAGTAGTGTTTCCGTAATTTCAGAGGCGGATTATGTGAAATATTTCAAAGGAGAAAAGCTCGAGAAATTGTCGTTAGTGCTTAAAGCGTATTCTGGTGAGAAGTTGCATTCTTTGGGAGTTATGCGAGTTCAGGTGCAGTACAATGATCAGTGTTCGTATCTTAATTTATACGTGGTTAAGCGTGGTGGTCCAGCTTTGTTCGGTAGAGAATGGTTGAAAAGTATCCAACTCGATTGGAAAATGATAAAATCATTGACCATCGCGAGCGACGAATCCAAGTGCGATATGACTCTGAAGGACATATTAGCAAGGCGTGATGAAGTTTTCAAAGACGAAATCGGTTGCGTTAAGGGAATTAAGGCAAAGTTACACCTTAAACAAGACGTGGTACCGAAATTCGTGAAAGCGAGACCGGTAGCATTTGCATTGAGACCAAAAGTCGAGCAAGAGTTAGACAAGCTTGAAAAGCAAAACATACTCACCCCAGTTCAAGTAAGCGATTGGGCGAGTCCGGTCGTTCCGATTTTAATGAAGGACGGAAGGGTCCGAATTTGTGGCGATTTTAAAGTGACCTTGAACTCATGCTTACAAGTAGATCAATATCCGATGCCGAAAATCGACGATATCTTTGCAAATTTAGCCGGCGGTCAGAAATTCAGTAAGATAGACTTGCGCCAAGCCTATTTACAGTTGCCGATGGACGAAGAGTCCATGAAATTGCTTACGATTAACACCCACAAGGGTTTGTATCAGTTTACGCGCCTTCCGTTTGGAGTCGCTAGTTCACCCGCGATATGGCAGCGTACCATAGATCAGATTCTGCAAGGACTAGAAGGTGTCCAATGTATACTCGATGATATGATCGTGACGGTAAGAAGGAACAAGAACACTTGAAAAATCTTGACAATGTACTTAGCAGAATGCAACGATTTGGACTTCGCGCGAATCTTAACAAGTGCTATTTCTTTAAGGAAAATGTTACTTATTGCGGTCACGAAATCGGTTCAGACGGATTGAAAAAATCGCAAGACAAAATTGATGCAATTTTGAAGGTAAAAAAGCCAGAAAATGTTATCCAACTTCGATCATTTTTAGGTCTAGTGCAGTATTATGGTAAATTTTTACAAAATTTGGCGACAGAAGCGCGTCCGTTAAATGAGCTCCTAGAAAAAACGCGAAAATGGAAATGGACAGACCAATGTGACGCAGCATTTGAAAACATTAAGAAACTTGTGACGTCTGATCAGGTTTTAACACATTACGATCCGGAGCTTTCGATAAGATTAGCGTGTGACGCATCCCCCTTCAACTTGGAGCAGTCTTATCCCACGTGATGCCTGACGGTTCGGAGCGACCAGTTATGTTTGCTTCTCGTTCGTTAAGCAAATCCGAGCGAAATTATGCACAAATAGACAAAGAGGCCCTCAGTATTGTCTGGAGCGTGCGCAAATTCTATAATTACTTGTTTGCACGTAAATTTACGCTGGTAACCGATCATCAACCGCTTACCTCGATTTTCAGTCCAAGCCGAGCAATTCCAGCCACAACCGCTGCAAGATTGCAGAGGTATGCATTATTTTTATCCGGTTTTAACTATGACATAGAGTATAAAAGTACAAAACGTCACACAAATGCGGACGGACTGTCTAGAATGCCTGTTCAGAGTTGTAATGATTCGGACAATTTAGATGCCGAAGAAAATTTCCATATATCACATTTTGAAACTTTGCCCGTTACGAGTGATGCTATTGCGCGCGAAACCCGCTGTGTCCGAGTCCTGTCACGTGTTTATGAGCAAGTTAAGAACGGTTGGAAAGAAGGGAACCATGATGAACTGCTTAAGCCATTTTATAATCACAAAAGTGAAATCAAACTTCATCAAGGTTGTTTACTTTGGGGAATTCGTGTAATCACAAGGAAAAGACCACAAATGGATTGGAGGACAAATTGAAAGTTCTGATGGACCTTTAAGGTATAAAGTGAAAACTGACTTAGGTTCTACCTGGAGAAGACATGTTGATCAGATTAAACTGAGTATAATCACAGCTGTTCAAGAGAGACGATATCCCGAGAGGATCCGTAAACAGATGAAAAGACTCGTTACCGAAATATAGACAATGTTAGGAAGTGATTATACAGTGTTGAGGCATAATAATCCTCGTATAATCATATTCTGGGGGCAAACCTCAGAAGCATTTATTTTTGTGTAGTGTAGTTTATCATAATCTTGCATGTTTGTGTAATCAAAACAAAATATCACTTCATTCATTCATTTTACAATTTCATTCATTCATTTCTAATGATTTATTGTTTTTTTTGTGTACTGATACAAACATTTAGCAGGGGGGAATTGTTATGTATTTATCTGTCTTTTATGTGCAGTGAACTTACAGTGAACTTTGAGACTGAGAAACTCCAGCATCTGTGTCATAAATCTGTCTACATCTTGTAATTAATATTAACTCTGTCAATGTGTATGGTTTGTTTGTAATAGTTGATGCTTAGTCAGTATTAAATACGTATTTGAAGTGAATGGTTGTTTCTATGCTAATTAAGCTCCAAGCATAAAAAAAGTGAACTTCATCATCAAGTCATTGAAAATTAAATTGTTCTCGCCAAGATATAGCTGAAAAATTGCTGAGTTAACCAAAAATCAATCACTCACTCCTTAAAATGAAAGACATACACTGTTGTGAGAATGACTTCCATACCAATCAGTGTTGTAAAATGAAAATAACAGTGTTGATTGGACAACCAATCATGCATGAAAGTACAGTCTAACCTATAAAGGGCACCTGTAAATAGAAAATCACTGTCTATAAAGTACAGTTTCGTTTTCTCCATGAAATGCTTAAAGCATATAATTTGAACCTGTTTATAAAGGGTAATTACTAATAAGAGGAAATTTTCAGGTTCCCTTACAGATTTGACTGTATTTACAAATAGAGAAACAAAAATAAATGAAAATTTATTTAAAGTAACATTACATAAAATATGTAAATAAATCTGTCGAAAAGATGTTGAAATCTTGACAATCTTAAACCAGAAGATTTCAACATTTTTAGAATTTTAGAATTTGTAACATATCAGCCAGTAATTAT
The DNA here is from genome assembly GCA_963383655.1 of Bathymodiolus septemdierum. Lineage (NCBI taxonomy): Eukaryota > Metazoa > Mollusca > Bivalvia > Mytilida > Modiolidae > Bathymodiolus > Bathymodiolus septemdierum. The sequence goes on along the minus strand of OY726528.1, from coordinate 20,942,862 downwards.
TATCAAGAAATGTAATTTATTATTAGGAAATGCCATCTTACTGGAAAGTGACTATGATATTATCAGATGCTGTGGACTAATTCAGCAGTGGGTATTTTACCCTGTTACTACTGGTACAGTAAAGTTTATTGTTTGGCGAACAACAACTGAATCAGGAAATGATTATAACAGAAAGGTTGTAGGGGTCAATTCATACACTGTTAGTGGTAAGTATTATACAGGGCTCTCAATATTTTTCAAGTCTACTGTCTATCAGTACTTCACTATTTACATGTGGTACTTTTTATTAAAATTTGAAAAATTTTCATGAATATCTTATACAACTGTCTTTAAAATCAGGAGGTACAAAAGATCAATTTAGGCAGGTAAAAGTACCTGATACCGCCCCTATTGAAAAGGCATGTTATAAAAGTCGTAACTGCCTGAAAGAGGGATGAAATAAATATTATTATGATAAGAATAGAGGCAGGCTGTACTTAGAGTCGATTCCAACTAGATTATATCAAGCAAGAATGTTTAAGGTTTCCCACACAAGCAGGCCTTGTGAGTAAAAAGACCATTTTTCAGAATTGAAGACAGGGTTTCATTTCCCAACATTTATGGACTGCATCCTGTTGGTCAGAATTTGGACATCTATTTTGATATCACAGCCTTTGGGTCATTCATATAATTGAAGTACATTAATATGTTGATATTTGCAGAGTTGTGGAGCCAGTGAAATAGATATTTATGATAGTAAAATGATAGATTGACTTCTTCAAATGATTTTAAAAACAGTATGGTTATTCTTGATATAGCAAATAAAAAAAAGGAAAAATCATGTAAAAATACAAGTGGTTATCTTTTTTGCCTAGAGTGGGATAGAGTGTTGGTGCAATCCTTTGGTCTGGTTAGACCAAAGACTATAAATTGGTTTTACGACTTCTCTATTAAGCATGCAGCATAATTGAGTATGAGCAAATACTGTTTGGTTTCGAGTCAGGATAACGTGTCTAAGTATCTAAATGTGAACTGTCATTGCACTGTGATAGCATTATATAAAATCCATCTAAACATGTAAGTCTAGCAGAAAACAGATATCACCATCATCTCATCAAAAATATCTTGTTTTTGCCACTATATAGATGTAATACATATAGAATAACGACAGCTTTGAGGGTCGAGACAGACATTATCGCTGGTATCGCAGCAAGTCCTGGCTTGCTGTGATACTAGTGATAGTATATTATGAGACTTTCAAACCTGACGTTATTGTTTTTGATGTCACACTGATCGATATTTTCCAGTAAAAGTCCGTCCGTAGATACTGACAATATCACTCTGAAATCAAAGGAAAAATGTCCAATTTACTGGTTACTTCTTTCTTGAAATGAAACAACAATCAATCAATCACAAAAAATCCTACCAATTAAATATTTGTTATGCCCCTAAAATGTTTTAATATCATCCAATCAAATTTATTGTTACAGTTGTGTTGTGTTAGGATTTGTTACAGTTCAATCAACCAGAAAAAGACATGTTTTGTGTCTATGACAATACAAGGCTTAAACTAAATTTTGTTTGCTATTTTCCTAAAAAAAACTGCCTCTACCAATAAAAAAATAAATCTTTAGTTTCAATTATAATTGATGATATTATATTTTTTGAATATTACTATATTATTATTTGAATACATTTTTAGCTGACCTGACCCAAACATTCATGTGAGATATTGTCATCTCTCATCATCATTTCCTGTAAACTTTTACATTTTCATATTCTCTGAAACAACTGGGCCAAGTGGAACCAAACAGGGCTTAAATGTTCATTGGAAGATCCTTAATAAAGAATTTATTTGTTTTTGTTGATCGGAAGTACACAAAGTACACAAAGGAAACAAGAGGCCTAAATGTGTCAAAAAGGGTGTTGGTTTTGTATGTGGAATGTTTATTTTTCATTCAAAAGTTTTTTTTCTGTATGGTCCTTATAAAATTCTTTTTATTTTGTATGCTAACATGATCCTAATAAGTATATATTATTATTACCTTTCTTATAGATGGTGAATTAAATTCCATGGTAACATATACTCCAAGTACGTCACAATGGATAGCTATCACAGCTGGTGATATGATTGGATGGTTTGTAAATCTATTTTTAAATTTATGCATTATGAAAGTGACAATAATTTGTCAATTGGCTTGTTAAGATGCATATACACAGTTAAAATTTTCCTTCACATTCGCTTCAAACTATCTATACACATGTTTCAAACACAAATTTGACAATCTCTACACGTTGTTACGTATGCTTGATTTGTACATCAAATATTGGAACAGCATTTTATGGGGGTTCAGGGTTAGGGTTATGGTGCTTAACGCCACTTTCAACAATATTTCAGTTATATCGTGGTGGTCAGTTTTATTGGTGGAGGAAACTGGAGTATCCGGAGAAAAAATCACCGACCTGTCGCAAGCCACTGACAAACTTCATCACATAATGTTGTATCGCAGAGTTAGATCGGTGTTTGGACTCTTGAATTTGTGCTTGAAACAGGTGAACAGGGTAAAGCAAATTTGAAGGAAACATTTGACAGTGCAAACACTCCTCCTCCTCCTCCTCCTCCTCCTCCTCCAGGTAAGGAACTGGATTCGTTAAACAAATGTATTTGGTTCCACTTGAAAAACTCTGCACAGCGTCAGGCAACACAGCAAGTTTTCTATAAACTATTTACATTTAAAATAATCCCCAATTTACAATTAAAATTATGTACACTCTATGTTGTTCATTTTCTTCCAGTGCTTGACTTTAGGGCAGTTCTGAATCCTTCGATTGTGTCTGCCGATGTTGTATATGTTGTTCATTTTCTTCCAGTGCTTGACTTTAGGGCAGTTCTGAATCCTTCGATTGTGTCTGCCGATGTTGTATTAGTTAGAAGTTTTTTATTGTTATATTTTGTATATTCTGAAAAAATGACAAATATGATATTTTTGTACATGTATTAATGCTTGAAGATTAAGATACAATTTGTTGCATATTGTGATGCCCAAGTTTTCTTAATCAATACAGAACCTTGGATATATAGAATAGAATCAATTTGGAAGGTCGAGACAGACATTATCGCTAATATCTCATCGAGTCTGATAGAACGAGCTGGGATATTGTCTGTTGAGGCCGTCAGAACTGACGTTATTGTTTTTATTGGTGATATCATAATGTGTTTTACGTCAGAATAACCGATAAAATTGTGCATGGGAGTTATGAAGTGACCTAATATTTTTGTGGATCAATGTCAGTTCAGTAATCCAGACTTTTATCACTGGCACACCTCAAAGGGAAAATGTCCAATTTGCAGATAAAAATATATACTATCATTGGTTTCTTCTGCGAGAATTTCTCATAGCAATATGGCATCAAAGACGAAGCGCGAGATGTGATGAGAAATCCATGTCGGGCAAAACATATCAACAATGGTATGTTTATCAAGGATTTGTAAAAATAATGTCATCAACATCGATATAACTTCATGTATCTAACATGGAAGTCAACAATAATGTGTTTATGTCATAAAATAGATATTATCATGTGTATGATCAAAAGGGAAATGTACAAATCATTGGGTATTACTATGTGTCTTTTTTGAGAACAAAAAAATTATCAGCAAATTTTATAGAAAAAAATATCTTGACTAGAAAGATTAAAAAAATCAATTACCTGTTCCTGCAGTTTTCAACAATAATTTTGGTAAAATTTTAAGAAAAAATACCAATTTTTAATGTCCCCAAAATTATATCTTCTTGTTTCATGTGAAAAAAAGTGTCTGGATCGGGGGGATTAACATAACCCCCATGAAAGTAAAATGGTTGATACCTGAGCAAGGAAAAGGAGTCAGTTTTATTTGCATTATTTAGTAGGGTTAGGGTTATGGTGTTTAACGCCAGTTTCAACAATATTTCAGTTATATCGTGGCGGTCAGTTTTATTGATGGAGGAAACAGGAGTACCTGGAGAAAAACAACAGACCTGTCACAAGTCACTGACAAACTTTATCACATAATGTTGGATCATAGGCATCTCGCCTGAGTGGAATTCAAACTCACAATGTTAGTGATAATAGGCACTGATTACACAGATAGTTGTAAATCAAACTACCATGTGATCACTGCCATGATTGCCCCGATTATTTTGTAAGCATCATGTTAAATGAACTATATCCGTATGATGTGTAATTTAAAATTATATTTAACCGCATCAGTGGTGTAATGGTTAGACGTGCTCGCCTCAAGTGCGGTAGATCATTGGTTCGAGCCCTGATCTGGTCAAACTAAAGACTATAAAATTGGTAATTCTTGCTTCTCCGCTAAGCGCGTAGCATTAAGGAGAAAGAGCAAAGACTGGTTGGCTCGGAATCAGGATAAATTGTCAGAGTGGGACAACAAGTCTATCTGCAGACTGTTTCAGTGAGTTAGCACTATAAAAATCCAACTAAGCGTGTTGGTCTAGTACAAAGCGGACCACATCATTATCTCATTGAAAATTAACATGTTGTCGCCATAATATAGCTGAGTTTGACATTAAATAACAATCACTCACTCACTCAAAGTTAATTTGTTTTTCAGGTATTATTCAGGTAACAATGTCATAGGTTATGACACATGTTATTCTACTGCAAGTGCATCCACACAGGAACACAAAGATTTCAGACCAAATTATTGCCCAACTAAAACACGTAAAATGACAATTACCTCCCCTTCTGTAGACCAAGTAGAAGACTGGAACATAACTGCCATTGAAGACAGAGTTTATGCAGTACAGTATTACACAACTCCAAGTGAGTAACCATAGTAACAACAGAGAAATGTTCTGGGGGGGGGGGGGAATTAATAAATACACATCAAAGATAAATATAGTACAGTACCATACCTCCCAGGCAGGCAGCGGTGTAGTGACTCTTGAGTGGGGTAGAGGGTTTGGGTTTATGGTGTTTAACGTCACTTTCAACAATATTTCGGTCATGTCGTGGCAGTCAGTTTTATTGGTGGAGGAAACCAGAGTACCCAGAGAAAACCCCTGGCCTGTTGCAAGTCACTGACAAACGTTATCACATAATGTTGTATCGAGTACACCTGGCCATGAGCGGGATTCGAACTCACGATTTTAGTTTCGATAGTTACTGACTGCACAGGTCGTTGTAAATCCGACTACCATACGATCACGAACCTAACGGCCCCTGAGTGAGATAGATTCCGAGTCAAATCAAACATTATAAAAATGGTATTTGTTGCTTCTCTGATAAACATGCAGCATTAAGGATTAAGGGGTTGGCTAGCAGTCAGGATAATATGCAATGGTAAAGCGACATGTCTATCTGTGGACTGTTGTTTCAGTGAGCTACCAGTATAAAAATCCAACTTGGCATGTTGGACTAGCAATCCTATATTTTTCCTATTTTTTCAAGATTTTGCTATATTTCCTATATTTGTCTGAAATTTCCTATATTACATCCCAAAATCCTATATTTTCCAAAACTATGAGAAAAAAAAGTTGAATCTTTTATTTTGAGTGAAAATTTCATATAAACATGACAAATAGAGCCTATGCAAGATATTAATGCTGATACTTCTATAGTTTTTAGCTGATCTTTAATAGCGACAGATGCATGATCATGTGACTTTTTTATTGTTGAATTTTCTCAGGGTTTAAATTCACATGGTTGTGTATTTATTTCAGTATTGTAGTCTTTTGTGATACATGTCCATTTTTACTGTGGTTTGCTACTCGGTACCGGTTCCTTGGTTTAGAATATATACATCTTGAATACAATGTTTAATGGTCAATAACATAAAACAAATACCAATTTAACTCTCAGGGGTTTTGGACAATCCCAATTTATTACTACACGTATCTTTTGAAAGAGTCATTGAAAACAAATGTAAACCCTAAGTCTTGCTACAGAGCATTTGTTTCAACAAACTTTGTAAAGTTGAATAGGTACCTTTTTCTTCACAAAAAAATGTTATATATAATTTAGAAGTCATTATATCAAAATTTGTCCTTTAAAGTGTTAAAGGAGTTGTCGTGTTCTTGTAATGTTCAATCCTTTGAAAAAGACAAATGTTGATTTTTTTTCACTCTGATTTTTATTTATTTTGTAAAAAGAGCAATAGGAGACTAGAGTTTAATGATACTGTTTTTTTTCATGTCAGTAAAAAGGAGGTGTGGCATGGCTACAGGGAAGGTGGGGGCCATGCATATTTTGCTAAATTTACCTTAAATATACCCTATATTTATCCTATATTATCATAAAAAATATCCTATTTTCCTATATAATTTTTGTCAAATGTGGCTTTCACCCTGGACTATTACCAAACATATCAAAATTTATTTGAAAATCTTTATCTCTATAAATACTTTACCGAATTAAACCAAACTTGCTTGAATTGTCCTTGGTTGGTCCTCTTTCAAAACTGTCAAACAACCCAGCCCTCTATCAAAAATTGACGCTGATACCAAAAAATTAAATTAAAAAATACCTCATTACTTCTTCAAGATATGCAATAGCTCAATAAATCTGCTTTCTCAGGAGAGAAGTGATACACGTTCATGTGAGCTATACAGGCTCGTGTGAGCAAAACAGGCTCATGTGAGCTATACAGGCTTGTGTGAGCTATACAGGCTCATGTAAGCTATACAGGCTTATGTGAGCAAAACAGGCTTATGTGAGTTATACAGGCTCATGTAAGCTATACAGGCTTACGTGAGCTATACAGGCTTATGTGAGCAAAACAGGCTCATGTGAGTTATACAGGCTCATGTAAACTATACAGGCTTATGTGAGCTATACAGGCTTATGTGAGCAAAACAGGCTCATGTGAGTTATACAGGCTCATGTGAGTTATACAGGCTCATGTGAGTTATACAGGCTCATGTAAGTTATACAGGCTCATGTAAACTATACAGGCCATAGTTCTTCATGTTATTAGTATTTCAATGCATTGCAATTTAATATAGCTCCCTCTGATATAATACGTATATGTATTGTTAGGGAACGACCATTTAACTTGAAGGGGGGGGGGGGGTTATGTTTTTTTTCTAAAAAAATATTCTGATTCCCAATGTTGCTGAAAAAAATATTCTGATTTTGGTGGAGGAAAAAAAAAAAATTGGATTCAGAGTTTTTGTCATATAACCTAATGTTAAATTCTGGAAAAAAAATTCATGCTTTGCGCGACAAAAAAATTAAATATTCTAACTCTTGTGTTGTCCGAAAAAACATTTCTGAACGAAACAAAAAACCATAACCCCCCCCTTTCAAGTTAAATGGTCGGTCCCTTAGATGGTGTAGCCAAGCTTTGATAAAATAGACTGTTAGAACATGAGGAATATATATATTTTTCTTCATTGTTTGTTACTATCACTGGATCGATACCTCTGCTGATGGTCTATTAGTCTCCATAGGGTATCGTCCACCCCGTAGTCAATCTTTTGGCACTGACATGGTCTATTACCTATGTTTATTATGGGACTTTCCAGTTCCTCAGAAATGTAATTATTATTACAACTAGAGTTCTCCTTCCTCAGGCATAGGTGACCTTTGTGGATTTTGGCTGTCTTATTGTTTAACCCTTTTGTTTTATTGGTCCCAAAATTTTTAAAATTATTTGGCTTTCCAATCTTTTGACCTTGAACATACCTGTGTACTAACAATAAATATCCACATTTTAATTATTCTTTTTCAAATAATGTATTTGAGTGTACATCCGCACTAAAATAAATATATACGTTTTTATTATTCTTTTTCAAATAATGTATTTGAGTGTACATCCGCACTAAAATAAATATATACGTTTTTATTATTCTTTTTACATATAAATGCATTTCAGCGCACATCTGCACTAAAATAAATATCTACATTTTTATTATTCTTTTACAGATACGGCACCATATTTGTCATTATCAAGTTTAAGTAGATCTATCCCAGAATTCAGTTCTCTAGATATTTTCGTTCACACGTTTTACTTCACCGATAATGACTACGGAGATTATTACAAAGATATTCAGCCGGATTACGACCATCAATACTTCTACTATGATACTACTAGAAGTAGGTACTTTCACTTTGATTCCTTTAATATAGAATCTACTTTCACTTTGATTTCTTCAATTTAGAATCTGCTTTCACTTTGATTCCTTCAATTTTGAATTTACTTTCATTTTAATTCTTTCAATTTAGAATCTAATTTAGAATCCACTTTCATTTTGATCCCTTCATGTTAGAATCTTCTTTCAGTTTGATTCCTATATTTAAATCAACTATATGGCATATGTATGCTATTCTATGATTAATTCTTACCAAATTTAAGCAAAATTTTAATTTAGAAATATCTCATTTAAGTTCGGAAATGAGTAATGTTGGAATACCTTTTCTTGAGTCAAATCTAAATCTTTTTGTGAATCGGGACTGATGAATAATGTTGAAATGGAAATTTTTGTGGAATTAGGAAAAATTTGTTAGAGCAGCGCTTGACAGCTTGTCAAGCGCTGCTCTAACAAATTTTTCCTAATTCCACAAAAATTTCCCTTTCAACATTATTCATCAGTCCCGATTCACAAAAAGATTTAGATTTGACTACCGTTGTTTTTCACACTGCAAACCGAACATTGTCATAAATATGGTAGCACATCCTCGTGGTGATTATTCAGTAATCAGTATGGCTAGCAGAAAGAGAAAGGCAATAGATCTTGATACAAAATATCAGATCAGATCAGTTTTATTTTAACTGCTGAATTAATAAATTTTATTCAACAATTCTCGTTTTTGTTTTTCTCTATTCATAAAAACAATGTCATATTTTAACAGTGTAGGTCACGTTAATTTATTCCTCAACATAGCTTGCATTATGAATGTTGTTACAAAAAAATAAAGACTCACAAAACAAAATCCACTGAAAGTATTTTATTACAACAAAATCATCGAAGTAAAAACATTATTATCTGTCAAAAAATAACAAAACAAAGCAAACAAAACAGTTACACATCACTTGAAATAATTTTTTTTGAAATACATCAGTTTGCAAAAGGGGAAGTAATTCTACATTATTTCTCTTATAACGAACGATGACTATTAACGAAATAAGATCGAGAGTCCCCTGGACTTTGCTATAAACGAACTCTACTGTAGTTAGAAAAGAAACATTTTCATTAAATTATATCGGGGAAAAAAACTTTTTTTTTCAGAATTCCTCATATTTTATTTAGGTAGTTTTGATATATCAATTTGCTGATAATTGCTAAAAATCTGTCTTTTTATTACACTTATGAATTTATATATAGTTTTTATTTTTTTTTTAATATAATTTATATATGAATATATATAGTGCACGACTCCACGAAAGTAAATTCAAAAGTGTAATAAAAAGACAGGAAAACAAATTAATAGAAAATATATATATATACAGTGACACCTGTCTGAAGCGAACCCTGAGTAAGCCGAAATCCTGCCTTAACCAGACAGACTTTACAGTCCCATATACTAAATGTCTATGTAATTTGAACCTGTGCAAACCAAACACCTGTCTAAACTGAACAAATTGTTCAGTCCCAAAGGAGTTCGGTTTAGACAGGTTTTACTGTATATATATATGTACCGATATATTGTATGCAAATGCATAACAATAATTATTTGTTTTTGTTTTTTAGTGTAAACATATTTTATTTATTATACAAATAAACTGTTTTACAGACATGAAGTAGTAATGTACATAATCAGGGTTTCAAAACAAGAGATTCAGCACTTTTATAAATTCATATCCCGATTTGGTTTTTTTTTCCAGAAAGCATTCGAGTTAAGAGTGATCTGTTCCATGAAGTAGGTACCAGATATCACTACTACTGGTATACAGTGTGGGCTGAGGACTCATGTTACAATAGAGTGACAGGAACAGTAACCTTATCAACTTATAATGTTGTAAGTACTGTGAGGCTAAAAATGGTCATGTCTGGGAAATCTCTGCTTAATTTACATTTCACCTGATCAACTTATAATGTTGTAATACAAACGTAGATATCAAATTTAGTTTGCACGACGCATTTCTGGAATAACCTTCATCAGGTACGCTCAAAACCAAAATATTAGAAAGCCAAATTATCTTTGGGAGCAAGAAAACCTAAGCAGAATAGCAAAAAATTGGCTATGGTTACATATGCCTGAGGGAGAAGTACTTTAGATTTAATAAAAATTACATGATTTAGAAACTGTTAATTTCAATATAAGTACTGTATTCCCCCCTCTTATCAGGTCATATTTCAGATGCACTGAGATAGTAAAATGCTACTAAGTTGTCCCCCTTCAAGAGAGGCCACTCCTCTTATAAGGCCACCTTTTCATTGTAGAAGGTGCGGCTCTATAACTGAAAATGTTCATGTCAGAAAATTTCAGCTTAATTTATATTTCTTATTTTGTTGAACATATACGACTGCAGCCAATCTTGTATTCAATGGTCAATGATGGGATAAAGTATACATAGCCGTAAAAGCCAAATGACCGATTATTCGAGAAAAGTAGATCCAGATTGTCAGTTCTGGTGCATAATTATTCATGTATTACTGTTACCAGAAGGTAATTAATTGAAAACATGGCTATCACTTTGTAATGCTGTTGCATTTTTGTAGCACATTTTTTAGATAGTGTGAAGGCAAAATTGTATGACTACCTATTATTTTCCCTTTACATGTGGGCAGTCAAAGCATCTGTTCATAGTTACCCCCTCCCCCCTCCCCCCCCCTTTATTTGTGGAGCAATCAAAACATTTATTTCATAGGCCCATCACAATGACACTTTTTACCTACATGGTTTATTATTTTTAATTTTGTTCTCCTCATGAATGTAACTGAAATACCGGTCACCTGATGTTGAACAATTATCAATGAATCATTTAAATGAAGAAAAGAAATATTTCATGAAATTGTCCATATAAACAAGGGATCTCACATAAAATCTCAACCACATTGACAGTGATTGAGGATTTCTCTGTCAGTTGACACACCGGAGATGATTGTAGAGTAATCTGAGCGTTTATCAGCCATAGTTGACCTATATATGCTGAGATGAGCCTCCATTATGTATTATATTTATGCTTTAGGCCCCATACATCAACAAGTAAATATTATATTTATATTTTAGGCCCCTTACATCAACAATTTAGATGGTGCAGTTAACATTTCAGAATCTATGACAACTGGAGAGGTTTTTAATCTTGACATGTCAGATCCAGATAACGACGTATTTACATGGGAAATCAGAGACGTAGAGCCCAATACCAATATATTTTACTTGGACGGTTTGTATCTGATGAACTTGTATATGGCAGATCAGATAACATTTATATAACAAATCTGATGAAGATTTACATAGCACATTTGATGAACATTTACATGTCAAATCTGATGAACTTTGACATGGAGAATTCTGATGAACATTTGCATGTCAAATCTGATGCACATTTATATAACAAATCTGATGAACATTTACATGGGAAATCTGATGAACATTTACATACCAAATCTGATGAACATTTACATGACAAATCTGATGAACATTTACATAACACATCTGATGAACATTTGCATGTCAAATCTGATGAACATTTACATAGCAAATCGGATGAACATTTACATGTCAAACCTGATGAACATTAATATAACAAATCTGATGAACATTTACATAACAAATCTGATGAACATTTACATAGCAAATCTGATGAACATTTACATGGCAAATCTGATGAACATTTACATATCAAATGTGATGAACATTTATATAACAAATCTGATGAACATTTACATGGGAAATCTGATGAACATTTACATAGCAAATCTGATGAACTTTTACATTTCAAATCTGATGAACATTTACATGTCAAATCTGATAAACATTGACATGGCAAATCTGATGAACATTTACATTTCAAATCTGATGAACATTTAGATGACAAATCTGATAAAAATTTGAATGGAAAATCTGATGAACACTTACATAACACATCTGATGAATAATTTACATGTCAAATCTGATGAACATTTACATAGCAAATCTGATGAACATTTATATAACAAATCTGATGAACATTTATATAACAAATCTGATGAACATTTACATGGCAAATCTGATGAACATTTACATAGCATATCTGTTGAAGATTTACATGTCAAATTTGATGAATATTTACATAACACATCTGAGGAACATTTACATAACAAATCTGATGAACATTTACATGTCAATTCTGATAAACATTTACATAACACATCTGATGAACATTTACACATCAAATCTGATGAACATTTACATGACAAATCTGATGACCATTTACATAACAAATCTGATGAACATTTATATAACAAATCTGATGAACTTTTACATAGCAAATCTGATGAACATTTACATGGAAAAACTGATAAATTTTTAAACAAATTTGATGAACATTTACATAACAAATTTGATGAACATTTACTTTACAATTTAGAGGAGTAATACCCAGTACTGATATATTTTACTTGGAAGTTTGTATCTGATGAACTAACCAATTCGGTTATTAAATATTGCATTGTGGGTAAATATTTTATGGCATTTGTGATTGGTCATTAGGCATGTTTATGAGGAGATAAAATTGCAAACTGGTATATACATGTACATTTTCCATACATGTTACATATAAAATTACAATTTAAAAAAAAAAATTCCAGAAGTCAATTCTTATGAAAAGAAATTTTAAAGTGATGGTCATCAATTTCACCAATATCAACAAAGCGAGCGATCACCTTTCATCTTAGCTGAACTCACTGAACACACAATAAAATCACGACATATGAATGATTTTGATGCAAAAAAAATTAGCAACGAAAGCAGAAAAATATGTAGTTTATAGTAGTTATTTTCAAATAATTTTTAGAAGCATGTTTTTTCAAATCGTCATGATTTCAACTCAGATTTATATTATTTATCTACAAAAGTACTATAACTGCATTGTGTTTTGGACAAAATTCAGTCAGTTTTGTGTTTAACTTTATTTGTTTTGTGGCAAACCCATCTCACGTTAAGTGAGTTATATTTTCAGAACAATTCTATCAATGCAAATGAAAACCATAAAAACAATACTAACCACATTTTGTGTATTCTCAAATTTTTTTCAGTTTATAAAATTATATTGAATTATAGGTTGATTGATTGATTGGTATTGAATGCCATCTTTAGCAGTATTTCAGATATATCCTGGCATTGAAAATTATAGAAATAATTGGAAGCATCCAAATGCTATCATCTGTTCACTGTCGGCACTAGTACTTCTCAGTTTAATAGATAAAGTTTGTCAGTGACTTGCGACAGGTCGGTGGTTTTCTCCAGGTACTCGGGTGTCATATGGTATTTTGACTTCCATGGTATATTGACCCCGGGGTCAATTTTCATATGATATTTTGACCCCGGAGTAGATTTTGTGTCATTGTATTTTGAACCCCCTCATTGTAAATTGACCCCCCTCATTTCTACCAAAAGAGAGGGGTTCATAATACCATAAGAGAGGGTTTGATATACCATAGGTAGGGGGGGTCAAAATACCATTGGTAGGGGGGTCAAAATACCATGGGTAGGGGGGTCAAAATACCATGGGTAGGAGGTTTGATATACCATGGGTAGGGGGATCGATATACCATGGGTAGGGGGGTCGATATACCATGGGCAGGGGGGTCAATATACTATGGGTAGGGGAGTCGATATACCATGAGTAGGGGGGTCTAAATACCATGGGTAGGGGGGGTCGATATACCATGGATAGGGGGTCAAAATACCATGTGTAGGGGGTCAACATACCATGGATAGGGAGTCGATATACCATGGGTAGGGGGGTCAAAATACCATGGTATTTTGACTCCCTAACCATGGTATATCGACCCCCTACCCATGGTATTTCGACCCCCTAACCATGGTATTTCAACCCTCTTATCCATGGTATTTTGACCCCCCTACCCATGGTATTTTGACCCCCCTAACCATGGTATTTTGACCCCCCTAACCATGGTATTTTGACCCCCCTAACCATGATATATCAACCCCCCTTACCCATGGTAAATCGACCCCCCTACCCATGGTATTTTGACCCTATTACCCATGGTATTTCGACACCCTATCCATGGTATTTTGACCCCCCTAACCATGGTATATCAACCCCCCCTATCCATGGTATATCAACCCCCCTACCCATGGTATTTTGACCCCCTAACCATGGTGTGTCGACCTCCTACCCATGGTATATCGACCCCCGTATCCAAGGTATATCGATCCCCCTACCCATGGTATTTTGACCCCTCCTATCCATGGTATTTTGACCCCCCTTACCCATGGTATATCAAACCACTTACCCATGGTATATCGATCACCCTACCTATGGTATTTTGACCTCCCTAACCATGGTATATTGCCACCCCTACCCATGGCATATCAACCCCCCTACTCATGGTATTTTGACCCCCTACTCATGGTATTTTGACCCCCCTACCCATGGTATTTTGACCCCCCTATCCATGGTATTTTGACCCACCCCCTGCCTATCTCTTGATTAGAAATGAGAAGGGTCAAAATACCATGGGGGTTCAATTTACCATACAGGGGGGGGGGGGGGGGGAGTTTTCAATAAATATACCATGGATGAAAATTTACCCCGGAGTCATTTACCATGGGGGTGAAAATACCATATGACACTGGTTTCATTCACAAATAAAACTGACCACCACGATATAGCTGAAATATTGTTGAAAGTCGTGTTAAACCAACAAGTTTGATAAAATCTCCACATACTGCCTATATCTTTTTTATCACAACATTTGTCGTTCTTTATTCAGGTACAAAGATAATGTTGGTCAATGGCACTGTATTAGATACATCCATACTACAGTACACTGTTAGAATTAGAACAGATGATGGTACAACGTATGGAAGGTCGACGAAGACTCTGACAGTCAATGTTATAGTTACTCCAGTATTACAACCAAGTAATTCTCTTAGTATTTAATAATTCTACTGTCATTAGGCCTGATGCCATCATGGTCATGATTGTATAGTAATTAGATCTATAACTACCTGTGCAATCAGTGCTTATGACCACTAACGTTATGAGTTAGAACCCCGTTCATGGAGAAGTACAACATTATGTGATAAAGTTTGTTAGTGACTTGAGACAGGTCAGTGGTTTTCTCTGGGTACTCCAGTTTTCTCCACCAATTAAACTGACTGATAAGTGTGTGTACTATATGCTACCAATTACGGTAATTAAATTTGAGATGTTTGTATGGTTTTCTTTATTATTCACCAGCAGTTGGGGTGGGGGATGGGGTATAAGATATAGGAAAGGTCTCTATCTGTCTGTCATACTTTCGTGGATGCACCATAATGTGAGTGAACATGAATATCTTGGACAAGTTATTTATAGATGGCAAAGATTGAAAAAATTTTTTTTTGGGGAAAATCATAATTTTTTATGATAAAGCAGGGATTTTGAGAATTTAATCTAGTTCAAGTGATAATTTGTGTAAATTTTATTTTATTTCCAAATTGTTTTGCATGAAGCTGCAGATATACATATCTTGGACAAATTCTAAAATAGAAGAGATTGGAAAAAAAAAGTTTTTTGGGAAAATGAAAAATATATATACAGTATGATCCTTCTCTTATGAGGCCACTCCCAACAAAGGCCACCCTACTTATCTGGCCACTCCCAACAAATGCCACCCTACTTATCTGACCACTCCCAACAAAGGCCACCCTACTTATCTGGCCACTCCCAACAAATGCCACCCTACTTATCTGGCCACTCCCAACAAAGGCCACCCTACTTATCTGGCCACTCTCAACAAAGGCCACCCGACTTATCTGGCCACTCCCAACAAAGGCTGCCCTACTTATCTGGTTACTCCCAACAAAGGCCACCCTACTTATCTGGCCACTCTCAACAAAGGCCACCCTACTTATCTGGCCACTCCCAACAAAGGCTGCCCTACTTATCTGGTTACTCCCAACAAAGGCCACCCTACTTATCTGGCCATTCCCAACAAAGGCCACCCTACTTATCTGGCCACTCCCAGCAAATGCCACCCTACTTATCTGGCCACTCCCAACAAAGGCCACCCTACTTATCTGGCCACTCCCAACAAAGGCCACCCTACTTATCTGGCCACTCCCAACAAATGCCACCCTACTTATCTGGCCACTCCCAACAAATGCCACCCTACTTATCTGGCCACTCCCAACAAAGGCCACCCTACTTATCTGGCCACTCCCAACAAATGCCACCCTACTTATCTGGCCACTCCCAACAAAGGCCACCCTACTTATCTGGCCACTCCCAACAAAGGCCACCCTACTTATCTGGCCACTCCCAACAAAGGCCACCCTACTTATCTGGCCACTCCCAACAAAGGCCACCCTACTTATCTGGCCACTCCCAACAAAGGCCACCCTACTTATCTGGCCACTCCCAACAAAGGCCACCCTACTTATCTGGCCACTCCCAACAAAGACCACCCTATTTATCTGGTTACTCCCAACAAAGGTCACCCTACTTATCTGGCCACTCCCAACAAAGGCCATCCTACTTATCTGGCCACTCCCAACAAAGGCCACCCTACTTATCTGGCCACTCCCAACAAAGGCCACCCTACTTATCTGGCCACTCCCAACAAAGGCCACCCTACTTATCTGGCCAGATTTCAGATGGCTTATGATAGTCAAATGCTACTTTTTTGTAATAAAATACTGCTTAAGTATCCTTCTCAAGAAAGGCCATTCCTGTTATTAGGTCACATTTTCATTGCAATTTACTAATATTTTGCTATATCAGTGCATATGAAATCTTGCATGTTAAGTTTGTTTGTTTGATGGTGTTTAATGCCACTTTCAACAATATTTCAGTTATATCGTGGCAGTCAGTTTTATTGGTGGAGGAAACTGGAGGATACGGAGAAAACCACCGACCTGTCGCAAGTCACTGACAAACTTTATCACATAATGTTGGACACCTCACCCTGATGGAGATTCGAACTCACAACATCAGTGGTGATAGGCACTGATTGCATAGGTAGTTGTAAATCCAACTACCATACGATCACGGCCACGACGGCGCCTCTTGGCTGTTAAGAGGGGTGGTCTTTGGTGAGAGGGGCCCTATGAGAGTGTTAGTACTGTACAGATAAACAACAGTTCACCAGTTTATAGTTACATAATATGTAATATATAATAATGTTTGTGACCTCAATATTGAATGTTGTTAGGTGAATCATGAAATGCATCGAGGTTTCCTCTCTCCACAACCTCTTATTTTCGAATATTGCTACCTATTTAACATAATGCACTTTTTAGCTCACCTTGCCAAAGGCAATGTGAGCTTTTGCCATCACTTGGCATCCGTCATCTGTAGTCCGTTAACTTTTTACATTTTAATCTTCTCCTCTGAAACCGCTTAGTCAAATGAACCGAAACTGGGTAGGAAGGGCCTCTTTAAAGATTGCTTATTTTGTCCCGATGCATTAACAAACATAGCCACCTTAGGCAATCCTTGTTTCTGGTTGGTCAATTTCTAAAAAAATCTTCTCCTCTGAAACCTCTGAAGCCAAATTAACCAAAATTTGGTAGGAAGCATCTATGGAAAGTCCTCTTTTAGGATTGCTCATTTCGTTCTGAAACGTTAACACGCATTGCCGCCATAGGCAATTCTTGTTTCTGGTTTTTCCGACAGGTGAGCAACGCAGGCTAAGTGCACTGAGCCTCTAGTTTATGTATCTCTGCATTTAATTTCTGAAGCAAGGAGGAAATCAAAATCAGGTTATTCGCTCCCAAATACTTATGAATTATTTTTCTTTCCAATCATTCGACTCAAGTTTAAACTGATGAAGGTAATATTTGAGAAACATTTCTTCTTTTTTTTTTTTACGTTGTCTTTTTGTTATTTTTTATATAAAAAATATAAGAATATTTTTATTTATAATTTTTATTTAAAATTGTTTTTCTTCAGTATATTATGAATATAGCAGAACAGAAGGTAGCAATACATCGTTGACCATGTGTAACAGTGAAATCCAGGCCGTGGAAAGCTACACAGATTTTGTACCACCGCTAGATGTCTATATGATTATTGACAACGTTACTTACGAACTTCCGAGCTTTTATGGATGTCTTCACAATTTGACCTATGGGGTCAAGGACATGTGTGATAACAAAACGACATGCTCTTTTCTGGTGACGAATGCAAATGTGGCTAGCTCGTGCGGAACAGACGGAACTGCTTCATTATGGGTCAGATATCATTGTGTCAGTAAGTATTTACCAGTAGTTGACGAGAAGAATTACCTGGTACAATATATTCACGGAAATGCTCAAAAATTCAATCTGCCTTTTATGAACGTTATGTTAGGAGGTGAAAAATATGCCTTTATTCGATTTCATATTTTTTTACTTGTGAGAATCTGAATTGAAAAATATTCCATATTATGCTTTGTCAGCATAAAATAGGAAAATTCTTTAAAACTATTAATACTTCATCATATTTTGGCCCAAAAAAAATGGAAAAAAACCCCAGAAAATTAAAATTTTCAAAACTGATTTATTATCAGGAGATTCAGCTTGGACCACATGGAACAACTGGCATGACTGTACCAGAACATGTGCTGGAGGGTATCGTGTACGTTATCGCACATGTACCAATCCTTCACGAAATTACTTTGGTAGTGATAGAAGCTGCGAAGATAGTATCGATAATGAATGGGAAAGATGTAACACACATGTATGTGAATGTAAGTATCATTTATGTTGAATAACCGACATATGACGATGTTTCCACGTAGAATCTTGTTCAATACTCATTGGTTATAAGTCTGGTACACTTATAATGAAATCTGTTGTAGTAAAATATTGGTTTTATTGAACAAATTATTTATCCCTGTTATTCCCCTTGAATATATAGGGGGCTGCCGTGGTCATGATCGTATGGTAGTTGGATTTTCTACTAGCTATGAAATCTGTGCCTATCACCACTAATGTTGTGAGTTTGAATCCCGTTCATGGTGCAGTGTACTCGATACAACATTATGTGATAAAGTTTGTCAGTGACTTAAGACAGGTGGTGGTTTTCTCCAGGTACTCCGGTTTCCTCCACCAATAAAAGTGGCCGCCATGATATAGCTGAAATATTGTTGAAAGTGGCCTTAAACACCATAAATATATATCAGGTCTGGTTATATTTAGTGAGCAAGTGATTGTTGTTTAATGCCAAATGAGCAATATATCAGCTATATCATGGCGAGAACAGGTTACATTCAATGAGATGATAACAGTGTCTCCTTTGTACTAGACCAAAACACTTAATTGGATTTTTATAGTGCTAACTCACTGAAACAACAGTGTGTGGATAGACATGTTGTTCCATTTGGACACATTGTTCTGATTCTGAGCCAGCCAGTCTTTGTTCTTTCTCTTTAATAGTGCATCCTTAGCAGAGAAGCAACAAATACCAATTTCATTGTCATTGCTTTGACTCTACCGATGCTAGAACCCACAATCTACTGCCATCGAGGCGAGAATGTTAACACACCACTGATGCGGTTTCATTGAAATTCGGTTATAATGATAACATTTTCATGTCCTCCTAAAATTTCATTATAAGCAGACTATATTCAACAAAATACAGTGAGACAGAATCAAGTATATCAGAGGTTGTCTCCCTTGGGGAGTGTAGTGATTAGTCTTCTTGTCTCAAGCACAGAAGATTGTGGGCTTGATCCACTGGGTGGGTCAAAACCAAAGTCTATAAAATTGGTATTTATTGGTTCTCCGTTATAAGAATTAACATTATTTAGGTGACAACTGAGCAAAGGCTGATTGGTTATGTGTCAAGATAACGTATCTGAGTAATGCAATATGTCAAGATTCAAGATTCTTTATTTCTCATAAAACCATAGTTGAAACAGTGGTACAGAGAATTTGCCAATTTAACATAAATAAATATTAAATACATTTCTGTATCTGGTAAAATTTTGACTGTCCCAAGCCAGGACCTGGATTTCAAACATCATATGTTTGTGGTGTTTGTTTTTATATGGTGGTTTGAGGTCAGAGGTTATTGTTCATTTTGTTGATATTAATGGAATAGTAGATCATCACTATTTGAACTTTCTTTTATTGATAATAAACACTGGGTGATACTTCTAACAGATTTACTATCAATCTGCAATAAACCTATAAAGAAATTAATGGTCTTTGTGGGAGACCAGCATAAATAGGTCATCAGTTGGTTGGTATTAAATATAGTAATTAAACATTAGAGAAAACCGAAGTGGCAATCAAGAATGGACAATCAAGAGACACAAGCAACATTGGGCACAAGACGTATTGTAAGTAATATAATATGGAATACATTACTTTTAAAAGCATATTTTATTGTCAAACAAATACAGACAAAGGATCAGACACAAGTTATAAACTTACAAGGTCTTCTCCGAATACATTTACAGGACATATTGTAATATTAATATGGAATGTATTTACAGGACGTATTGTAATATAATATGGAATGCATTTACAGGATGTATTGTAATATAATATGGAATGCATTTACAGGACGTATTGTAATATAATATGGAATGTATTTACAGGGCGAATTGTAATATAATATGGAATGTATTTACAGGATGTATTGTAATATAATATGGAATGTATTTACAGGACGCATTGTAATATAATATGGAATGTATATTTACAGGACGTATTGTAATATAATATGGAATGCATTTACAGGACATATTGTAATATAATATGGAATGTATTTACAGGACGTATTGTAATATAATATGGAATGTATTTACAGGACGTATTGTAATATAATATGGAATGTATTTACAGGACATATTGTAATATAATATGGAATGTATTTACAGGACGTATTGTAATATAATATGGAATGTATTTACAGGACGTATTGTAATATAATATGGAATGTATTTACAGGGCGTATTGTAATATAATATGGAATGTATATTTACAGGACGTATTGTAATATAATATGGAATGCATTTACAGGACATATTGTAATATAATATGGAATGTATTTACAGGACGTATTGTAATATAATATGGAATGTATTTACAGGACGTATTGTAATATAATATGGAATGTATTTACAGGACATATTGTAATATAATATGGAATGTATTTACAGGACGTATTGTAATATAATATGGAATGTATTTACAGGATGTATTGTAATATAATATGGAATGCATTTACAGGATGTATTGTAATATAATATGGAATGTATTTACAGGATGTATTGTAATATAATATGGAATGTATTTACAGGATGTATTGTAATATAATATGGAATGTATTTACAGGATGTATTGTAATATAATATGGAATGCATTTACAGGATGTATTGTAATATAATATGGAATGTATTTACAGGATGTATTGTAATATAATATGGAATGTATTTACAGGATGTATTGTAATATAATATGGAATGTATTTACAGGGCATATTGTAGTATAATATGGAATGCATTTACAGGGCATATTGTAATATAATAAGGAATGTATTTACAGGATGTATTGTAATATAATATGGAATGTATTTACAGGATGTATTGTAATATAATATGGAATGTATTTACAGGATGTATTGTAATATAATATGGAATGTATTTACAGGGCATATTGTAGTATAATATGGAATGCATTTACAGAATGTATTGTAATATAATATGGAATGTATTTACAGAATGTTTTGTAATATAATATGGAATGTATTTACAGAATGTATTGTAATATAATATGGAATGTATTTACAGGATGTATTGTAATATAATATGGAATGTATTTACAGGATGTATTGTAATATAATATGGAATGTATTTACAGGGCATATTGTAGTATAATATGGAATGCATTTACAGAATGTATTGTAATATAATATGGAATGTATTTACAGAATGTTTTGTAATATAATATGGAATGTATTTACAGAATGTATTGTAATATAATATGGAATGTATTTACAGGATGTATTGTAATATAATATGGAATGCATTTACAGGATGTATTGTAATATAATATGGAATGTATTTACAGGACGCATTGTAGTATAATATGGAATGCATTTACAGAATGTATTGTAATATAATATGGAATGTATTTACAGGATGTATTGTAATATAATATGGAATGTATTTACAGGATGTATTGTAATATAATATGGAATGTATTTACAGGATGTATTGTAATATAATATGGAATGTATTTACAGGACGTATTGTAATATAATATGGAATGTATTTACAGGACATATTGTAATATAATATGGAATGTATTTACAGGACGTATTGTAATATAATATGGAATGTATTTACAGGGTGTATTGTAATATAATATGGAATGTATTTACAGGACATATTGTAATATAATATGGAATGTATTTACAGGACATATTGTAATATAATATGGAATGTATTTACAGGATGTATTGTAATATAATATGGAATGTATTTACAGGGCGTATTGTAATATAATATGGAATGTATTTACAGGATGTATTGTAATATAATATGGAATGCATTTACAGGATGTATTGTAATATAATATGGAATGTATTTACAGGACGCATTGTAGTATAATATGGAATGTATTTACAGAATGTATTGTAATATAATATGGAATGTATTTACAGAATGTATTGTAATATAATATGGAATGTATTTACAGAATGTATTGTAATATAATATGGAATGTATTTACAGGATGTATTGTAATATAATATGGAATGTATTTACAGGATGTATTGTAATATAATATGGAATGTATTTACAGGGCGTATTGTAGTATAATATGGAATGTATTTACAGGGCGTATTGTAGTATAATATGGAATGCATTTACAGAATGTATTGTAATATAATATGGAATGTATTTACAGGACGTATTGTAATATAATATGGAATGTATTTACAGGATGTATTGTAATATAATATGGAATGTATTTACAGGGCGTATTGTAATATAATATGGAATGTATTTACAGGGCGTATTGTAATATAATATGGAATGTATTTACAGGATGTATTGTAATATAATATGGAATGTATTTACAGGATGTATTGTAGTATAATATGGAATGTATTTACAGGGCGTATTGTAATATAATATGGAATGTATTTACAGGGCGTATTGTAATATAATATGGAATGTATTTACAGGGCATATTGTAGTATAATATGGAATGCATTTACAGGGCATATTGTAATATAATATGGAATGTATTTACAGGGCATATTGTAGTATAATATGGAATGCATTTACATGATGTATTGTAATATAATATGGAGTGTATTTACAGGGCATATTGTAGTATAATATGGAATGCATTTACAGGGCATATTGTAATATAATAAGGAATGCATTTACAGGATGTATTGTAATATAATATGGAATGCATTTACAGGGCATATTTATATAATAATGTGGTCTTGTCCAGGTAATATGCCAAAATATTACCCAGGTCTGAGAGACATATTACCCGACCGAAAACCTCATTAATATCATTATTATACTGAGTGTCTAATTGTCCGATTAATATGCCAAAATATTACAGTACCAAATATCACTACAGAAACTTACACGAAGTATAAAAATGTAATATAATATGGAATGCATTTACAGGATGTATTATAATATAATATGGAATGCATTTACAGGATGTATTGTAATATAATATGGAATGCATTTACACGATGTATTGTAAGGCCATGTAAAATTAATTATCTGGTTCTCAGATACTGACTTTCAAAAAATGATGAGGGAGGGAGGGTATTTAATTTTTGTATTTATATGCATATTGGTCCGATCTTTAGGTTTCAGCGGTGTCTGTGTCGTCACTTACTTTTCAGCTATTGTGAATAAATATTAAAACAATTTCAATGTTGTATTATCTTATCGATTGTTACCATTCGGAATTACCGGAAGTAACGACTTCGTACAATCAGAGGAAAACACAAGAGTGTTCCGAATTCCTTCAACGTGAAATTGGAGTTGTCTGTCTTTGATCAATTCAAGTTAAAAGGTGCGAATATTTGAACGCAGACTTTTTTACCGTTGTATTTATTTTTGTTTGGTGATAAAGACAAACCAGTGTTTGATTTGTTGCCGACGTGGCGGTATCTGAGAAGCAGATAATTAATTTTACATGGCCTAATATAATATGGAATGAGGACGTATTGTAATATAATATGGAATGTTTTTTAATTTCAGACCTTGGTGACACATGCCGTAATGACTATTTTGAACCTTCTTGTTATATCTACAATACTAACGGAACTATTAATACCATGAGTAGAAATATCTTCATGGAGGGGTGCGCATGGGATTACAATACCGTTGATGTAACTTATGACGTTGGCGGTGTTGTTAAAGCAGATTGTTGGAACCATTTTGATTGTAGCATTTTAGTAAGTGACAATTTACACGATTGTTACACGGATGAGTATCAGACCGTTAACGAGACTTATACTTCATATGAGCGAGGTGCATGGGGTTGGTTGTCTTATCCTGTAACCAAATGGAGGTACTATACCACACGTGTTATTACAATCTGTGGTGTGTTAAGATGGACTTATACCTGCAACAGTAAGTACCATTTTATTTATTTTTCTCAATATTGATATTCACATCAGGGGTCGTCGTGGTCATGATCGTATGGTAGTTTGGATTTACAATTACCTGTGCAATCAGCACCTATTACCACTAATGTTGTGAGTTCGAATCTCGCTCATGGCAAGGTGTACTCGATACAACATTATGTGATAAAGTTTGTCAGTGACTTGCAGCAGGTTGATAGTTTTCTCTTTGTACTCGGAATATTCAAAGGGGCTTAATATTTCAAACTTGCAAGTTCGAGATAACAAGGTTTCACTGTACAAACATTTTGATCTTTTTACACCCGCCACTACACGTTGGGACATAAAGGTTTCTGATCAATAACTCAATTAGTTCCGGGGCTGTCGTTTTCGTGATTGTATGGTAGTTGGATTTACAAAGTTGTGAGTTCGAACCCCGTTCATGGCGAGGTGTACTCGATACAACATTATGTGATAAAGTTAGTCAGTGACTTGCGGCAAGTCAGTGGTTTTCTCCGGGCACTCCAGTTTCCTCGACCAATAAAACTGACCGCCACGATATAACTGAAATATTTTTGAAAGTGGCATTAAACACCATAAACCAAACCTGAATTAGTTCCCCTTGAGCAAAATATTTGAAATTTATATACAATGTCATGGACTATAAAAGACATGCCAACTTCGATTTTGGACTTTAACACTTTTTTTGTTCTGGGGTTGTGCCCCTTGATTTGCCAAGAAAGAATGCAATATTTCAAGTTTTCATTCAATAACGCAAGTTCCAATAAAGCAATAATTTGAAATTGTTTTGACACAGATCAAGTTCAATTTTTACTATTAATACCTATTACGGTACCAGAGTTATGCCCCTTTTTACTTCAGCTAAAAGTTGCACATCCAGATCTTATGGACACATTTTCCATGTATGGTTTTTTTTTTGGTAGTTCCCCAGTGGTCTCAATGGTCTCAGTGGACAGACTGTTCACAAACGTGTGACAGAGGCTATCAAACTAGAACACGTTCTTGTCAATCTGATACAGAATCAGACACAGAGGATGGTTATGTTAACAGATGTGGACAACTTTATGATGAAACTCATTCATTAGAGACAAGAGAATGCCTGTTGCTTGGAAATCATCGCTACTGCACCTGTAAGTATTTTGTATATCTAATAGACCATTTGCCTATTTCTAACTTTGAATCTAAAATTATGTGTTTTACAGGAGTTATTTCCCTTTTTTCAGGCAAAATGGTTCCCTTTCATGTAAAGTTCTATGAAAATGGCATATTTTTTCTCTCATAAATTTTTCAAAATTTTAAAATTATCCTCTGATATTTTACAAGCTTTAAATATATACAAATTATGAGAGAATTCTATTCAAATTTGTTGTCCTTTCTATAGTTCATGCTGGAACTGGTATCATTTTGTCTGTTAAGAGAAATAACTTGTGTAGAAAGGTATCAAAACATGTAGTTTTAGAATCAAATCAGGAATGTGCTGAAGGTCTGTTGTCGTCCAAATTGTATGTACCCGTAGCTGCATTATGTCATGGTCATCATCGTCATCCATGATGTAGTTTTCTGACAGTAGATACACATTTTTGTGTACAATAATGTAAATAAATAAAAATAATTGACTGATCCTTCAGAAATTCTAGCACAATGATCTCTGGAACAGAATAAAGGTTCAGAATGATTTCTAGCCATATATGTTGTATATGTTTCATGAATAAATCTTAAGTACTACATAAAATAATACCACACCTTCAGAACAGTTCCAAATCTAATTGAAAAATCATAGAAACATATGCATATTCGATACCTGTAACACACATTCATGATCATCCACTTTGGTCTGTTTATCTGATGAGCAGTCAATACCAATTTTAAAATTTTCAGTTTGGCTTGAGTTTGGAATTTGAATTTGAATTTTTTTGTGTTTAACGCCACTTTCAGCAATATTTCAGCTATATCATGGCGACCAGTTTTAGTGGTGGAGGAAGCCGGAGTACCCGCAGAGAACCACTGATCCTGGGCAAACAACTGGTAAACTTAATCACTTGTGTGCTTGAGTTTGATATTGAACCTAACATCTTACATACTTTTAGCTGAAAATATTATCCAGGTGATCAAAATATCCATAATTTGCTATGGAACTAAGAAAGCAAGCTAACCTTTACAGCCTAAGATATATTATTATTTTTAGCATCGAACAGCAACACACACATTTTTTCAGTCTGATTATTATTTTGTATTTATTGTAGATTGTGAGGACAGAACATTTATTTACCAGGATGTGACAACGCTTACTGCAAAGAATGATATGGATACTGGTATGTAATGAAATTGAGGGTGTAATCTAAAGAACACACATTGAAGATGAACAATATAATACAGCAGTATCCCTCATATGAGACCCCACTCACCAAAGGCCACCTCTCTTTATCAAGCCAGATTTTAGATGTTGTGAGATTTAAAAAAGAAACTACTAAATTGTCTCCCTGAAGAGAGGCCACCTCTATTATAAGACCACTTTTTTTTTTATTGCAGAAGGGGTACTGGCTTTAAAAAGGGAGACTACTGCAATATGTTGAAAAAATATTTTAATGCAGTAAAATCACAGATTGATGGCAGTAAATATTCAAACAGATTCTGATACAGTAAAATCATGGATTGATGGCAGTAAATATTCAAATGCCATACACTATTCTATATGCATTAATAAAATTAAAAAGATATAAATTAGAGCATATTTTATCTTCGAAAAAAGTGCAACGTCCGTCCCTAATGGGATTTGATCCTTCGACCTCTTGCATTGTAACCCACCACTCTTAACACAGTTTGAAAAGGTGGTTATGAACCTACTACGGTTCCTATAACCTTAGATAGGGGGAGTTCTCATTACATTAAGAATTGGCAATTTGTATTGCAAAAATATATTCTCCAGTTGTGGAAGACATTTTGATCAATAAATCATATACAGTCAAACCTGCCCATGTGGTCACCTCTATTAAGCAGTCATCTGTATTAAAAGGTCATTTTTTTTCTTGTCCTGTCATAGAAAATTTCATATGAATTGAACATCTTTTAAGAGGTCACCTGTCTTATAAGGCCACTTTTTCTTTCTTTCAAAGGTGACCTCTTAATACTGGTTTGACTATTTTGTAGGTAGTACATCATCCAAGAAAATGTTTGGTACCTTTAGTCATTTATAAAATCAGTGTTTAATATTGATGGTGGTACATTTTATGTAATTCAATATATATTTTGTACTTTCAGGAAATGCTGTGTTACTGAAGAACGATATTGATATTGTAAAATGTTGTGGATTAATATCCTACTGGGAATTTTACCCCATCAATACCGGAACTTTAAAATTTGTCGTCTGGAGATCTATAAACGTGGAAAATTATTATGAGGTTGTCGGGACAAACAGTGTTAACATCACAGGTACGTTTAGGGACAATTTTACTGTGGAAGAAACGTTTATATTTGGTTGCTAGGTAACAATAGGGCAAGGATAATTCCTATTGTTAGTTTGAATGTCACACAGTATATTACAAATTATAATAACTTGTGTTTATTTACATATTTCATATTTGTAGAATGTAAATGAATATATTATTTCCCTTTTTTAAGTATCTTTCTGTGGTACGTTTGTTTGTTTATGTTTATGGTGTTTAACACCACTTTCAACAATACAGTTAAACCTGTCTATGGTGGTCACATGAGGGAGATTGACAAAATGACCACTATATTCAGGTGACCTTTATATGAAGGGTTTTGATTATTCGACAAAATATTGCACATTAGTTGTAAAAAAGCATTTTTAATTACATGTTATGTCTTTAAAAATGCTTTGCTTGTTATTTTGTTCCTGACGTAATGTTACTCTTGTTTATTGTTGACGAAATTATCTCAATATGATATGATTTGAATAAAACATACAAATAATTAAATAAAGATATTTAATAAACAATCGTAGTACAATTTCCAGTAACACGATGTTGAACTGGAAACATTGTTTTCAAAATCGTCGAGGATCTCACGTTTTTTTTTTAAAGAATGTTCATTATCTGGGTACGACCAACACCCATCTCCTTGGCCACATCCGAACAACTTTTCCCACCATCACAACGATTTATCACTTTCACTCTGTCATCTAATTTCAAGTTTTACTAGTTACGGATGTTGATGGTTTTGACATGATGCACTAGATACAAAATATTTTTGGTGAGTGAAAATCTCCAATAACCAGGTATAACCCCTGTCATTTATGTAATTTACTATTAAAAAAATACATAGTGTTTGTTTATTTAATAGTTAATTAATTAAATTTATCAATATATTTTGTAACACCACAGGATTTTTAGTACATTTGAGAAAAATACTGATCTTCCAAAATCACTTCCGGTATTATTTTAAAAATAAATTTAACGTTATACAAAGGTTTTACGACTAATAAATGATGACCACTGACCACATTGAACAGGTGACTGCTATATCAAATTAAAATATATAGTAAAACACACCGGGAGAGCACAAAAGTGACAGTTATGAGCAGGTGACCATTATACAAAGGTGACCGTTATGATAGATTTGACTGTATTTCAGTTATATCATGGCGGTCAAATTTATTGGTTGAGGAAAACATAGTTCCCGGAGAAAACCACTGACCTGTCGAAAGTCACTGACAAATTTTATCACATAATGCTCTATCGATCGCGAGTACACCTCACCTGAGTTGGATTCGAACTCACAACTTCAGTCAGGTGATGGGCACTAATTGATTAGGTAGTTGTAAATCCAAATACTATACGATCACGACGCTGATGGCCCCGTTTCTGTGGTACGTAGTTTGATATAATTTCAACAGGTAAATTATGTAAATATTTATTTTTTTTATGTAAAGAAAGAAATATTTTGCCACAGAAAAAAAAGATATTTAAAAATTATTAAAAAAAGCTCAACTTGTCATATAATAATGCTAACCAGTTTGTGACTTAAAAAAAAGGCGATACAACATTATGTGATAAAGTTTGTCAATGACTTACAACAGGTCAGTGGTTTTCTTCGGACACTCCGGTTTCCTCCACCAATAAAGCTGACCGCCACGATAAAACTGAAATATTGTTGAAAGTGGCGTTAAACACCATAAACCGACCACCTAAACAAGTTATTGAAGGTGTTGGTATTTATATTTTTACAGATGCTGACATTAACAAGCTATTCAAGTTTGAGCCAGACAAGTCAGATCGTATTACTATTGTAGCTGATGATCTGATTGGATGGTGAGTTTGTAATATTAGAATTAGAGTGAAACATGTCTAAGCTGAACCTCCTTTGTGTTCAGAATAGACAGGTATTTGGTTTATGCAGGTTAAATTAACTAATATTGCCTGCATTGGGACTATTTTTAAAGTTTGATTTTTACAGGATTCTGATATATTTATGTTTTGGTTTAGACGGGTTTCACTGTATTCAAATATTTAGTAATATAGAACAAAGTTAGGATCTAATGCCTGATGTACTGTGTTGTGGCAACATTTCTCCAATAAATATACAATACTTGTGTATGAGGCTTAGAAACGGGGAAAAAGGCGAGGCTTCTCCGAGCCTTTTCCCGCGTTTCGCACGGAATACACATATTTACCTATATGCTTTGACAGTGCACATGTATTGTATTTATCCTGCAATTTTAAATCGTAAATAAATGTTTACTGGACGATGATAAAAGTATTTCAAATAATTTTGTGTATGTATTTGAAAACAATATCCCCCGATGTGTCCCGTTTTACATTTGTATGTTCTATTTATAACTGACCAATATCAAAAAAAATATTGGGCAGCCTATATTGGTCGGTAAATGCTGTCATTGCAGGATAAAGCATACCACAGGAGCAGTATTTCTTAGATGTTGTTGTCTCTCTTATGTACATTCAAATTTTAATAGACCATTTGCACATTTCCGACTTTGAGTATACATTTTACATGAGTTATTTCCCTTTAAGGGGGGCAAAGTTCAATGAAAATAACATATATTTTTTTCACATCATCAATTCAAATTTTTTTATGTTATAGCATTTACATTTTTGTCATAATTTGTTGAAAAGTTTGTAATATTGAAACAACTTGTGAATTTTCTTTATATGCTATAAAATTATCCTCTGATTTTTTACAAGGTTCAAATACCTACAATTTATGAGAAAATTCTACTCAAATATGTTGTCCTTTCTATTGCTCCTGCTACACCTGATACCAGTCTGCCTGTAGTAAGGGAAATAATTTGTACATATAATTTTAGACTCAATTCTAAAATGTGCACTAGGTCTATTAGAAATATAAATACATTTTCTCCCATAGAAATTATGTTTATATAATGAACAAAGAAAGTGGTTTTTTTTTTTTTTTTTTTTTTGCTCAACTTGGGTTAAGGGTAGTTTCTGTCGAAACTAATGTATAATTTTTTGTCCAATATCAAGTTATGGTTATGGTGTTTAATGCCACTTTTAACAATATTTCAGCTGTATTGTGGCGGTCAGTTTTATTGGTGGAGGAAACCAGAGTACCCAGAGAAAACCACCGACCTGCAGCAAGTCATTGACAAACTTTATCACATATTTTTGTATCAAGTACACCTCACCACGAGTGGGATTCAAACTCACAACATTAGTGGTGATAGGTTCTTGTTACACATGTAGTTGTAAATTCAACTACCATACGATCACGACCACGACGGCCCTTCCCATATCAAATTTAGATATAAAGTATATTACAGTTACATGTATAAAGGAGGGACCAATATCAAAATTAAATATAAAAGTTTTTAACATAGATGCACATGAAATTCTGAGATTTCCAAGTGAAATAAAATCTGATTTTTCAACCAGTGAAAACAGAAAAAACCCGTTTATTTTACTCAATAAAAATGTTTACTTCACTGTGTAACATCACAATAGCAACGTCGCTACAATCAAAACTATCGATGAACGTCCGACAATGAAAAACTTGTTTTTTTTTAATGTCATATTAATGCAAAAAACATGTAAATCCTATGTAATAAACAGTATTAATTACTCCTACATTTGGAATATCAGAAAATCAAAAATAAATCACTCGTAACCGATCAACGATGATAATTTACTCATGTCCTTATTATGCTCCTTGGTTAATTACTACATGTACATTGTTGGGTTACTAGGTTACAGTATCAAATCTAAACGAAAGTATATTACAGGGATGATGAAGTGAGTGATTGTCATTTAACTCTAATTGAGCAATTGTCAGCTACATCAGGGTGAGAACAAGTTACATTCGATGAGATGATAGCGATAATGTCCACTTTGTACTAGACTGAGCAATTGTCAGCTACATCAGGGTGAGAACAAGTTACATTCGATGAGATGATAGCGATAATGTCCACTTTGTACTAGACTGAGCAATTGTCAGCTACATCAAGGTGAGAACAAGTTACATTTGATGAGATGATAACGATAATGTCCACTTTGTACTAGACTGAGCAATTGTGAGCTACATCAGGGTGAGAACAAGTTACATTCGATGAGATGAAAGCGATAATGTCCACTTTGTACTAGACTGAGCAATTGTCAGCTACATCAGGGTGAGAACAAGTTACATTCGAAGAGATGAAAGCAATGATGTCCACTTTGTACTAGACTGAGCAATTGTCAGCTACATCAGGGTGAGAACAAGTTACATTCGATGAGATGATAACGATAATGTCCTATTTGTACTAGACTGAGCAATTGTCAGCTACATCAGGGTGAGAACAAGTTACATTCGATGAGATGATAACGATGATGTCCTATTTGTACTAGACTGAGCAATTGTCAGCTACATCAGGGTGAGAACAAGTTACATTCGATGAGATGATAACGATGATGTCCTATTTGTACTAGACTGAGCAATTGTCAGCTACATCAAGGTGAGAACAAGTTACATTCGATGAGATGATAGCAATGATGTCCACTTTGTACTAGACTGAGCAATTGTCAGCTACATCAGGGTGAGAACAAGTTACATTCGATGAGATGATAGCAATGATGTCCACTTTGTACTAGACTGAGCAATTGTCAGCTACATCAGGGTGAGAACAAGTTACATTCAATGAGATGATAACGATAATGTCCTATTTGTACTAGACTGAGCAATTGTCAGCTACATCAGGGTGAGAACAAGTTACATTTAATGAGATGATAACGATGATGTCCAATTTGTACTAGACTGAGCAATTGTCAGCCACATCAGGGTGAGAACAAGTTACATTCGAAGAGATGAAAGCGATGATGTCCACTTTGTACTAGACTGAGCAATTGTCAGCCACATCAGGGTGAGAACAAGTTACATTCGATGAGATAAAGCGATGATGTCCACTTTGTACTAGACTGAGCAATTGTCAGCTACATCAGGGTGAGAACAAGTTACATTCGAAGAGATGAAAGCAATGATGTCCACTTTGTACTAGACTGAGCAATTGTCAGCTACATCAGTGTGAGAACAAGTTACATTCGATGAGATGATAACGATAATGTCCTATTTGTACTAGACTGAGCAATTGTCAGCCACATCAGGGTGAGAACAAGTTACATTCGATGAGATGATAGCGATGATGTCCACTTTGTACTAGACTGAGCAATTGTCAGCTACATCAGGGTGAGAACAAGTTACATTCGAAGAGATGAAAGCGATGATGTCCACTTTGTACTAGACTGAGCAATTGTCAGCTGCATCAGGGTGAGAACAAGTTACATTCGATGAGATGATAGCGATGATGTCCACTTTGTACTAGACTGAGCAATTGTCAGCTACATCAGGGTGAGAACAAGTTACATTTGATGAGATGATAGCGATAATGTCCTATTTGTACTAGACATTGATGAAAAGAAGAACGATTTATCTTTCTTTTGATACCAAATTTACATTGAGAAACATTTAATTCACAATGTAGTTGCCCTCGGAATCGTTAGGTGCACAGACTTACAATACAGTTCTGTATATTGCAGGTATGATGGAGGGGCCAATATCAAAACTAATTATTACATTATGTTACAGGTATGATGGAGAGGCCAATATTATTGCTTATGACAACTGTAGTTCTACTTATAATGCATCTACACCTGATCATCGTGACCTACGACCCAACTATTGTCCAACAAAGTCCTATAAAAGGACCCTTGGCAAAGAACCTAAAGATAAGGATGTTATGAATTGGGCTAATTCTGAACGATTTATTGATAGGGTGTATATCATGCAATATACGACAGAAGAAAGTAAGTTTAATATAATGACATACAAATAAATGTTGTTTTTTTCTCTCTCTCAATTATGTTATGTAAACGATATGTTGCAGACAGGTATTATTATTGTCCTACAACAATAAAACTGACCGCCACTATATAACAGAAATATTGCTGAAAGTGGCGTAAAACACCATAAACCAATTAACCAATCTAATTGAATTCAAAGAAAATCTGTAGTTTTCTCCAGGTACTTCACTTTTTACTTCCAACAAATCAACTACAGTAGACTCTCATCTTAGATGGCCACTCCCACCAAAGCCATCCCTCTTATCAAGCCAGATTTCAGATGCACTGAGATAGTAAAATACTACTAAATTGTCCTTCTCAAGAGAGGCTACCTCTCTTATTAGGGATTGGTTGGCTCGGAATCAGGATAATGTGTCCAAATTGGGCGGCATATTTATTCTCGGACTGTTATTTCAGTGAGCTAGCACTATAAAAATCCAACTATGTGTCGTCGGGTCGATTCTCAGTGGAATATTATAACAAGACGTAGTGAGTTCTAACATTTATTGCAGTTGGAATTCATATTTCCATATAAAATAGACCCTCACACTGGGGTGCAAAGGTCTTGAAATACAGGATATACCTCAGATCAAGCTGTTCATCAGTATGGCAACCTGAATGTAAGTACTGTATCTCACTGAAATATTCTTAATTTTACATAACTTTAAAACTTAATCGTAATTTTTAATTCTGTTCCTGTTTTTAGACAATCCACCATACTTCAACATGTCCAGATATGAAAAAACCATACCAGACCATTCAGCAATAGATTTTAGTTTGATAGACTTTTTCTTCAATGATACGGACTATGCCGATTGGTTTGTGGATTATCAACCAGAATATGATGACGATGCATATTTCTATTTTGATTCATATGCTAGTGAGTTTTTGTAGAAAGAACATTAAATATCTATATTACGCAACCGCATCAGTGGTTAGCGTGCTCGCCTCAAGTGTGGTAGCGTGTGGGTTCGAGCCCCGACCGGGTCAAACCAAAGACTAAAAAATTAGTATTTGTTGCTTCTCTGCTAAGCATGCAGTATTAAGGAGAAAGTGCAAAGACTAGTTGACTCGGAATCAGTATAATGTGTCCGAGTGGGGAGACATGTCTATCTGCGGACTGTTGTTTCAGTGAGCTAGTACTATAATAATCCAACTAAGCGTGTTGGTCAAGTACAAAGTGGACCTCATCATCATCTTATTGAAAATTAACTTACTCCCACCATGATATAGCTGAAAAATTGCTGAGTTGGCATTAAACAGCAATCACTCACTCTAGATTAAGTAAATCTAGAGTATTATAAATTTTTATTACTATCACTGGGTTGGGACTGGTATAAATATTTCATTATTTACAATACTGCTCACACAGTTATATGTGATTTGATTTGATTTTATTGTGCTTAATGCCACTTTCAACAATATATCAGCTATATCATGGCGATCCGTTTTAGTGGTGGAGGAGGCCGGAGAGAACCACCAACCATGGGAAAGCAACTGGTAAACTTTATCACTTCAGTTATTTATGAGAATTGGCATTTTACTCTCATGTAGAAAACACCTGCATGATCACAGCATTTATATTATATATTTCTACATTTTTAAAACTATCACTGGGTCAATGCCCTCTGCTGGTATACTATTATTTCCTGAGGGTAAATTTCATCTGGTTAGTAGTCTGTGTTTCAACACTGATATCATTAGCTTGGTTTGGTTTGGTTTATGGTGTTTAATGCCACTTTCAACAATATTTCAGTTACTGTAAATTTAGAAATTATTGCATGCATTTATTATTGCGATTCCTCAACAAAAATGTGAGGTTTAATTATTGCGACGCGCCAAGATAAAAAAAAAATCGATGTAAATTTTTATCTAAACTTGCATTTTCGTTTTCGTATTTGTATGTCGTTAATCACCTTGCAAGTCACGTGTCATGTTTACCTTTAATTAAAGGGGATACACATTTCCCTTTGTACACACATTTTTCACGTGAATGAGAAGCTAGAGAGGTTTCCACATGTTGGTAATATATTATCGATCAAAGCGTGCTTTTTGGGGATCTAGAAACTTTTGTAACAGGTGAACTTTAGTCACGTGCCGAGTTGACAGTAATTGAACATCCGAAGGCTTGGGGTTTGGCTTGGGTGATATAAAGCTTAATGAAATTTCAAAGAAAGATCAATTGAAGTGTACACAATAAATTGGTAAACAAAAACGGCAGTTTAAAAGAATTATGGCTTGTATGAATCTTTTATCGGAGCAAGCTCAGTTTTACAAACAAATTTTTGTTGGCTTTTTTTCAAAGTGATATTTTAAAATAAAATACTGCTCAATTAAATATACGGTAATTAGAAATGTTTATTTTTGATCTACCCTTACGACGAAAAAACATCGAATGAAACTGAAAAGTCATTATTTTGCAAAACATTGAAACACAGACGTTTAAATACACACTCTTTATTTTGTCCTTAGACATATCTACACAGGAAATTGTAATCAAAGCAATCAATAAACATGTACATGCTTCACCGCTTCCTAGGTGTCAGTAATCTAGAACATGCACCTGTCGATCTTACCTGTGTAAGAAGA
Source organism: Bathymodiolus septemdierum (assembly GCA_963383655.1). Classification (NCBI taxonomy): domain Eukaryota; kingdom Metazoa; phylum Mollusca; class Bivalvia; order Mytilida; family Modiolidae; genus Bathymodiolus; species Bathymodiolus septemdierum. Next base: position 20,906,268 of record OY726528.1, on the reverse strand, counting down.
GGGAGATGAATCAAACAGAAACTGGACAAGAAAAAAAGCATTAAAAATGCGAGATTAAATTATTACGATCGCCGACCAGTCGCATTTTTCGCAATAATAAAAACATCGCATTAATTTCTGAATTTACAGTATATCGTGGCGGTCAGTTTTATTGGTGGAGGAAACCAGAGTACCTGGAGAAAACCACAGACCTGTTGCAAGTCACTGACAAACTTTATCACATAATGTTGTATTGAGTATACCTCGCCATGAACTGGGTTCAAACTAACAACTTTAGTGGTGATAGGCATTGATTGCACAGGTAGTTGTAAATCCAACTACCATACGACCATGACCACGATGGCCCCTGATTAGCTTGGCATATGGATAATGTTTGTTTGAGTGGAGCAACATGTTTACTTGTAGATTGTTGTTTCAGGGATTTTGTACTATCAAAAATTCAGCTCGTCGTTTTGATACATGTAAACCTGCTTTAGCGAGCATTTCTATTAATCAGTAACTTCTATTTTGTAACCTTGATTTTAATTTTTCTTTAAGTGTATGTCTTATGTGACCATGATTTCAATGTTTCCTTGAAAGATGACATTATATCAAATTCAATACCTGAGATCAAAGGAAAAAAATGTGAATTGCTGATAAATTAGAAATTTGTTGAAAAATGTGTTAAACATTGATAACCAAGAACCTTCAATTATTTCAGAGAGTATTCACGTAAAAGACCATTTGCTTCATGTTGTTGGTAAACAGAATCAGTATCACAAGTTCATTATCTGGGCTGACGATTCTTGTTACAACAGAATTACCGGAACTGTTACCATAACAACATTTAATGGGGTAAGTACCCAGTACATTAAAAACTTTCCATAGCAACATGCAATGGGGTAAGTACCCAGTACATTAAAAACTTACCATAACAACATTCAATGGGGTAAGTATCAGTACATTAAAAACTTACCATAGCACCATTCAATGGGGTAAGTACCCAGTACATTAAAAACTTACCATAGCACCATTCAATGGGGTAAGTATCAGTACATTACAAACTTACCATAACAACATTCAATGGGATAAGTACCCAGTACATTAAAAACTTACCATAACAACATTCAATGGGGTAAGTATCAGTACATTAAAAACTTACCATAACAACATTCAATGGGGTAAGTATCAGTACATTAAAAACTTACCATAACAACATTCAATGGGGTAAGTACCAGTACATTAAAAACTTACCATAACAACATTCAATGGGGTAAGTATCAGTACATTAAAAACTTACCATAACAACATTCAATGGGGTAAGTATCAGTACATTAAAAACTTACCATAACAACATTCAATGGGGTAAGTATCAGTACATTAAAAACTTACCATAACAACATTCAATGGGGTAAGTATCAGTACATTAAAAACTTACCATAACAACATTCAATGGGGTAAGTACCAGTACATTAAAAACTTACCATAACAACATTCAATGGGGTAAGTACCCAGTACATTAAAAACTTACCATAACAACATTCAATGGGGTAAGTATCAGTACATTAAAAACTTACCATAACAACATTCAATGGGGTAAGTACCAGTACATTAAAAACTTACCATAACAACATTCAATGGGGTAAGTACCCAGTACATTAAAAACTTACCATAACAACATTCAATGGGGTAAGTATCAGTACATTAAAAACTTACCATAACAACATTCAATGGGGTAAGTACCAGTACATTAAAAACTTACCATAACAACATTCAATGGGGTAAGTATCAGTACATTAAAAACTTACCATAATAACATTCAATGGGGTAAGTACCAGTACATTAAAAACTTACCATAACAACATTCAATGGGGTAAGTACCCAGTACATTAAAAACTTACCATAACAACATTCAATGGGGTAAGTATCAGTACATTAAAAACTTACCATAACAACATTCAATGGGGTAAGTACCAGTACATTAAAAACTTACCATAACAACATTCAATGGGGTAAGTACCAGTACATTAAAAACTTACCATAACAACATTCAATGGGGTAAGTATCAGTACATTAAAAAATTACCATATCAACATTCAATGGGGTAAGTAACAGTACATTACAAACTTACCATAACAACATTCAATGGGGTAAGTATCAGTACATTAAAAACTTACCATAATAACATTCAATGGGGTAAGTACCAGTACATTAAAAACTTACCATAACAACATTCAATGGGGTAAGTACCCAGTACATTAAAAACTTACCATAACAACATTCAATGGGGTAAGTATCAGTACATTAAAAACTTACCATAACAACATTCAATGGGGTAAGTACCAGTACATTAAAAACTTACCATAACAACATTCAATGGGGTAAGTACCAGTACATTACAAACTTACCATAACAACATTCAATGGGGTAAGTATCAGTACATTAAAAACTTACCATAATAACATTCAATGGGGTAAGTACCAGTACATTAAAAACTTACCATAACAACATTCAATGGGGTAAGTATCAGTACATTAAAAACTTACCATAACAACATTCAATGGGGTAAGTACCAGTACATTAAAAACTTACCATATCAACATTCAATGGGGTAAGTAACAGTACATTACAAACTTACCATAACAACATTCAATGGGGTAAGTATCAGTACATTAAAAACTTACCATAATAACATTCAATGGGGTAAGTACCAGTACATTAAAAACTTACCATAACAACATTCAATGGGGTAAGTATCAGTACATTAAAAACTTACCATAACAACATTCAATGGGGTAAGTACCAGTACATTAAAAAATTACCATATCAACATTCAATGGGGTAAGTAACAGTACATTACAAACTTACCATAACAACATTCAATGGGGTAAGTACCCAGTACATTTAAAACTTTCCATAACAACATTCAATGGGGTAAGTATCAGTACATTAAAAACTTACCATAACAACATTCAATGGGGTAAGTACCCAGTACATTTAAAACTTTCCATAACAACATTCAATGGGGTAAGTACCCAGTACATTTAAAACTTACCATAACAACATTCAATGGGGTAAGTATCAGTACATTAAAAACTTTCCATAGCAACATGCAATGGGGTAAGTACCCAGTACATTAAAAACTTACCATAACAACATTCAATGGGGTAAGTACCAGTACATTAAAAACTTACCATGACAACATTCAATGGGATAAGTACCCAGTACATTACAAACTTACCATAACAACATTCAATGGGGTAAGTACCCAGTACATTACAAACTTACCATGACAACATTCAATGGGGTAAGTACCCAGTACATTACAAACTTACCATAACAACATCCAATGGGGTAAGTACCCAGTACATTACAAACTTACCATGACAACATTCAATGTGGTAAGTACCCAGTACATTAAAAACTTACCATAACAACATCCAATGGGGTAAGTACCCAGTACATTAAAAACTTACCATAACAACATTCAATGGGGTAAGTATCAGTACATTAAAAACTTACCATAACAACATCCAATGTGGTAAGTAACAGTACATTAAAAACTTACCATGACAACATTCAATGGGATAAGTACCCAGTACATTAAAAACTTATCATAACAACATTCAATGGGGTAAGTACCCATTACATTTAAAACCTTATGTGATAAAGTTTGTCAGTGACTTGGGGCAGGTCAGTGGTTCTCTTTAGTTAATCCTGGTTTCTTCTCCACCAATGAAACTGACCACCACAATATAACTGAAATATTGTTGAAAGTGGAATTGAACACCAATAACCCAACTAAATCATATAATAATCAAAACTGTTTTATGTATGCCTTTTATGAATGCCAAATTGAAGTAGACAGCTTAGAAACCCCTACGATGACTGTGAAATATAGAATAGTAATAAAAGCTCTGGTCCTGTCTTTAATTTGTGTCTTAAGTGTAAAGTTAAATAGTCTCATGTTCATTTATATTCAATATCCTTTTTTTACTAATCTACTGTTAGAGGCTATCGTGATTGTATGGTAGTTGGATTTGCAAATACCTATATATACAATCAGTGTCTATCACCATTAACATTGTGATTTTGAATCCAGCTCATTGGGATGTGTACTCAATACAACATTATGTGATAAAGTTTGTCAGTGACTTGCAGCAGGTCTGTGGTTTTCTCCAGGTACTCGGGTTTCCAGGCCACACATAAAACTGCCCGCCATGATATAACTGAAATATTGTTGAAAATGGCATTTAGCGTATAACACTATAACCTTAACCCTTAATCTAATCTACTACCATTGGATTCTCATTTAATTATAAATATTTTTCAGCCTCCAGTTTTTCCAGATTTACCCAAAAAAGTTATGATCTCAGAAACGAAGACTGGTGCCCTGACGACATTTAGTGTAACAGATCCTTCTTATGGGCCAGACACCATAGTTTGTGCCATTAATAGAACCATACCAGCATCAGAAAGCTGGAAATTTTATATTGTTGGTAAGTGTATAACAATTTATCAATATTTTTCAGCCCTACCAGTACTTCACTATTTACAGGCTGTACATTTTATAAAAATTTGAACAATTTTCATGAATATCTTAAACAACATTCTTTAACATCAGGAGGTACCAAAGTTCATTTTAGATGGGTAAAAGTACCTGATACCGCCCCTTATTGAAAGGCCTGGAATAAGCCAATCATCCCACAGAATGTTGTCAAGGGGATTGATTTTTAAACATGTGTTTGATGGCTGTTTTAGCAAAACTTGCAGTTAATATTTAATCAAATGTAAACATGTTGAAAGTGGCATTAAACACCATAAACCAATAAAATGTAAACATTGAACACATGGTAAATTAGACATACTGTCAAAACTATATTAAGAGGTCACCTTTGGGACAAAGAAAAAGTGGTCTTATAAGAAGTTCAATTCATACAAAATTTTCTATGACAGGACTAGAAAAAAGTGACCTTTTAATACAGGTGACTGTTTAATAGAGGTGACCGCATGGGCAGATTTGACTGAATTCCCTATGGAGTGATGTTGTAAATATCAACTCAGTCACTCTGATACTGGTTGGATCAAACTGAATACTATACAATTGGTATTTTTTGCTTCTCCGTTAAGCACACAGCATAAAGTTGTAAGAGCACAGACTGGTATGGCTTGGAATCGGTATAAAGTGTCCCGAGTGGAACGACATGTCTACCCGAGGACTTTTGTTTCAGTGAGCTACCACTAAAGAAATCCAACTAATCCTGTTGGTCTTGTACAAAATGGACATCCTCGCCATCTTATTGAAATCTAAGGTGTTCTTGTTATAATATAGGTGAAAAATTGTTCACTTAGCGTTAAACAACCATCACTCACTCATAGCAAGTAAAGGAAGGTTGAGGAAAAAAGGAGGGTTGCTCATTCCCATTAAACCTATTTTTTGCATGTTATTTCCCTAATGACGGTCAAAATAATCCCCATTCTAGCAAGAGCAATGAATTTTCTCATAATTTGTAGATATTTGAACCTATAGCAAATAGAAAATTCACAAGTTGTTACAACGTAAAAAAAATTGAACTGATAATGTGAATAAAAATATAAGGTAATTCTATTTGACTTTGCATGAGAGGGGACCTTTTTTGCCCACCTTAAAAGGAAATAACTCCTATGAAAGGTATAATTTTAGTATCAAAGCCAGAAATGTGCAAATGGTCTGTTCTATACATCTTTGTCAATTTTTAGGGGCCATCATGGTCGTGATCGTGGTTGGATTTATAAAATCCAACGTGGTCTATGCAATCAGTGCCTATCACCACTAATGGTGAGGTGTACTTGATACAACATTATGTAGATAAAGTTTGTCAGTGACTTGCGGAAGATCAGTGGTTTTCTCCGGATACTCCGGTTTCCTCCACCAATAAAGCTTACCACCATGATATAGCTGAAATATAGTTGAAAGTGGTGTTCAACACCATAAATCAAACCAAACCAAAAATGTGCAAATGGTCTGTTCTCTACATCTTTGTCAATTTTATTTTTCAGACAAGACAATCTACATGAATGAAACAGCCACATTGGATAGAAACATCAATGATATCTATGAAATAAAACTACAATGTAACGATGGAACAGACACAACAGAGAGCATCCTGACACTTGAGTTAACAAAGGAAATTGATGACACTGAAGGGCCACCAGGTACAACCTGTATTTCTTTAGGGGCCGTCGTGATCGTATGATAGTTGGATTTACAACTACCTGTGCAATCGGTGCCTATCACCACTAAAGTTGTGAGTTCGAACCCCATTCATGGTGAGGTGTACTCGATACAACATTATACAATTATTGACTTTTAACTCATGAGTAGACTGAAATTAAAAGTCAATAGCTGCTTTATTAAATAATAAGGAATTTTTCAAGCTTAATAATTGTTTTATCATTTTCCAATATTATTATTTAAATATTAGAATTTTGAAATTTTTGAAACTTTTTGAAAATTTTATCATTTTGAAATTTTATGAATTTTTTTTGAAATTTTGACCTTTTTTTGGACAATGTTAAAACCCCGAATAGACCCCCTGAGGCTCACGTGAGGTGAACTCACTGAGGTACAACCAAGAAAGTACTGTTTAGGTCAATCAGTGAACAGCAAAATTCCTTATCATTTAATCAAATGTGATAAAGTTTGTCAGTGACTTGCGACAGATCGGTGGTTTTCTCCGTGTACTCTGGTTTCCTCTGGGTACTCCGGTTTCCTCCACCAATAAAGCTGACCACTACGATATAACTGAAATATTGTTGAAAGTGGCATTAAACACTATAAACCAACCTATAACTATCATGGCTAATTCTGATTTGAAAAGAATTAATGTAGAGGAGTATATATTATTTATATGGTACAGTGTTTTTAATGAAAGTTAGGTCACAATTATTATTTGAAACAAATTAATTAAGGGGGTTATATCTTATCTAAATGTGAGAGTTTTCATGTAAAAAATTTGTACACTCAACTCCTACATATTAGTTTGGAATTACTCAAATTGCATCATTGCTTATTACCATATGCAGATTTACATATCATTACATCAGTTTGATTATTCAGATTTGTTTTGCACTCCTGACCTAATAGGTCATGTGTACTATTGCAATCACTTGCCATCTGTTTTAATTTTAATGAGAGGTGTGGTATATGCTACAAGTTTTACTGAAATTTAATGCTTTTTGCCAATTTTTTTGTTTATACAAATTATGCTGATTTTGGCAAAAAAAAATTGGGTTGAAAATCTTCTCCTCTGACACCATTGAGCCAATTCAATCCAAACTAGTCTAGGATAGTCCATGGAAAGTTTCCTTTAGCAATAATACTTGACACCCCCATTCTCATGCAAAATATTTGACAGACATGGTTACTTAAGTGTTCCTCCCTATGAAACTTTCAGTCTTATTAAAAATAATATTCTTCATCAGTCTAAAAACTACAAAAATCACTTCGAAAATTCAAATTTCTGAGGTATGTGACCTTTAGGTCATGTTGGTCATGTGACATACAGTTTCATAAATATGCTGTTCATATCAACAGGGATTTTTGATGATAAGCTCCACCCACAAATTTTGTAGTAGGCACTACCCCAAATGCTGCTTTAAGCAAATTAGGCCTATGGTACCGAAAATTAATTTCGTAATATCATAAAAATTGGTTACCTGTGATAATTACAGGTAATAATATAAATATAGTGTTACACCTGTGATAATTCCTGGTTATATTAAAGGTTATTATACCCCCACTCGTAGAGAGGAGGATATATTGCAATCACCTTGTCCGTCCGTTTGTCCGTCCGTTCACACTTTCGTTAAAGATGTCTCAGCTGCTACTGGAAGAAATGATTTTATTTTTGATGCATGACTTTGGCATAGTAACTTGTACCGTGTCTCCCCTTTCCAGGCTTACTGTGTGACTTAGAATTTTTCATGTTTGCCGTAATGAAAACTTTCGTAACAGATATCTGAGCTTCTACTGAAAGAAATTATTTTATATTTGATATGTGGATTTGGCATGGTGACTTGTACTGTGTCTCCTCTTTCCAGGTTTACTGCACATCTACTTCCTGTTTACCGTGTGACTTAGAATTTTTCATGTTTGCTGTAATGAAAATTTTCATAACAGATATCTCAGCTTCTACTGGAAGAAATGATTTTATATTTGATATGTGGCTTTGGCATGGTGACTTGTACCGTGTCTCCTCTTTCCAGGTTTACCACACATCTACTTCCTGTTTACAGTGCAACTTAGAATTTTTCATGTTTGCCGTAATAAAAACTTTTGTAACAGATATCTCAGCTTCTACTGGAAGAAATGATTTTATATTTGATATATGGCTTTGGCATGGTGACTTGTACCATGTCTCCCCTTTTCAGGTTTACCGCACATCTACTTCCTGTTTACAGTGTGACTTAGAATTTTTCATGTTTGCCGTAATAAAAACTTTTGTAACAGATATCTCAACTTCTACGGGAAGAAATGATTTTATATTTGATATATGGCTTTTGCATGGTGACTTGTACCGTGTCTCCCCTTTCCAGGTTTACCGCACATCTACTTCCTGTTTACCTCATAGTTAGAATTTTTCATTTTTGCCGTAATGAAAACTTTCGTTACAGATATCTCAGCTTCTACTGGAAGAAACGATTTTATATTTGATATATGGCTTTGGCATGGTGACTTGTACCGTGTCTCCCCTTTCCAGGTTTACTGCACATCTACTTCCTGTTGACAGTGCGACTTATAATTTTTCATGTTTGCCGTAATAAAAACTTTTGTAACAGATATCTCAGCTTCTACTGGAAAATTTGATACAAATGAATGAGTGGGGGTATTCTTAGCACGACATAGCATGCAACATCTTGTTTTTGATTTGCAAAAAAAAAAAAAAAACCCACAAAAAACCCAGCACTTTCTAAAGTTTCTGCTCATATTTAGTTTATTTTCTGCTTATGCAAATCATTAAAAATTGATGAGAAAGCATTTTTTAGCACAATACACAGTTCAAGTTTGAATTTGGTTATTATTCCTTTCTTTTTATGTATCCAAAGTTATGCCCCCTTTATTGACGACAGACACTTTTTTTGTTTCCTTGTTCTAACTAGTTCTCTTTGCTAAATATTTTGAGGTTTTTACACAATCTTTTTACGACAGTATACATATACAAGATGGAATTTTTGTAATATTCTTCCTATGGTGCCTGAGCTATGCCCCTGTTTACATTAGCTGGATGTGAGGGGCATTAATGTCCTACAGCGACTTTCTTCCGCTTTGTTAAAGAATATCATTAGCATTAAACCTTTCATGTTAATTAATGAATTTTTTTTTCAGACTGGATCGAAGCTGAGACGTTTGCCCTTGGTACAGTTGCAGTAATATCTATAGTCGTTGATGTTGGAGTTGTTTATGTGATACAGATGAATGCTTTGATTCCTGTGTTTTAATTTAAAAAAAACATTTTTTTGATTATGTTATAATGCTTATATCATTTTTTGAGTGGTGAATTTATTGTTTAAAAGGGGTATACATTTCCATCAACTTTACAGGGATGCATTTTGTCAGTTATTTAATGTATTTCAGCTATTTACCTCTGAAATTGTTTTTCTTCAAAATATTGCTGGGCACAGTAGTTCAGTTATCGAATGGATTTCAGCTATTTTTCTCTGAATTTTTTTCTCTCCAAATATTAGAGAAGACAGTATGAACAGGTAAAAAAAATTGATCTTTTGAAGAGGGTGTTGATGGTTTTAGCTATTTTTTTGGATTTTTGGTTATTTAATTTTCTAACCAGAATCATGGTCGTCGTGGTCATGATCGTATAGTAGTTGGATTGACAACTAACTGTGTAATCAGTACCTATCACCACTAAAATTGCGAGTTCGAACCTCGTTCATGGTGAGATGTACTCGATACAACTTTATGTGATAAAAGTTTCTCACTGGTTTTCTCCAGGTATTACGGTTTCCTCCACCATTAAAACTGACTGCCACGATATATAACTGAAATATTGTTGAAAGTGGCGTTAAACACCATAAAACTAAAACCAAACCTAAACCTCTAACTAGAATCATTCCTGTCATTATAAAGTATTTAGAATTTAAACGATTTGTAAATAAATGTACTTGTGGATAATTTACAATAATTAAAATATAAATTGTATGTGTTTGAGGCTGATAACTGGGACAAAGGTGAGGTTCAACAAACCTCTTTCCCAGTTTTGTGTTGAATACACATAAACTTTTTATTTTAAGGCACTGTATTAATGTTGTGTTTCTACTGCACGAAAAAACATTAATCCATGGGCAGAGATATTTGAATTATATAATAAAATTATAGAATTACCCCTTGATTGCCCCTTTTGATATTTTGTGTCCACAGGTAAAACATATAATTGTTAGATGTACCAGAAAAGATGTATTTTGGTGTGACTGTATAAAACAAAAATTATCAATGCAATTTGACTGCTCAAATAGAACAAGTGCAGGTTAAGCATATTTATACTGCACTCGCAGATAAGAATGTAGTAAGTCTATATATTGTGTTGCTTTAAGAACAGTTTGAAAAGAACATTTCTATTTTTAGCAGAGTGTAGCCCAACTATAATTTTGTTGTTATGTTTATTGATTTCATAGAATTATTTGTTGTTATTTATATTTAGTTATATTTTCAGATATTATGATTAGGGTTAAATGTTAAAAAGATATTGTTTAATTTTGTGGCCGGCTTTCCATAGATTGCCTTATCATTTTTGGTTTGCTAAGAAAATAAATATGAGCTTTTAAAAAACAAAATATGTCTTTGCAGAATAGCTGATTCCTAAGCATAAACTCTTAAGTAATCCATTGAGTTTTCAACATTTTTTTAGATTGCCTAATCACAATAACCATATTATGAAGATTTTTTCTTGTGAGTTCAGAACAAAAGTATTTCTATTTTTTTAGCAATTGATCTTAATTTTATATACATTTTAATGCAAAAAATTTTAAGTGCAGCTTTCAGGAGTTTGTTGAATATGTGATGTTACTTTTTGAATGCTGTAGAAATTGAAGATGGCCACCAGAACCAATAATGGTCACTGATTGGCTGATATCATGTTACTCTTTGAAGATAATAGAAATCTAAGATGGCCACCATGGTCAATTAGTGTCACTGATTGGCTGATATCATGTTACTCTTTGAAGATAGTGGAAATCTAAGATAGGCACGATGGCCACCAGTGCCAAGTAATGTATGATCACGGATTGGCTGATAACATGTTACTCTTTGAAGATAGTAGAAATCTAAGATGGGCACAATGGCCAATTATGGTCACTGAATGGCTAGTATCTGTTTACTTTTTCAAGTTAGTAGAAATCTAAGATGGCCACCAGGGCCAAGTATGGTCTCGGATTGGCTGATATCATGTTACTCTTTGAAGATAATAGAAATCTAGGGCACAATGGCCAATTATGGTCACTGAATGGCTAGTATCTATTTACTTTTTCAAGTCAGTAGAAATCTAAGATGACCACCAGGGCCAAGTATGGTCTCAGATTGGCTGATATCATGTTACTCTTTGAAGATAGTAGAAATCTAAGATAGGCACAGTGGCCAATTATGGCCACTGAATGGCTAGTATCTGTTTACTTTTTCAAGTTAGTAGAAATCTAAGATGGCCACCAGGGCCAAGTATGGTCTCGGATTGGCTGATATCATGTTACTCTTTGAAGATAGTAGAAATCTAAGATAGGCACAATGGCCAATTATGGTCACTGAATGGCTAGTATCTGTTTACTTTTTCAAGTTAGTAGAAATCTAAGATGGCCACCAGGGCCAAGTAGTGTATGGTCTCGGATTGGCTGATATCATGTTACTCTTTGAAGATAGTAGAAATGTAAGATGACCACCAGGGCCAATTATTGTCACTGATTAGCTGATATAATGTTACTCTTTGAAAATAGTAGAAATCGAAGATGGCCACCAGGGCCAATTATTGTCACTGATTAGCTAGTATCTTTTTTTTTCTTTTTACAAATCTAACATAGTTATCAGTGCCAATTATTGTCACTGATGGGCTAATATCATGTTACTCTTTGAAGATAGTAGAAACCGAAGATGGCCACCAGGGCCAATTATTGTCACTGATCAGGTAGTATCTTTTTACTTCTTGAAAGCTTAATAGAAATCTAACATGCATATGGTTACCTAGACCAATTATGGTCTCTGGTTGGCTGACATCTTGTAACAAATTACTGAGAATAAATTGAAGTAATGCAAAAATGTGCCTGTAAATTTAGTCAGGAATATTGTTTATGTTTTAATCCACAGTATTGTTTTTATGTTACATAATTTACACATTAATATTGTTTATGTTTTAATCCACAGTATTGTTTTTATGTTAAATAATTTACACATTATTATTGTTTATGTTTTAATCCACAGTATTGTTTTTATGTTACACAATTTACACATTAATATTGTTTATGTTTCAATCTACAGTATTATTTTTATGTTACATAATTTACACATTATTGATCATGGGAATAGATTGTGTAATATATGCACGGATGCAGATATATTGGTGATGAATTCCACTACATTCTTCAATGTGAATATTTGGCAAATGAGAAAATTTTACCGAAGTCAATATTTTTCACACATAATCAATACTTTGAAATTTGATCAATTATTTCAAATTAAAGATAAACCAAAACCAGCGAAACTGCAAATTCATTTGTGTCCTATAATATCATATTGTTTGTCTTTTAATCCACAATAATGTTTTTATATTACATAATTAACATTATCATTGTACATACATGTATAATGCACATCACTGTATCTCTGTTTCACATTTTATTTTTTGTAAACATGTAAATAAAGAGTGTTAATGTTATGTTGTACATGTTGAATTATTCTAAAACGCACCCAATTTCACCACCATTTGTCTTTTTGGGAAAATTCAGGTAATCCCTTTTTCAAAAATATTTTGGTTATATAAGAAGTGTTTACAGTGCAGGAAACTAGAGTAAGTGATTGTTGTTTAACACCTAATGAGCAATGTTTCAACTATATCATGGTAGGAACAAGCTATACTTCATAAGATAATAATGATACCTGGTGTCTACTAGAACAAGCTACACTCCATAAGATGATAATGATACCCGGTGTGTACTAGAACAAGCTACACTCCATAAGATGATAATGATACCTGGTGTGTACTAGAACAAGCTACACTCCATAAGATGATAATGATACCTGGTGTCTACTAGAACAAGCTACACTCCATAAGATGATAATGATACCTGGTGTGTACTAGAACAAGCTACACTCCATAAGATGATAATGATACCTGGTGTGTACTAGAACAAGCTACACTCCATAAGATGATAATGATACCTGGTGTGTACTAGAACAAGCTACACTCCATAAGATGATAATGATACCTGGTGTGTACTAGAACAAGCTACACTCCATAAGATGATAATGATACCTGGTGTCTACTAGAACAAGCTACACTCCATAAGATGATAATGATACCTGGTGTGTACTAGAACAAGCTACACTCCATAAGATGATAATGATACCTGGTGTGTACTAGAACAAGCTACACTCCATAAGATGATAATGATACCTGGTGTCTACTAGAACAAGCTACACTCCATAAGATGATAATGATACCTGGTGTGTACTAGAACAAGCTACACTCCATAAGATGATAATGATACCTGGTGTGTACTAGAACAAGCTACACTCCATAAGATGATAATGATACCTGGTGTCTACTAGAACAGCCTACACTCCATAAGATGATAATGATACCTGGTGTGTACTAGAACAAGCTACACTCCATCAAATGATAATGATACCTGGTGTGTACTAGAACAAGCTACACTCCATAAGATAATAATCATACCTGGTGTGTACTAGAACAAGCTACACTCCATAAGATAATAATGATACCTGGTGTGTACTAGAACAAGCTATGCTCCATAAGATGATAATGATACCTGGTGTGTACTAGAACAAGCTACACTCCATAAGATGATAATGATACCTGGTGTGTACTAGAACAAGCTACACTCCATAAGATAATAATGATACTTGGTGTGTACTAGAACAAGCTCCACTCCATAAGATGATAATGATACCTGGTGTGTACTAGAACAAGCTACACTCCATAAGATGATAATGATACTTGGTGTGTACTAGAACAAGCTACATTCCATAAGATGATAATGATACATGGTGTGTACTAGAACAAGCTACACTTCATCAGATGATAATGATACCTGGTGTGTACTAGAACAAGCTACACTCCATAAGATGATAATGATACCTGGTGTGTACTAGAACAAGCTACACTCCTTAAGATGATAATGATACCTGGTGTGTACTAGAACAAGCTACACTCCATCAAATGATAATGATACCTGGTGTGTACTAGAACAAGCGATACTCCATAAGATGATAATGATACCTGGTATGTACTAGAACAAGTTATACTCCATAAGATGAGAATGATACCTGGTGTGTACTAGAACAAGCTACACTCCATAAGATGATAATGATACCTGGTGTGTACTAGAACAAGCTACACTCCATAAGATAATAATCATACCTTGTGTGTACTAGAACAAGCAACATTCCATAAGATGATAATGATACCTGGTGTGTACTAGAACAATCTACACTCCATAAGATGATAATGATACCTGGTGTGTACTAGAACAAGCTACACTCCATCAGATAATAATGATACCTGGTGTGTACTAGAACAATCTACACTCCATAAGATGATAATGATACCTGTTGTGTACTAGAACAAGCTACACTCCATAAGATGATAATGATACCTGGTGTGTACTAGAACAAGCTATACTCCATAAGATAATAATGATACCTGGTGTCTACTAGAACAAGCTACACTCCATAAGATGATAATGATACCCGGTGTCTACTAGAACAAGCTACACTCCATAAGATGATAATGATACCCGGTGTGTACTAGAACAAGCTACACTCCATAAGATGATAATGATACCTGGTGTGTACTAGAACAAGCTACACTCCATCAGATGATAATGATACCTGGTGTCTACTAGAACAAGCTATACTCCATAAGATGATAATGATACCTGGTGTGTACTAGAACAAGCTACACTCCATAAGATGATAATGATACCTGGTGTGTACTAGAACAAGATACACTCCATAAGATGATAATGATACCTGGTGTCTACTAGAACAAGCTACACTCCATAAGATAATAATGATACCTGGTGTCTACAAGAACAGCCTACACTCCATAAGATGATAATGATACCTGGTGTGTACTAGAAGAAGCTATACTCCATAAGATGATAATGATACCTGGTGTGTACTAGAACAAGCTATACTCCATAAGATGATAATGATACCTGGTGTGTACTAGAACAAGCTACACTCCGTAAGATGATAATGATACCTGGTGTGTACTAGAACAAGCTACACTCCATAAAATAATAATGATACCTGGTGTCTACTAGAACAGGCTACACTCCATAAGATGATAATCATACCTGGTGTGTACTAGAACATGTTATACTCCATAAGATGATAATGATACCTGGTGTGTACTAGAACAAGCTACACTCCGTAAGATGATAATGATACCTGGTGTGTACTAGAACAAGCTACACTCCATAAAATAATAATCATACCTGGTGTGTACTAGAACAAGCTACACTCCATAAGATGATAATGATACCTGGTGTCTACTAGAACAAGCTACACTCCATAAGATGATAATGATACCTGGTGTGTACTAGAACAAGCTACACTCCATAAGATGATAATGATACCTGGTGTCTACTAGAACAAGCTATACTTCATAAGATGATAATGATACCTGGTGTCTACTAGAACAGGCTACACTCCATAAGATGATAATCATACCTGGTGTGTACTAGAACATGTTATACTCCATAAGATGATAATGATACCTGGTGTGTACTAGAACAAGCTACACTCCATAAGATGATAATGATACCTGGTGTGTACTAGAACAAGCTACACTCCATAAGATGATAATGATACCTGGTGTGTACTAGAACAAGCTACACTCCATAAGATATTAATCATACCTGGTGTGTACCAGAACAGGCTACACTCCATAAGATAATAATCATACCTGGTGTGCACTAGAACAAGCTACACTCCATAAGATGATAATGATACCTGGTGTGTACTAGAACAAGCTACACTCCATAAGATGATAATGATACCTGGTGTCTACTAGAACAAGCTATGCTCCATAAGAAGATAATGATACCTGGTGTGTACTAGAACAAGCTACACTCCATAAGATGATAATGATACCTGGTGTGTAATAGAACAAGCTACACTCTATAAGATGATAATCATACCTGGTGTGTACTAGAACATGTTATACTCCAAAAGATGATAATGATACCTGGTGTGTACTAGAACAAGCTACACTCCATAAGATGATAATGATACCTGGTGTGTACTAGAACAAGCTACACTCCATAAGATGATAATGATACCTGGTGTGTACTAGAACAAGCTACACTCCATAGAATAATAATCATACCTGGTGTGTACTAGAACAAGCTACACTCCATAAGATAATAATGATACCTGGTGTGTACTAGAACAAGCTACACTCCATAAGATGATAATGATACCTGGTGTGTACTAGAACAAGCTACACTCCATAAGATGATAATGATACCTGGTGTGTACTAGAACAAGCTATACTCCATAAGATGATAATGATACCTGTTGTGTACTAGAACAAGCTACACTCCATAAGATGATAATGATACCTGGTGTGTACTAGAACAAGCTATACTCCATAAGATGATAATGATACCTGTTGTGTACTAGAACAAGCTACACTCCATAAGATGATAATGATACCTGGTGTGTACTAGAACAAGCTATACTCCATAAGATGATAATGATACCTGTTGTGTACTACAACAAGCTACACTCCATAAGATGATAATGATACCTGGTGTGTACTAGAACAAGCTACACTCCATCAGATGATAATGATACCTGGTGTGTACTAGAACAAACTGCACTCCATAAGATGATAATGATACCTGGTGTGTACTAGAACAAGCTACACTCCATAAGATGATAATGATACCTGGTGTGTACTAGAACAAGCTACACTCCATCAGATGATAATGATACCTGGTGTGTACTAGAACAAACTGCACTCCATAAGATGATAATGATACCTGGTGTGTACTAGAACAAGCTACACTCCATAAGATGATAATGATACCTGGTGTGTACTAGAACAAGCTACACTCCATCAGATGATAATGATACCTGGTGTGTACTAGAACAAGCTACACTCCATCAGATGATAATGATACCTGGTGTGTACTAGAACAAACTGCACTCCATAAGATGATAATGATACCTGGTGTGTACTAGAACAAGCTACACTCCATCAGATAATAATGATACCTGGTGTGTACTAGAACAAGCTACACTCCATAAGATGATAATGATACCTGGTGTGTACTAGAACAAGCTACACTCCATAAGATGATAATGATACCTGGTGTCTACTAGAACAAGCTATACTCCATAAGATAATAATGATACCTGGTGTGTACTAGAACAAGCTACACTCCATAAGATAATAATGATACCTGGTGTGTACTAGAACAAGCTACACTCCATAAGATGATAATGATACCTGGTGTGTACTAGAACAAGCTACACTCCATAAGATGATAATGATACCTGGTGTCTACTAGAACAAGCTATACTCCATAAGATGATAATGATACCTGGTGTCTACTAGAACAAGCTATACTCCATAAGATAATAATGATACCTGGTGTGTACTAGAACAAGCTACACTCCATAAGATGATAATGATACCTGATGTGTACTAGAACAAGCTACACTCCATAAGATGATAATGATACCTGGTGTGTACTAGAACAAGCTACACTCCATAAGATGATAATGATACCTGGTGTGTACTAGAACAAGCTACACTCCATAAGATGATAATGATACCTGGTGTGGACTAGAACAAGCTACACTCCATAAGATGATAATGATACCTGGTGTGTACTAGAACAAGCTACACTCCATCAGATGATAATGATACCTGGTGTGTACTAGAACAAGCTATGCTCCATAAGATGATAATGATACCTGGTGTGTACTAGAACAAGCTACACTCCATAAGATGATAATGATACCTGGTGTGTACTAGAACAAGCTATACTCCATAAGATGATAATCATACCTGGTGTCTACTAGAACAGGCTACACTCCATAAGATGATAATGATACCTGATGTGTACTAGAACATGTGTACACAACATACCGTGATTAGCATGAGGCCCCTATGCTCCAGTACACAACATACTGTGATTAGCATGGGGCCCCTATGCTCCAGTACACAACATACTGTGACTAGCATGGGGACCCTATGCTCCAGTACACACCAGATTCTGAACAGATTCTGAAAATTCTGAACATTGCTGAAAATTCTGAACAGATTCTGAACAGATTCTGAAAATTCTGAACAGATTCTGAACATTGCTGAAAATTCTGAACAGATTCTAAACATTATTGAAAATTCTGAACAGATTCTGAACAATATCTTTCTTCTTAAATCAATATATTTTACTTCATTTTCATTAGATTTTAACTAAATATAGAATGTGATATTTCATTTATTAATTATTTTAAAAAAAATTAGAACAGCTATATTATTTTCACAGTTTTCCGGTTGTTGACTGATTTTGTCTGTTTATATAATTATGAGTTTTGACTTTCCCTTTGTAAGATTGTTCGGAGTTCGGTAATTTTGTTATTACCTTTATTTCATTTCTTATTAGATTGGTCATTTTCTTTATTTCAAATTTTTCTTCTTAAATCAATATATTTTACTTCATTTTTATTAGAATTTTACTAAATATAGCATGTGATATTTCACTAATTAATTATTTAAGGAAAATTAAATTTAAGCAACTATATTATTTCATTTTTTATTAAATTTATCATTTTTATATCAATTTTTTTCTTCTTAATTCAATGTATTTTACTTCATTTTTAAAAATTAATTAAAAACTTTGAAGTGGCCTCAACTTAAGTGCTAAAACAACAATCTACACTATAAGTATGTAAGTAAGAGCAAAACAATTTTTTTGACCTGTATATCATAAAACAGTATGGTATCAATTGCCAATTGATAAACCTGTATCCAGTTTAAATATATTAGAGAGGTGTCATATCCCTGCATGGATTCGGCTGAAAATACTGAACAGAGTATGAACATTTTAACTAAATATATCATGTAATATTTCACTGGATGCAGGTAGTTCTAATAATAAAACCCTAAATGCTCGCTTACTCGCAAGGGTTATAACGGGATGCCATTACACGTAATGGAGCAGCCGCCGAGATTTTTTGCGCTCGCTTACAGAGCTTCTGACGCCTGCATTTATCAATAATAAGACATAACCTTTCCTTTTGTCCATTATTATAACAAGTTTTTATCACCTACCAGTATTTTAGAATGTAATTCCCACAAAATAAAATCTTCTCTTTGAAAATTTTGAATTTCGTCATTTCCGGCCTCACTATTTGGATGTCGATACCATATTTGGCGATTTAGGCGTGAATGTTTACCAATCGTAACTACTCGGCCATTCTCGCTACCCTGCAAATAACAGGGTAGCGAGAATGGCCGAGTAGTTACGATTGGAATGTTTACATCAGCTTGTAATAAGAAATACCATATTTAGAAAAGCTCCGCCTTCCGTAGTTTCCGGTTATGGAAAACGATCGATAAATTTGAACAAGGTTGTTGTTAACTTTGAAAAGCATATATTTCTCAGCCAAACCGATTTAACAAGGACTGGGATCATCAGTAATTGTTATAATGAAATGTTTGAAGCGTAAATAGTGAGTTTTTATGTTTCAACTGCAACTTTTTTTTGCTCCATTGTGACGAATGGGACCGCGTTGTAGCTCTGCCGAGACACAAGTTTGTCACAGGAGCTACATTATTGCAGCTAGATGCAGGTTTTATCAATTGGCAATTGATACCATACTGTTTTTATGATATACAGGTCAATAAAATTATTTTGCTCTCACAAACATACTTACTTATAGTGAGTGTAGATTGTTGTTTTACCACTTAAGTTGGGGCCACTTAAAGGTTTTTAATCAATTTTTAAAAATGAAGTAAAACATATTGATTTAAGAAGAAAACATTTATATAAAAAATAACAAATTTAATCAAAAATGAAATAAAAATAATTAATTAGTGAAATATCACATGATATAATGTAGTAAATCTATATATGTAGTAAAAATCTAATGAAAATGAAGTAAAATATATTGATTTAAGAAGAAAAATTTGAAATAAAGAAAATGACAAATTTAATAAGAAATGAAATAATATAGCTATTGTAATCTAATTTAAAAAAGTAATTAGTGAAATATCCCTTTCTATATTTAGTTAAGATCTAATGAAAATGAAATAATGAAAATGTCAAATTTAATGAGAAATGAAATAATATATTTGTTGTAATTTAATTTTAAAATGTAATTAATCAGTGAAATATTACATGATATATTTAGTTAAAATGTTCATAATCTGTTCAGAATTTTCAGCCGAATCCATGCAGGGATATGACATCTCTCTAATATATTTAAACTGGATACAGATTTATCAATTGGCAATTGATACCATACTGTTTTATGATATACAGGTCAAAAAAATTGTTTTGCTCTTACTTACATAGTGTAGATTGTTGTTTTAGCACTTAAGTTGAGGCCACTTCAAAGTTTTTAATTAATTTTTAAAAATGAAGTAAAATACATTGAATTAAGAAGAAAAAATTGATATAAAAATGACAAATTTAATAAAAAATGAAATAATATAGTTGCTTAAATTAAATTTTTCTTAAAAAATTAATTAGTGAAATATCACATGCTATATTTAGTAAAAATCTAATGAAACTGGAGTAAAATATATTGATTTAAGAAGAAAAATTTGAAATAAAGAAAATGACCAATCTAATAAGAAATGAAATAATATAGTTGTTGTAATTTAATTTAAAAAAAATTAATTAGTAAAATATCCTTTCTCTGATCCCTTTCCATAATTAGTTAAAATCTAACGAAAATGAAATAAAATATATTGATTTAAGAAGAAAGATTGAAATAAAGAAAATGTCAAATTTAATGAGAAATGAAATAATATAGCTGTTCTAATTTTTTTTAAAATAATTAATTAATGAAATATCACATTCTATATTTAGTTAAATTCTAATGAAAATGAAGCAAAATATATTGATTTAAGAAGAAAGATATTGTTCAGAATCTGTTCAGAATTTTCAGTAATGTTCAGAATCTGTTCAGAATTTTCAGCAATGTTCAGAATCTGTTCAGAATTTTCAGTAATGTTCAGAATCTGTTCAGAATTTTCAGCAATTTTCAGAATTTTCAGAATCTGTTCAGAATCTGTTCAGAATTTTCAGCAATGTTCAGAATATGTTCAGAATCTGTTCAGAATTTTCAGCAATGTTCAGAATCTGTTCAGAATTTTCAGTAATTTTCAGAATCTGTTCAGAATTTTCAGCAATTTTCAGAATTTTCAAAATCTGTTCAGAATTTTCAGCAATGTTCAGAATCTTTTCAGAATTTTGAGTAATTTTCAGAATTTTCAGACACTTCAGAATTTCTAGCACAAAAACTGGTCTATTCAGAATCTCTTGACTTTGTAGTGCAACATACTGTGATTAGCATGGGGTTCCTATGCTCCAGTACAGAACATTCTTTGATTAGCATGGGCCCCTATGCTCCAGTACACAAAATACTTTGATTAGCATGGGGCCCCTATGCTCCAATACACAACATACTGTGATTAGCATGGGGCCCCTATGCTCCAGTACACAACATACTGTGATTAGCATGGGCCCCTATGCTCCAGTACACAACATACTGTGATTAGCATGGGGCCAGATGCTCATGTACACAACATACTGTGATTAGCATGGGGCTCCTATGCTCCAGTACACAACATTCTGTGATTAGTATGGGTTCCCTATGCTCCAGTACACAACATACTTTGATTAGCATGCGCGCCTATGCTCCAGTACACAACATACTTTGATTAGCATAGGACCTCTATGCTCCAGTACACAACATACTTTGGCCAGCATGGGGCCCTATGCTCCAGTACACAACATACTGTGATTAGCATGGGGCCCTATGCTCCAGTACACAGCATACTGTGATTAGCATGGGGCCCCTATGCTCCAGTACACAACATACTGTGATTAGCATGGGGCTCCTAAAAAGGTGTGGATGTTTTTCTCTAATAAAATGAAAAACAAAAAATACCACACTGTTGAAACAAAGAGAAAGGTAATACACAACCCCTTTAATGTCCCTTAAGAATTAGATTTCCTAAGGGGGAAATAATGGAGACCTGAGCTGCTACAACATGGGAAATAGTTATCCCAAGCGGTGCACTATTTACAACTACCTGTTCAATCAGTATTGACCTATCACCACTAAAGTTGTGAGTTCAAACCCCGTTTATGGCGAAGTGTACTCGATACATTATGTGATAAAATTTGTCCGTGACTACCGACAGGTATTTGGTTTTCCCCGAGCATTCCGGTTTCCTAGCGCCTCCATCAATAAAACTGACCGCCCCGATATAACTGAAATATTGTTGAAGGTGGCGCTAAACACCATAAACCAACAAATGCTCGAGCCTAGTACAAGCCCACTCTAAAGGCCCAGTAAAGGGTTGTCTGACAATTGAATCTCCAAAATGATAACGCGAAAACCTATATATATATATATATATACGGGTGTCATTTCTTTCTTCTCTGAAAAAAAAATAGTTTTAAAGCCGAGTAGGTCTAGATTCATTACTGGGCTAGTGAAAGCCTTGATTGACCCTCATTTATTGGCCCGTCGGTGGCGATACCCTGTGTAACATAGCCAGAAATGAGACGTTATTTGCTAATTTGCATAAGATGGCGACACCACGACGTCTGCATTTTTTATAAGTTCTGTATAGAAAATATAACTCCTGATTGCATGCATGTTATTTTCTGAACTTGAAAATAAAACATCAAATGAAGCCGATTGATGAAAACTATGAAATATTCGAGGTTCCTGGACAAAATAAAAATCCACGTCTGTAACCATTGTCTGTCCTTGATGTCCATTAGCTAGACCCGGAAAGACTGTTGGTGCTGGATACGGTGACGGTACGATAGTCCGAAGGTCCAATAGTCCGAAGGCCCGATAGTCCGATAGTCCGAAGGTCCAATAGTCCAAAGGTCCGATAGTCCGAAGGTTTGATAGTCAGAAAGCCAAATATATATATTTTTTCTTTACCGTTAATTTCATTTATTATTTTATTTATTTTCAAAGTAATTTGAAATCGGAATGAAAACATCCAATTTTGTCCACAGGCACTCGAATTCCGGACCCCCTTTTTCCTCATTTGGTCCCTCCCGCGATTATGGTATGGATATTTGTCTGGAAGTATATCTTTGAACCATTTATCCATATTTTACAACATTTCGTGTTACAACTCTCTCGTTCTACTAACTTTTGTTTCTAGGTCCAGCTGCCGTATTACTTATATACATATATAAGTAATACGGCAGCTGGACCTAGAAACAAAAGTGGAGCGTGCCCTGTTTCCATTGATTTTTTGTAAATGATGGTAAGTATGTCTGTATTTTCTTTGAGTATTTTACCAGCGATGTTGTCTGGACCTACAGCTTTTTGGGGTTGATGTTGTTGATGAGTTTCAGTATGCCTTTTTTGGAAATTGAGATGTTTTTCATGATTGGATGTGTACTAGGACCTTTATCTGGAATTTCTGTGTTCGCTTCTGATGAAAAGGCTGATTGGAATTGCCTATTTAAGATATTGGCTTTTTCTGTTGGATCTGCATGTAAGGCTCCTTCACTTCTGAGAGGTGCTATACTGGTGTTTTCTTTTTTCTGGCTTTTTATATAGGAGAATAAATTTTTGGGTGGTTTATTGAACTTTGTTGGTCTGGTTCGTTTATGTCTAGGTCAAAAATCATATTTTCAATGTAATTTCAGTATGAATTACGCATTTCTTTCTAAAGTTTTGATTTAACTTCTTTGTATATTTTAGTATGTTCACTGTTTGATTTTTTCTTTTTGAATAATTTGTTTTTCTTGTTTATTAGCTTTTTAATTTGAGGTGTTACCAATGGTAGTGTTGTTTTATTACCAATTGATTTTGTTGGAATGTTTTTCTTTATGGAATCAATAGTGGAGTTTTGAAATAATTCCATAGATCATTTACATCCATATGATTTTGATTTTCTTTCATATGTGAGCGAGTGGTTTGTAAGTCTTGCTCTATTTTTCCCAGTTAGCCTTCTTGTACTGATATACTTTGTGAGGCCTTTGTTTGTTTTCTTTCACAACACTCTCATTCAAACCGATATACTTCTTTACAATTTAAATTAAAATATACATTTCCGGGTATGTTCATTGTGTCATATGTGTCCTATACCTTTTGTTAATTTAACAAATAAAATCATCATAAACTAATTGAAATACTTTTTAATTATCAAGTCGAACGAACCCAGGGTAAACGGACCCAGGGAGATTGTGTAATTAGGACGAACGGACCCGACACAGTCCTGGAAGGGGTGGGGAACATCATAAGAATATTCATTAAGAGGAGTCATATACAGCAATTGAACAGAACGGGGTTTCCATGTTGTAACAAGATGAACTGTGAGCTAAAGCTCACCTATGATACCCCCGCTCTTCGGCAAACAGGAAGTAGGAATCTGACGGGCCAAAAAACGCTTCCCACGATATGGGGTACCTATATGAAGCTTGTGACAAAATATCAGATTTCTGCCATCAATAATTGCTGAGAAAAATGCGACGAAAAATGAGCATATATGTTCAATGTGTATAAAAATCAACAAAGTCGGCAAACAGGAAGTAGGAATCTGATGGGTCCAAAATGCTTCCCACGATATGGGGTACCTATATGAAGCTTGTGACCAAATATCAGATTTCTGCCATCAATAGATGCTGAGAAAAATGTGACGAAAAATGTGCACATATGTTCAATGTGTATAGAAACCAACCAAGTCGGCAAACAGGAAGTAGGAATCTGACGGGTCCAAAAATGCTACCCACAATATGGTATACCTATACAGAGGCGGATTTAGAGGGGGGCGTGCGGGGCTTGCGCCCCCCTAAAATTCGCAAAGCATATGTTATACATCGTTAATCAAATAGTTCAGCAAACAACTTTTTCATGAATGGTTAACTCGTGACCTGTAGACAAATATTCCTACACATGATGTATTGACAATTTCCGCTTTTGTTTGTCTATAAACAAGAACGGTCGAATCATACGTTTTCAATGAATGAATCAAACAACGAAAAGAAAAGCTCCATCCGGACGGGCAGTATTAACTAGAACCACCCGAAAGGACAAGCACCGAAAGTACAGACCAATTAGTGAAATGAGGAATGCGTTAAAACTAAACCAATAGTTCTTTGAAGGGTTAAAATATCGTGATCGATCAGTCATGAATTGAACAATTCGCGTCACGGTTGTTCCAAAAAAGTTTTACTTTAGGTTCTTATAATCTGACAAAAACATACTGTTAACAATTATCCGGCAAAATTAAGATTCAAAGTCAAGTTGTTTTGGTCTGATAAAAATGGTGTGGTTAGTTCAAAATTGTCGTTCAATTGAATGTCTGCAATTCCTCAAACCCCTAGAGCTTAGGAGAGGGAGACTTCGCCCCCCCCCTGGCCCCCCTACCAGGGCTCTGCCTACGACCCGCTCGGGGACATTAAGCGGTCCCCAGACCCCTCGCCTACTCACGCCCCCCCTAACCATAAATCCTGGATCCGCCCATGCTATATGATGCTTGTGACCAAATATCAGATTTTTGTCATCAACAGTTACTGAGAAAAATGCGACGAAACATATCTTGGACGGACGTGTAGCAGGGCTTAAATATGATAAAGTCCAACTTTGGGTTCAATTCTTTAATTCGAAATATTATATAACAGTAACCCTACAAATACACAAATAATAAACATAAATACATGACAACTACAAGACAGATCACATAAAACAATACACAATCAAAGGGAGATAATTCTCTATGATTTGTCAAAGAAATATAAAATAAAACACTTTTCTACAAGTTATCTTCTATAAGAAAAATACCACAATATAGCTTACTCATTTAATAAGCAAATAATAAAGTAAATCATTCTATCATTGATAAATAACAAAATAATTGCAACTTCAAAACAATTGCATCACCTCACCTCGGAATTAGTGTGAGCATAGTTTATACTCAAAAAAATACATATAGAATATATGACACAAATAAAAATGATATAAACACTAACACACTCAGCATAAAAAATCAACTAAACACACAAACATATAAACATGCAAACAATTAAATAATCAAATCAAATAAACAAACAAATACAAAGCTTACCCTA
This sequence comes from Bathymodiolus septemdierum, assembly GCA_963383655.1. Lineage (NCBI taxonomy): Eukaryota > Metazoa > Mollusca > Bivalvia > Mytilida > Modiolidae > Bathymodiolus > Bathymodiolus septemdierum. Next base: position 20,879,712 of record OY726528.1, on the reverse strand, counting down.
TATATGGTACAAGGGCACCAGCTGATGATCACTCTAGGATCTGTCTACATCATAAATTCCGGAATAACATAAAAGGGCAATGTCAAATCAAAATGACTTATGAACATATTAATTATAACAAAATCATCATCTTAAATAAATTAATCAGATATATAAATATATAAAGGGTGTGTTTCATCCAGATGTATTGGAATCTCAAGGAACAGGAATTGATATGAGTTTACAGATATATAATGATTTGGATTGGGTAAGTATTCAACAAAACGACTCGGAAATAGGACCTTGGATCAAGTATGTCAAAACAGGAATCAAACCAAAGAAAGGGATATTACCAAGAAGTCCACTTTATCGACAATTTGATCATTTGATATTAAAGGATGGAATATTGTTCAGGAAAGTAAAAAATGATGGTGACGAAACAATGAAACAACTAGTCTTACCAACTACATAGGTTAAAACTGTTTTACAGTCTTTACATGATGAAATGGGACACCCAGGAAGGGATAGGACTAACTCGCTAGTAAGTGAGAGATTTTATTGGCCTAGAATGACATCAGACATTGAAAACTGGGTTCAGCATTGCGACCGTTGCTTGAAAAGAAAGAAAGAACCACATAGAGCTCCATTAGTCAATATCATCACAACACAACCCATGGAACTTTTATGCATTGATTATTTAACCCTTGAACCTTCCAAAGGAGGACAGCACAACATCTTAGTCATAACAGATCATTTTACCAGATATGCGCAAGCTATAGTCACAAAAAATCAGACTGCTAGAACAACTGCAGATGCTTTATTTCACAACTTCATAGTCCATTATGGTATACCGCAGAAAATCCATTCCGATCAAGGAGCAAACTTCATGAGCCATTTAATTAAAGAACTTTGTACATTGACTGGAACCAAAAAGTCAAGAACAACTCCTTACCATAGTATGGGAAATGGAATGACCGAAAAATTTAATAGGACGTTATTAGAAATGTTAGGAACTTTGGAACCAGAAAAGAAGAAAAATTGGAAAGCACACGTAGGACCTTTAGTTCATGCATACAATTGTACTCGCCACAACTCAACAAACCAATCACCATATTTTCTAATGTTTGGAAGACAACCAAAATTACCCATAGATTTAGCTTTTGGATTAATTACAGAAAAAGAAAGAAAACCACACACAAAATACATTCAGGAAATAAGGGAAAGGCTCGTACAAGCATACAAATTAGCATCAGAAGCATCAATTAAAGCACAGACTAAGCAGAAAGAAGGTTATGATCTTCGAACAAGGGGAGCTATTATTGAACCAGGGGATAGAGCTTTAGTAAGAATAGTGGCATTTGACAACAAACATAAGATTTCAGACCGTTGGGAGAATGACACTTACATAGTATCGAAGAAACCAAACCTAGATATACCAGTATATGCAGTTCAAAAAGAAAATGGCCAGGGAAGAATAAGAACACTTCACCGCAACTTATTATTACCAGTTGCTTATATCTCTCAAACTCCAGAGGAAGAACAACTCAAGCCTATCCCAAAACCAAGAACACGATTTCAGATGAAAGTAGTAGTAGTAGTAGTAGTGAAGAAGATTATACATTAGTTAGACAGGAATCTACATTGCCATACAATGTTGTTGATGCTAATAATGTACAAGGACAGGAAGAACTAAATATACCAGAATATGATGGGGACGCCCAGTCTGTAAGTGATAACAGATCAGATTCAGAGTCTAATAGAAGCGCTTCAGATGAAATGGAGAGAAATTTAGAAACAATTTCTTTACTTGAGGAAGAAGAGGAACAAGTGGAAGTATTGCCACAACCTAGACCTGTGATGATACCAGCTGAAACTGTTCCTACATTGAGACAACGTTCGACTCGGACAAAACAACAACCAAAGTGGATGACATCAGGTGATTATGTTACAAAATCAGCTGTGACTACTAGTATTGAAAATTCATGGAAACAGAGAGCAGATTATTTAATGGAATTATTGAGGACAGGAATTTTAAAAGGCATGGAGCAAGAAATTAGACATGTACTTATTTCCATTGTAAAAGGGACTGCTCAAACTGATAATGTAACTTGATTTATTATGTTTTTGTATTTTTAATCAGTTGATAAATTTATATGTACTTTTGTAAAATGATTGTATTATATAATTGTGATTTTATAAACTGAACAAATTGTCATTTATTTCAATGTATTTACAAACTCTTTTTTTTTATGACGAGGACGTCATTTACAGTTAGGGGGAATTTGTGGTAGTCTTAATTTTATGTAATTACTGAAAATCATTATATGCTATAATGATATTATTTACTCATGTTTTTAATGTTTATAATATTTAAAATTACAAAATAAAACTTCACATGTTGCATATACAGTAGAGTAAATTACATGGTTCACTACACCTAATTTTTGGAGGGAAAATACAGACTTTCCATTGGTAGATTATTTTTTCCATACACCTGTGATGGAACACAATTAAGACACAGGCAGACATTTTGCTTAACTCATATATTTTCAACTGGAAGCTAAATTTGGATTTACATATATTAATATTCTGTTTGTTTTCTAAATGTCAGTCATTTTTCTGTTTTCTTATTTTCCATTTCTAATTTTTACTTTAGTATGAAAGTGTGAGAATACAAATATTGAGATTGAAGTATGAATCTGAGTATAAATGTTTTATAATTTTATTTAGAATTAGAATGAGAGTAATGGTTATCCTTTTATATTTTTACAACTACAAGTGTTGAATTTCAGTGGACTTTGATATATAATTTATATATCTGATTCATACTTCAATCTCAATATTTGTGTTCTCACACTTCATACTAAAGTAAAAATTAGAAATGGAAAATAAGAAAACAGAAAGATGACTGACCTTTAGAAAACAAACAGAATATTAATATATGTAAATCCAAATTTAGTTTCCAGTTGAAAATATATGAGTTAAGCAAAATGTCTGCCTGTGTCTTAATTGTGTTCCATCACAGGTGTATGGAAAAAATAATCTACCAATGGAAAGTCTGTATTTTCCCTCCAAAAATTAGGTGTAGTGAACCATGTAATTTACTCTACTGTATATGCAACATGTGAAATTTTATTTTGTAATTAAATAAACATTAAAAACATGAGTAAATAATATCATTATAGCATATAATGATTTTCAGTAATTACATAAAATTAAGACTACCACAGACGGAAGGACGGAAGGACGGACAGACGGACAGAGGTAAAACAGTATACCCCCTCCCCATTCGGGGAGCGGGGTTTTAAAAATAAGTAGATTTCCGATGGGTCAAAAATGTGTAAATTAAAAAAAAACAAAAAAAACAAAAAAACGCATCGATATTAAAAACGCGGAAAATTTACATCAGTATAGCGAAGTTGTTTTTAAACTTATTTTTCTCTAATCACATCCGGTAAGGATAAAAGAAAAACAGACGAAAACGTTCGAATGTTATTATTGTTGATTTCGATCTAACATAACATAAGAAAATATATATTTTAATGTTCATTTGTTGGTACAGTTATGTATTATATACATCCAATATGCTGCAGACAACAGTGGAAAAAGAATAATGATATTTGTCAATCGTGGACCAGTGAAGACTGAAGTGTAATAAGGCCTTTATTATTAAGGGTAAGGACCCCACTGGAAATAAGCTTTATTTGAAGCTTTTGTGGGTTATCCTTGGGTGCTAGGCATTTCCGGTTCGCTTGTCTCAATATTTTCCACATTTTTTTTCCCAACAATGTAATACTCTATTGAATTTACAGTCATGTCATTGTCTGTCTCTGAAATACTTGAATTTATTTAAATACTGTAGGTATCGTCACGGTATGTGTTTTCGTGTGTCATCTGTTTTCGTTTTATCCATTTTATTTTGATTTCCACAGTGCACGCATTATTTTTGACGTGTTTTCCAGTTTCTATTTATGGAACATAAACAAGACTACAGCGTGACATCTGTAAAAGATGTTAAAGTTTGCTTTTAAAGACGTAAGTACCAAAAACAGTGAACCTACCTACTGAACAAAGTAGCTGGAAAAAAATCCAGTAGAGCTATATAAATTGAACTATGTCGTCTGCCTCTCAAACACCAGCTCTTCCTGTCATGGGGTCACTGATCGTACTTGTAAACAAAAGAGCTGACTGAAATGTGCCTGTTTCTTATATAAAATACATGTCACTTTGCAGTGCATTGTGGTTTCAGCAATAAAAAAAACATCAAAAGTAAACACAATTTTGAAAGTGTCATTTTCAAACATTCTGTTATTTTATTTAGATGTAGTATGATTTGGTAGATGGCCAGAACCATGAAATTTTAAAACCAGCCATTTCCGGATTATATATTCATTTCCATCCTGTATATCGGCCTTGTTTTTACTTCACACGAAAACAGATGATGCCATTTTACCGACAACAAAAGTTGCCAGATGATCGAGAGTATATTAAAATACAAGAATGGCTTTAAAAACAATCTTATGTACAAAAAATATTTAACTAGCCATTCTTTGAAAATTCCAATCGTCATATGAATGAAGGGTTAACACTGTTAATCGCTATATCTGAAAAACGATAATAGCACGAAAACCGATAACACGTTGCTAATTGTGAGTTGTATTGTGTCAAATTACACGTATGCCTTTTATGTACCTGAATAAATATTATTATTATTAATGACCAAGACTGCAAGAGAAATCTTGACTGCTAAACGAGACTTAAAGAGAAGATACGTAGATAATTATATTAATTGGTAATATAACGATTTCTGCGTTTATAATATGATTATAGCAATAATAACTCAGTAAGATGGGCATACTAAAGCAATTAACACACAGAAGATGAGTTCCGCCACTAAATACATTGTATGTAAAACTAAAAGAATTGGTGTTAATCTCGTGTCATGATTATAAAACTTCCTAACAATTTTTCTGCTCTATTAATCCAGACACCTACATACCAATGGCCACATGTTTTGCTTGTCAGTTTGTTATTTCTGACAAAGCTTTCTACCTCCAAGGAGTACACACAAATATGGTAGTCAGGATATGGCTGAAAGTTATAATAACAACATTACCTTAACCTATAGATCCCCCTTATTTTACTTCACCATGCCCATATGCTGCAAGTTACTGACAAACTTTATTACATAAACTTGTATTGTGTACACCTGGTTACTATTAGGAATCAAGCCACCAACTTATGTGCTGATTACGTAGGGGGGTTAAAGTTTATGGCGTTTTGGGGGAAACCAGAGTACCAGGAGAAAACCACCGACCAACCTAGAATCTCCGACAAACTTTATCACATAATGTTCAAATGTTGTATCAAATACATGTATGCCATGTCATGAATGGAACTGGAAGTTTCGAACTCACGTTAGTGTGATAGGCACTGATTGCATAGATAGTTGTAAATCCAACTACCATACGATCACGACCACAACGACCCCTGATTGCATATATAAGTACATTGTACATGTAAGTTTAGCTACATGTACATTGCATATCACATGCTTGCAGTCATTGCGGCCTCTTACATGTACAGGTATGCATAAGAAATATATTGAAGCTAAAACACCTGATATTTTTTTTTTTTTTAATAAATAATCTATAAGTACAAATGTTTGGTTTTGAATTTGTCTTTTTATGGATCATTATATGAAAAATTTAAAGTTGACAACCAACACTATGTTTTCTCACTTTTGAGACAGACCATTTCCTATTTTTAGCGATGTGAGATTTTCTTATCTTGCACTAGTGCAAGACAAAAAAATCACGAGCGTTTTACCAGCAAATGCATGCTGTACAGTTTATGTCAACTGCCCCCCCCCCCCCCCCCCCCCCCCCAATTCTCCATGCTTTTCCTTTTTGAAATAAACAATTCACTGTATGTAAGTTTTCAATCTTTTATAAACACGCAAATCCTAACAATCAACCATATTATTACATAATAACCTTCATGCAATACACAAAAATACGGAACTACTTTTTTGATTGACATGAAGGGGAAATAACTCGCATTGTTTACATGATCGTCTGCTAAAAGTACACACAGTATGTGGACAAAAGTATTGCAACATGTAAATAAATCCCTATATAATCAACCAAAACCATATTTTTAATTTGTTTTATTGTGAAGTCATTTCTGGATAGATTTTAATAAATTTTATACCAAAACATTCAGAATTGTCTATATTTTGATTGTTTATTTACTCATTATGTTTATATGAGTGGTTTTTATTTGTTCATAATTTAAACAGGATTGTTAATTTTTGGGATTTATTTCAAATTTTTATTTGTTATGTTTAAATAATGAACAAATAAAAACCACTCATATAAACATAATGAGCAAATAAACAATCATTATATAGGGATTTACGTGTTGCAATACTTTTGACCACATGCAAACAATACACAACTAAAAACAGCTGATAAAAGTGAGAAATAAAATCAAAAACCAGCAAAAAGTGCAAGACAGGGAAATTTCTCGGGTAAGATTTCCCTGTCCTGCACTTTTGCCGGTGTTAGATTCTATATGTCTCACAAATCTCCCTGTGTCCACATCAACAGTTCTAAAGATGTCTTGAATGATTTAACTTATATGACTACTAGTATCAGATGTTTGAGCTCATAAAACTAGCTTACCACACCAAACCAGGAAAGTGAGCAGTAATGAATACATTGTACAGTCAAACCTGTCTTATGTGACCTTCCAGGGGAACAGTGAATTAGGGTCACATAAGACAAGTGGTCGCTTAATACAGGATTAATAGATATGAAATGCAATGTGAAGAGAAATAAAAATTAAGGTCACATGATACAAGTTATTGCTTAATAGAGGTGGTCACTAAAACAGGTTTAACTGTAACTTAATAGAGGTGGTCACTAAGGCAGGTTTGACTGTAGCTTAATAGAAGTGGTCACTAAGGCAGGTTTGACTGTAACTTAATAGAGGTGGTCACTAAGGCAGGTTTAACTGTAACTTAATAGAGGTGGTCACTAAGGCAGGTTTAACTGTAACTTAATAGAGGTGGTCACTAAGGCAGGTTTAACTGTAGCTTAATAGAGGTGGTCACTAAGGCAGGTTTAACTGTAACTTAATAGAGGTGGTCACTAAGGCAGGTTTAACTGTAACTTAATAGAGGTGGTCACTAAGGCAGGTTTAACTGTAACTTAATAGAGGTGGTCACTAAGGCAGGTTTAACTGTAGCTTAATAGAGGTGGTCACTAAGGCAGGTTTAACTGTAACTTAATGGAGGTGGTCACTAAGGCAGGTTTAACTGTAGCTTAATAGAGGTGGTCACTAAGGCAGGTTTATCTGTAGCTTAATAGAGGTGGTCACTAAGGCAGGTTTAACTGTAACTTAATAGAGGTGGTCACTAAGGCAGGTTTAACTGTAACTTAATAGAGGTGGTCACTAAGGCAGGTTTAACTGTAACTTAATAGAGGTGGTCACTAAGGCAGATTTAACTGTAACTTAATAGAGGTGGTCACTAAGGCAGGTTTAAATGTATGTGTATAAACAGTATCAATTTTGTCTCTTTCTGTGATTTTTTGGTTGAATTTTGAAACTGTTCCAACATTGTGGTATTGTTTTTTTTATTTTATTATAAAGGAATGTATTTATATCTTGTAGTACATGTATCATGGGAAAAGACACAACAGAGAAATTGAAGAAATACATCAAGGAAGATAGACCAAGTCGATTTAAATCATTTGTACGCAAGCGTGCAATAGATGTTTGTGATGTCCAATTAAATAAAGGACAAAACCTACTGCATTATACTTGTAAATATGGAAGGGATATTATATTTAGGTGAGATTTAATGACAATAGAAACAAGGAATAATTTGAGAAATATCTGTAAAACAGTATATTTTACCTTTATAGATAGTAAGTTGGTTACATGTATGTATAAGAATTCAGTGGCATTGATATTGTACCATCATTATTGATTTTGTGCCCGCATGGATTGATGGTCAACTTAAGCTGCTCACAGACTAACATGTTTTCCGTTATGGCTGACGTACATGTACATGTACAACCGACCCAAAAATGAAGACGAACTGAAACGACGGAAATATCTACTGAGACTTACGATGTTGCAGATTACAGACCTACACAGGATGAACTCATGGCAGTTGATGACTTTATGGTACTGAACGACATTATTGTTGACCCTACTGATGACAGAAACTATACCGTGAAAACAGATGACGGACAAATTACAACTCACGACAGATGTTGGACAGAAATGATAACAAATCTGTTGAAAATACGATGAGAAAATACAATAAGAAAGTGTCAAAGTCTAATGCAAAAATTGAAAAAGGTAGTTTTGTAACCGTAAGAATACCTATTGTTGATAGGGCATCTGGTGATCTACCACGATTATTGTGTAGGGTTGATGATATTATTGATAAAGATGCAAGTTTGTGCAAATTATCATGTGAATTTGGTGTGTTATAGAACTTTTGACACGTAAAGTTGAAACTTCGCATTGGAAAAAAGAAGAAATTTTTTCTGCATGCTGCTGCAAAACAAGCAAGTTTTTCTCTTGCAAGCAAAAGATGTAAATGCAAGGGAACATGCATGAACAAAACATGTAAGTGTAGAAAGTCCGGCATTCCTTGTAGCAGCAAGTGTCACTCTGAGCGTGCATGTGAAAATGTGATTCAGGTAGACAATTAAAATTGCGTTATAGTTCAAAAACTATGATGGTATAATTATGATAAATGTAATTTGTAAAACTCAATAAAAGTTTATGATATAATGTTTGTATTGAAAAAAACCCATATGGTCTAAATACCTGTATGGTCCAGCTCATACTAGACCATATGAGTATACTCCTACGGTCCGGACCGTATGCGTAATATGCGTATGGTCTGGAACATAGACAAGAATGTTTTATTTCTAAGTTTAGGTAGTAAATAATAAAAAAATTCACGCCACAATATAGCTGAAATACTGATAAAGTTTGTGTTAAACATATGTTCTAAATATATCATTTTAATGTTTCAATCAATCAATCCTGTTTTGTAACATCATTCATATATTAGTAAGGGGCCATCATGGCCGTGATAGTATGGTAGTTGGACTTACAACTGCCTATGCGATCAGTGCCTATCACCACTCGTGTTGTGAGTTCAAATCTCGATCAGGGCGATGTGTACAACTTTATTTGATAAATTTGTCAGTAACTTGCGACAGGTCAGTGGTTTTCTCCGGGTTCCTTCACCAAGAAAAATTGAATGCCTCGATATACCTGAAATATTGTGGAAAGTGGCATTAAACACCATCAAACAGGCAAACATATATTAGTGCATGCTTTGCTTGTAGCACAGCCAAAACAAGCATAAAGATTATAAAACTTTGTTTATTATATTTCAGTTTTCTGATGAAGACTGGTGTTAACTTCAGACTACAAGATGAAAAGGGGGATACACCATTACATCTGGCTCTTAAACAGGCAATAAAAGCTACCTCAAATACAGGTACTTAAAACACCACTACATCTGTCTCTTAAACAGGCAATAAAAGCTACCTCAAATACAGGTACTTAAAACACCACTACATCTGTCTCTTAAACAGGCAATAAAAGCTACCTCAAATACAGGTACATGTACTTAAACCACCACTACATCTGGCTCTTAAACAGGCAATAAAAGCTACCTCAAATATAGGTACATTGTGCTTAAACCACCACTACATCTGGCTCTTAAACAGGCAATAAAAGCTACCTCAAATACAGGTACATGTACTTAAACCACCACTACATCTGGCTCTTAAACAGGCAATAAAAGCTACCTCAAATATAGGTACATTGTACTTAAGCCATCACTACATCTGGCTCTTAAACAGGCAATAAAAGCTACCTCAAATATAGGTACATTGTACTTAAACCACCACTACATCTGGCTCTTAAACAGGCAATAAAAGCTACCTCAAATATAGGTACATTGTACTTAAACCACCACTACATCTGGCTCTTAAACAGGCAATAAAAACTACCTCAAATACAGGTACTTAAAACACCACTACATCTGGCTCTTAAACAGGCAATAAAAGCTACCTCAAATACAGGTACATGTACTTAAGCCACCATTACATCTGGCTCTTAAACAGGCAATAAAAGCTACCTCAAATACAGGTACTTAAAACACCACTACATCTGGTTCTTAAACAGGCAATAAAAGCTAGCTCAAATACAGGTACTTAAAACACCAGTACATCTGGGGCAGATGGCTCTTAAACAGGCAATTAAAGCTACCTCAAATACAGGTACTTAAAACACCAGTACATCTGGGGCAGATGGCTCTTAAACAGGCAATAAAAGCTAGCTCAAATACAGGTACTTAAAACACCAGTACATCTGGGGCAGATGGCTCTTAAACAGGCAATTAAAGCTACCTCAAATACAGGTACTTAAAACACCAGTACATCTGGGGCAGATGGCTCTTAAACAGGCAATTAAAGCTACCTCAAATACAGGTACTTAAAACACCACTACATCTGGCTCTTAAACAGGCAATTAAAGCTACCTCAAATACAGGTACTTAAAACACCACTACATCTGTCTCTGAAACAGGCAATAAAAACTACCTCAAATACAGGTACATAAAACACCACTACATCTGGCTCTTAAACAGGTAATAAAAGCTACCTCAAATACAGGTACTTAAAACACCACTACATCTGGCTCTTAAACAGGCAATAAAAGCTACCTCAAATACAGGTACTTAAAACACCACTACATCTGGCTCTTAAACAGGCAATAACAGTTACCTCAAATACAGGTACTTAAAACACCACTACATCTGGCTCTTAAACAGGCAATAAAAGCTACCTCAAATACAGGTACTTAAAACACCACTACATCTGGCTCTTAAACAGGCAATAAAAGTTACCTCAAATACAGGTACTTAAAACACCACTACATCTGGTTCTTAAACAGGCAATAAAAGCTAGCTCAAATACAGGTACTTAAAACACCAGTACATCTGGGGCAGATGGCTCTTAAACAGGCAATTAAAGCTACCTCAAATACAGGTACTTAAAACACCAGTACATCTGGGGCAGATGGCTCTTAAACAGGCAATTAAAGCTACCTCAAATACAGGTACTTAAAACACCACTACATCTGTCTCTTAAACAGGCAATAAAAACTACCTCAAATACAGGTACATGTACTTAAACCACCATTACATCTGGCTCTTAAACAGGCAATAAAAGCTACCTCAAATACAGGTACATAAAACACCATTACATCCGTCTCTTAAACAGGCAATAAAAGCTAGCTCAAATACAGGTACTTAAAACACCACTACATCTGGCTCTTAAACAGGCAATAAAAGCTACCTCAAATACAGGTACTTAAAACACCACTACATCTGGCTCTTAAACAGGCAATAAAAGCTACCTCAAATACAGGTACTTAAAACACCACTACATCTGGCTCTTAAACAGGCAATAAAAGTTACCTCAAATACAGGTACTTAAAACACCACTACATCCGTCTCTTAAACAGGCAATAAAAGTTACCTCAAATACAGGTACATAAAACACCACTACATCTGGCTCTTAAACAGGCAATAAAAGTTACCTCGAATACAGGTACTTAAAACACCACTACATCTGGCTCTTAAACAGGCAATAAAAGTTACCTCAAATACAGGTACTTAAAACACCACTACATCTGGTTCTTAAACAGGCAATAAAAGCTAGCTCAAATACAGGTACTTAAAACACCAGTACATCTGGGGCAGATGGCTCTTAAACAGGCAATTAAAGCTACCTCAAATACAGGTACTTAAAACACCAGTACATCTGGGGCAGATGGCTCTTAAACAGGCAATTAAAGATACCTCAAATACAGGTACTTAAAACACCACTACATCTGTCTCTTAAACAGGCAATACAAACTACCTCAAATACAGGTACATAAAACACCACTACATCCGTCTCTTAAACAGGCAATAAAAGCTAGCTCAAATACAGGTACTTAAAACACCACTACATCTGGCTCTTAAACAGGCAATAAAAGCTACCTCAAATACAGGTACTTAAAACACCACTACATCTGGCTCTTAAACAGGCAATAAAAGCTACCTCAAATACAGGTACTTAAAACACCACTACATCTGGCTCTTAAACAGGCAATAAAAAGTACCCTAAATACAGGTACTTAAAACACCACTACATGTGGATCTTAAACAGGCAATACAAGTTACCTCAAATACAGGTTCTTAAAACACCACTACATCTGGCTCTTAAACAGGCAATCAAAGTTACCTCAAATACAGGTTCTTAAAACACCACTACATCTGGCTCTTAAACAGGCAATAAAAGCTACCTCAAATACAGATACTTAAAACACTACTCCATCTGGCTCTTAAACAGGCAATAAAAGTTACCTCAAATACAGGTACATAAAACACCACTACATCTGTCTCTTAAACAGGCAATAAAAGCTACCTCAACTACAGGTACTTAAAACACCACTACATCTGATTCTTAAACAGGCAATAAAAGCTACCTCAAATACAGATACTCAAAACACTACTCCATCTGGCTCTTAAACAGGCAATAAAAGCTACCTCAAATACAGGTACTTAAAACACCACTACATCTGTCTCTTAAACAGGCAATAAAAGTTACCTCAAATACAGGTACTTAAAACACCACTACAATAATCTGGCTCTTAAACAGGCAATAAAAGTTACCTCAAATACAGGTTCTTAAAACACCACTACATCTGGCTCTTAAACAGGCAATAAAAGTTACCTCAAATACAGGTACTTAAAACACCACTACATCTGGCTCTTAAACAGGCAATAAAAGCTACCTCAAATACAGGTACTTAAAACACCACTACATCTGTCTCTTAAACAGGCAGTAAAAGCTACCTCAAATACAGGTACTTAAAACACCACTACATCTGGTTCTTAAACAGGCAATGAAAGCTAGCTCAAATATAGGTACATTGTACTTAAGCCATCACTACATCTGGCTCTTAAACAGGCAATAAAAGCTACCTCAAATATAGGTACATTGTACTTAAACCACCACTACATCTGGCTCTTAAACAGGCAATAAAAGCTACCTCAAATATAGGTACATTGTACTTAAACCACCACTACATCTGGCTCTTAAACAGGCAATAAAAACTACCTCAAATACAGGTACTTAAAACACCACTACATCTGGCTCTTAAACAGGCAATAAAAGCTACCTCAAATACAGGTACATGTACTTAAGCCACCATTACATCTGGCTCTTAAACAGGCAATAAAAGCTACCTCAAATACAGGTACTTAAAACACCACTACATCTGGTTCTTAAACAGGCAATAAAAGCTAGCTCAAATACAGGTACTTAAAACACCAGTACATCTGGGGCAGATGGCTCTTAAACAGGCAATTAAAGCTACCTCAAATACAGGTACTTAAAACACCAGTACATCTGGGGCAGATGGCTCTTAAACAGGCAATTAAAGCTACCTCAAATACAGGTACTTAAAACACCACTACATCTGGCTCTTAAACAGGCAATTAAAGCTACCTCAAATACAGGTACTTAAAACACCACTACATCTGGCTCTTAAACAGGCAATTAAAGCTACCTCAAATACAGGTACTTAAAACACCACTACATCTGGCTCTTAAACAGGCAATTAAAGCTACCTCAAATACAGGTACTTAAAACACCACTACATCTGTCTCTGAAACAGGCAATAAAAACTACCTCAAATACAGGTACATAAAACACCACTACATCTGGCTCTTAAACAGGCAATAAAAGCTACCTCAAATACAGGTACTTAAAACACCACTATATCTGGCTCTTAAACAGGCAATAAAAGCTACCTCAAATACAGGTACTTAAAACACCACTACATCTGGCTCTTAAACAGGCAATAACAGTTACCTCAAATACAGGTACTTAAAACACCACTACATCTGGCTCTTAAACAGGCAATAAAAGCTACCTCAAATACAGGTACTTAAAACACCACTACATCTGGCTCTTAAACAGGCAATAAAAGTTACCTCAAATACAGGTACTTAAAACACCACTACATCTGGTTCTTAAACAGGCAATAAAAGCTAGCTCAAATACAGGTACTTAAAACACCAGTACATCTGGGGCAGATGGCTCTTAAACAGGCAATTAAAGCTACCTCAAATACAGGTACTTAAAACACCAGTACATCTGGGGCAGATGGCTCTTAAACAGGCAATTAAAGCTACCTCAAATACAGGTACTTAAAACACCACTACATCTGTCTCTTAAACAGGCAATAAAAACTACCTCAAATACAGGTACATGTACTTAAACCACCATTACATCTGGCTCTTAAACAGGCAATAAAAGCTACCTCAAATACAGGTACATAAAACACCACTACATCCGTCTCTTAAACAGGCAATAAAAGCTAGCTCAAATACAGGTACTTAAAACACCACTACATCTGGCTCTTAAACAGGCAATAAAAGCTACCTCAAATACAGGTACTTAAAACACCACTACATCTGGCTCTTAAACAGGCAATAAAAGCTACCTCAAATACAGGTACTTAAAACACCACTACATCTGGCTCTTAAACAGGCAATAAAAGTTACCTCAAATACAGGTACTTAAAACACCACTACATCCGTCTCTTAAACAGGCAATAAAAGTTACCTCAAATACAGGTACATAAAACACCACTACATCTGGCTCTTAAACAGGCAATACAAGTTACCTCGAATACAGGTACTTAAAACACCACTACATCTGGCTCTTAAACAGGCAATAAAAGTTACCTCAAATACAGGTACTTAAAACACCACTACATCTGGTTCTTAAACAGGCAATAAAAGCTAGCTCAAATACAGGTACTTAAAACACCAGTACATCTGGGGCAGATGGCTCTTAAACAGGCAATTAAAGCTACCTCAAATACAGGTACTTAAAACACCAGTACATCTGGGGCAGATGGCTCTTAAACAGGCAATTAAAGCTACCTCAAATACAGGTACTTAAAACACCACTACATCTGTCTCTTAAACAGGCAATAAAAACTACCTCAAATACAGGTACATAAAACACCACTACATCCGTCTCTTAAACAGGCAATAAAAGCTAGCTCAAATACAGGTACTTAAAACACCACTACATCTGGCTCTTAAACAGGCAATAAAAGTTACCTCAAATACAGGTACTTAAAACACCACTACATCTGGCTCTTAAACAGGCAATAAAAGCTACCTCAAATACAGGTACTTAAAACACCACTACATCTGGCTCTTAAACAGGCAATAAAAAGTACCCTAAATACAGGTACTTAAAACACCACTACATGTGGATCTTAAACAGGCAATACAAGTTACCTCAAATACAGGTTCTTAAAACACCACTACATCTGGCTCTTAAACAGGCAATCAAAGTTACCTCAAATACAGGTTCTTAAAACACCACTACATCTGGCTCTTAAACAGGCAATAAAAGCTACCTCAAATACAGATACTTAAAACACTACTCCATCTGGCTCTTAAACAGGCAATAAAAGCTACCTCAAATACAGGTACTTAAAACACCACTACATCTGTCTCTTAAACAGGCAATAAAAGTTACCTCAAATACAGGTACTTAAAACACCACTACAATAATCTGGCTCTTAAACAGGCAATAAAAGTTACCTCAAATACAGGTTCTTAAAACACCACTACATCTGGCTCTTAAACAGGCAATAAAAGTTACCTCAAATACAGGTACTTAAAACACCACTACATCTGGCTCTTAAACAGGCAATAAAAGCTACCTCAAATACAGGTACTTAAAACACCACTACATCTGTCTCTTAAACAGGCAGTAAAAGCTACCTCAAATACAGGTACTTAAAACACCACTACATCTGGTTCTTAAACAGGCAATGAAAGCTAGCTCAAATATAGGTACATTGTACTTAAGCCATCACTACATCTGGCTCTTAAACAGGCAATAAAAGCTACCTCAAATATAGGTACATTGTACTTAAACCACCACTACATCTGGCTCTTAAACAGGCAATAAAAGCTACCTCAAATATAGGTACATTGTACTTAAACCACCACTACATCTGGCTCTTAAAACAGGCAATAAAAACTACCTCAAATACAGGTACTTAAAACACCACTACATCTGGCTCTTAAACAGGCAATAAAAGCTACCTCAAATACAGGTACATGTACTTAAGCCACCATTACATCTGGCTCTTAAACAGGCAATAAAAGCTACCTCAAATACAGGTACTTAAAACACCACTACATCTGGTTCTTAAACAGGCAATAAAAGCTAGCTCAAATACAGGTACTTAAAACACCAGTACATCTGGGGCAGATGGCTCTTAAACAGGCAATTAAAGCTACCTCAAATACAGGTACTTAAAACACCAGTACATCTGGGGCAGATGGCTCTTAAACAGGCAATTAAAGCTACCTCAAATACAGGTACTTAAAACACCACTACATCTGGCTCTTAAACAGGCAATTAAAGCTACCTCAAATACAGGTACTTAAAACACCACTACATCTGGCTCTTAAACAGGCAATTAAAGCTACCTCAAATACAGGTACTTAAAACACCACTACATCTGGCTCTTAAACAGGCAATTAAAGCTACCTCAAATACAGGTACTTAAAACACCACTACATCTGTATCTGAAACAGGCAGTAAAAACTACCTCAAATACAGGTACATAAAACACCACTACATCTGGCTCTTAAACAGGCAATAAAAGCTACCTCAAATACAGGTACTTAAAACACCACTACATCTGGCTCTTAAACAGGCAATAAAAGCTACCTCAAATACAGGTACTTAAAACACCACTACATCTGGCTCTTAAACAGGCAATAACAGTTACCTCAAATACAGGTACTTAAAACACCACTACATCTGGCTCTTAAACAGGCAATAAAAGTTACCTCAAATACAGGTACTTAAAACACCACTACATCTGGTTCTTAAACAGGCAATAAAAGCTAGCTCAAATACAGGTACTTAAAACACCAGTACATCTGGGGCAGATGGCTCTTAAACAGGCAATTAAAGCTACCTCAAATACAGGTACTTAAAACACCAGTACATCTGGGGCAGATGGCTCTTAAACAGGCAATTAAAGCTACCTCAAATACAGGTACTTAAAACACCACTACATCTGTCTCTTAAACAGGCAATAAAAACTACCTCAAATACAGGTACATGTACTTAAACCACCATTACATCTGGCTCTTAAACAGGCAATAAAAGCTACCTCAAATACAGGTACATAAAACACCACTACATCCGTCTCTTAAACAGGCAATAAAAGCTAGCTCAAATACAGGTACTTAAAACACCACTACATCTGGCTCTTAAACAGGCAATAAAAGCTACCTCAAATACAGGTACTTAAAACACCACTACATCTGGCTCTTAAACAGGCAATAAAAGCTACCTCAAATACAGGTACTTAAAACACCACTACATCTGGCTCTTAAACAGGCAATAAAAGTTACCTCAAATACAGGTACTTAAAACACCACTACATCCGTCTCTTAAACAGGCAATAAAAGTTACCTCAAATACAGGTACATAAAACACCACTACATCTGGCTCTTAAACAGGCAATAAAAGTTACCTCGAATACAGGTACTTAAAACACCACTACATCTGGCTCTTAAACAGGCAATAAAAGTTACCTCAAATACAGGTACTTAAAACACCACTACATCTGGTTCTTAAACAGGCAATAAAAGCTAGCTCAAATACAGGTACTTAAAACACCAGTACATCTGGGGCAGATGGCTCTTAAACAGGCAATTAAAGCTACCTCAAATACAGGTACTTAAAACACCAGTACATCTGGGGCAGATGGCTCTTAAACAGGCAATTAAAGCTACCTCAAATACAGGTACTTAAAACACCACTACATCTGTCTCTTAAACAGGCAATAAAAACTACCTCAAATACAGGTACATAAAACACCACTACATCCGTCTCTTAAACAGGCAATAAAAGCTAGCTCAAATACAGGTACTTAAAACACCACTACATCTGGCTCTTAAACAGGCAATAAAAGTTACCTCAAATACAGGTACTTAAAACACCACTACATCTGGCTCTTAAACAGGCAATAAAAGCTACCTCAAATACAGGTACTTAAAACACCACTACATCTGGCTCTTAAACAGGCAATAAAAAGTACCCTAAATACAGGTACTTAAAACACCACTACATGTGGATCTTAAACAGGCAATACAAGTTACCTCAAATACAGGTTCTTAAAACACCACTACATCTGGCTCTTAAACAGGCAATCAAAGTTACCTCAAATACAGGTTCTTAAAACACCACTACATCTGGCTCTTAAACAGGCAATAAAAGCTACCTCAAATACAGATACTTAAAACACTACTCCATCTGGCTCTTAAACAGGCAATAAAAGCTACCTCAAATACAGGTACTTAAAACACCACTACATCTGGCTCTTAAACAGGCAATAAAAGTTACCTCAAATACAGGTACATAAAACACCACTACATCTGTCTCTTAAACAGGCAATAAAAGCTACCTCAACTACAGGTACTTAAAACACCACTACATCTGGTTCTTAAACAGGCAATAAAAGCTACCTCAAATACAGATACTCAAAACACTACTCCATCTGGCTCTTAAACAGGCAATAAAAGCTACCTCAAATACAGGTACTTAAAACACCACTACATCTGTCTCTTAAACAGGCAATAAAAGTTACCTCAAATACAGGTACTTAAAACACCACTACAATAATCTGGCTCTTAAACAGGCAATAAAAGTTACCTCAAATACAGGTTCTTAAAACACCACTACATCTGGCTCTTAAACAGGCAATAAAAGTTACCTCAAATACAGGTACTTAAAACACCACTACATCTGGCTCTTAAACAGGCAATAAAAGCTACCTCAAATACAGGTACTTAAAACACCACTACATCTGTCTCTTAAACAGGCAGTAAAAGCTACCTCAAATACAGGTACTTAAAACACCACTACATCTGGTTCTTAAACAGGCAATGAAAGCTAGCTCAAATACAGGTACTTAAAACACCAGTACATCTGGGGCAGATGGCTGTTAAACAGGCAATTAAAGCAACCTCAAATACAGGTACTTAAAACACCACTACATCTGGGGCAGATGGCTCTTAAACAGGCAATTAAAGCTACCTCAAATACAGGTACTTAAAACACCACTACATCTGGCTCTTAAACAGGCAATAAAAACTACCTCAAATACAGGTACATAAAACACCACTACATCCCTCTCTTAAACAGGCAATAAAAGCTAGCTCAAATACAGGTACTTAAAACACCACTACATCTGGCTCTTAAACAGGCAATAAAAGCTACCTCAAATACAGGTACTTAAAACACCACTACATCTGGCTCTTAAACAGGCAATAAAATCTACCTCAAATACAGGTACATAAAACACCACTACATCTGGCTCTTAAACAGGCAATAAAAGCTACCTCAAATACAGGTACTTAAAACACCACTACATCTGGCTCTTAAACAGGCAATAAAAGCTACCTCAAATACAGGTACTTAAAACACCACTACATCTGGCTCTTAAACAGGCAATCAAAGTTACCTCAAATACAGGTACATAAAACACCACTACATCTGGCTCTTAAACAGGCAATAAAAGCTACCTCAAATACAGGTACTTAAAACACCACTACATCTGGCTCTTAAACAGGCAATAAAAGCTACCTCAAATACAGGTACTTAAAACACCACTACATCTGGCTCTTAAACAGGCAATAAAAACTACCCTAAATACAGGTACTTTAAACACCACTACATCTGGATCTTAAACAGGCAATACAAGTTACCTCAAATACAGGTTCTTAAAACACCACTACATCTGGCTCTTAAACAGGCAATCAAAGTTACCTCAAATACAGGTACTTAAAACACCACTACATCTGGGTCTTAAACAGGCAATAAAAGCTACCTCAAATACAGATACTTAAAACACTACTCCATCTGGCTCTTAAACAGGCAATAAAAGCTACCTCAAATACAGGTACTTAAAACACCACTACATCTGGTTCTTAAACAGGCAATAAAAGTTACCTCAAATACAGGTACTTAAAACACCACTACATCCGTCTCTTAAACAGGCAATAAAATCTACCTCAAATACAGGTACTTAAAACACCACTACATCTGGTTCTTAAACAGGCAATACAAGTTACCTCAAATACAGGTACTTAAAACACCACTACATCCGTCTCTTAAACAGGCAATAAAAGCTACCTCAAATACAGGTACTTAAAACACCACTACATCTGGCTCTTAAACAGGCAATAAAAGCTACCTCAAATACAGGTACATAAAACACCACTACATCTGGCTCTTAAACAGGCAATACAAGTTACCTCAAATACAGGTACTTAAAACACCACTACATCTGGCTCTTAAACAGGCAATAAAAGCTACCTCAAATACAGGTTCTTAAAACACCACTACATCTGGCTCTTAAACAAGCAATAAAAGCTACCTCAAATACAGGTACTTAAATAAAATTAATGGTTATTTCATGCATTGGATTTATTTTCATGTCCTGCCTTTTTCTACTTTAGGAGGGGTTGGTATCCCTTCATAAACCATGAATTTGAAGAAGGTCAGACAATGCAATGGTGAAAAGAAAGAGGACAAAAGGACAAACAATGATAAAAGAAAAACACACAGAAAACTAAAGAATGAGCAACATGAACCCCATGAAAAACCAGGGGTGACACTTGGGTGTCCTGAATAGTTTGTAGTTCCTGCTCCACTAGTGACACCCATTGTGTTACTGTTAATGGACACAAACATTATCTAATATGGAAATAATGTTGGATACCAGTATATTATATAAATAAATTCAAATAACATTAATACAGCGTGAACTCTTGACAAAACAAATGAAAAATGAAAGTTGGTGTCCATCAATTCAAGTTTATTGTCTGTTTGTTGTTTTATAAATTTTATATATTTCTGCAATCTATATATCCAAGATGGCCACCATAGCTAAAAATAAACATTTCTTAAAATAGCCAAAGCATCTTTATTGGAAGTTTGAATGAGCTAAAATTATTATTCCTTTATATGTAGATATGTTATTGGTGGAGACTGTCCCATGTGATGCTGGACATAGCATTATTTTCCACTCTCAATATGCTGTTTCATTATCAGGGGACCGTCGTGGTCGTGATTGTATGGTAGTTGCATTTATAACTACCTATGCAATCAGTGCCTATCACCACTAACGTTGTGAGTTTGAACCCCGCTCAGGCGAGGTGTACTCAATGCAACATTATGTGATAAAGTTTGTCAGAGACTTGGGACAGGTCGATGGTTTTCTCTAGGTACTCCGGTTTCCTCCACCAATAAAACTGACCAACACAATATAACTGAAATATTGTTGAAAGTGGCATTAAACACCATCAAGCAAGCAAACAAACAAACAACTATGTAGATATTTGATTGGTGGAGACTATCCCATGTGATGCTAGACATAGCATTATGTTCCACTCTCAATATACTGTTCCATTATCATATTCTCAAGATGATTGGTTATTTGTAAAGATTAAGAGACACACCAAATGTGTTTTTGTAAACAAATACAGCGAAAATTGATGGAGGAAACTGGAGAAAATCACTGACCTGTTGCAAGTCACTGACAACTTTATCACATAATGTTGTACCTCGCCTGAGCGAGGTTTGAACTCACAACGTTAATGGTGATAGGCACTGATTGCATAGGTAGTTATAAATTCAACTACAATACAATCACAACCATGATGCATTTTCATTAGCATTATGTTCCACTCTCAATATGCTGTTCCATTATCATATTCTCATTGTTCAAAATTCTCAAGATTTAAGAGAACAAAATGATTGATTATTTGTAAAGATCAAGAGACACACCACATGTGTTTTTGTAAACAAATACAGCGAAAAGTGTTTGTATGCCATATGACAAAGACATGTGTTTTTTCCATCAAGGTTTGGTTTATGGTGTTTAGCACCACATTCAACAATATTACAGTTTTATTGATGGAGGAAACCGGAGAAAACCTATTGTAAGTTGCTGACAACTTTATCACATAATGTTGTACCTCGCCTGAGTGAGGTTCGAACTCACAACATTAGTGGTGATAGGCACTGATTGCATAGGTAGTTATAAATGCAACTACCATACGATCACGACCACGATGCCTCCACACCAAATGTGTTTTTGTAAACAAATATAGCAAAAAGTGTCAAAAGTCATATGTTTTTTCCATCAAAAACAACCTTTGATTGACATTTATATTTAAGATGTTGTGTTTAATATCTCAAATTCTCAAAAATAAATTCTCAAATTAAGCAAATATTTGGTAATTGTTCACCAGATGAGCGATTGGAGGCCCCATATGACCTCTGGTTTTCATATTTAAAGAGAATTTCATTAGCTATTATACCAGTAAATAGTTATTTGGTTGTTTTTTTTTCAGTTTATACTTCTATTGTACTTCCACTTTTGGAGAAGAGTCCAGATCTGCTAGAAGTGACCAATCAACAAGGACTATCATGTCGTGATCTGTTAGATAAATTAGTGCAAAAAAGACAAACACAAACTCATGAAGAAAAGGTATTTAACACTAAAAGGATATCACTATCAATTATGACAAGTCGGTTTAAATGGTGATTGTCAGCAATTCCACCAATATCAGAAAAATGAATAACCGCTTTTCACAAACCACTGAATACAAAAATGACAACAACATATGGTGTTTGAAATCTATGTCCTGGCTTTGGACAAGCACACAAATGTGGCTTAGTTAAACCGGTTAATGGGATCCTACCTTTGGATAATCGGATCTCCAATGACAATACAGATGAAAACAAATAATGAAAAAACCTGCACGGATTCGAATCCACAACTCAAAAAAAATAATTTAATAGCAACATAAACATGGAAATTACAATTTTATTTTGCTAGGGGAATTGAATGCTTGCAGTTAACTGACTACACTTATTGCTTAATACAGTGGAACTTGTACAATCCAACACCTGAGTTTTCTGACATCCTTTAACATCCATCAAAATTTATGGCCCCAAAGTATTTAAAACTCAAATTTATGATATTTAAGTTCCATTTTCATTGTTTAATATAGTAATACTTGAATATTTTATATGTGAAATCAGGATCAAGAACAAACCATGTTAATTTTTTGTGTATGTTTTTTTTTTCAGCCAGATTTTTGCGAACCAGAAACTTGTGATGAACCTGGTAGTTGGGAAGAAAAATTAGCAGAAGAATTCAGAAATGAACAAGAGGACTTCTCTGCCCGATATAAATATGGTAAAGATAAAAACGTTAATATTTAATTTAGTTTGCACAAAATATTTCTGGAATTTAAATAACCTTCATAAGGTACGGTACGCTCACAGTCAGAAGATTGCAAAGCCAAATAATTTAAGTCTTGGCAAGCAAATAAAGAAAAGTACCTAAACAGAATAACCAAAATCAGCTACAAAAGACAGATTACATTATTTTTTAGTTGCAGATTTCAAGCATAAATGAACAAATTTTTTTAGTTGCAGATTTCAAGCATAAATGAACAAATTTTTTTAGTTGCAGATTTCAAGCATAAATGAGCAAATCCTGGTATTAAGTAGTAATGAGTAAGATCAAAGTCGTTAGATCATAATCAGGGTTAACATATATCTGAATAGGGCAGCATGTCTACCTGTGGACTGTTTACTCGAGACGAGCACGCTAACCACTACACAACCATTTCATCCAGGGAAATAACTTATACGAGGTTCAAGATAATTTGACTACAGTCAAACCTGTATTAAGAGGACACCTTTAGGACAAAGAAAAAGTGGCCTTATAAGACAGGTGACCTCTTAAAAGAGGTTAAATTCATATGAATTTTTCTATGACAGGACAAGAAAAAGCTGACCTTTTAATACAGGTGACTTCTTAATAGAGGTGACCGCATGGACAGGTTTGATTGTATATGAATTTTTTTTCAGATCAATATGAAAATGATGAAAGAGAAAGCTATGATGATTGGGCAGACAGGCTAAGGAGAGAATATCATCTGAAAAATAGAAATTATGGACATCGTCATAGCAGCAACAAAAGGGAGACAACTTCAGAAAGTCAGTCACATGACAAGAATGATAGTAAAGAATGCTTGGAGGACATTAGAAAAAAACTGAGAAAGAAATATGAGGAAAATCAGAAAAGAGATAGGGCAAATAGAATAGTAATGAAAAGTAAAAACTATTTAAAAAATATCATTGCTCTTCAGTCTGGTACCGGTGGAATCAAATATAATGACATTCCGTGGCCTTATAGTGTTGATGTAGTAGAGATAAAAAATGTCATGTTTCACGACGTGTTGACAGACGATCACAAATATAAGAAGCGTTTACGAGAGGAACAGATTCGTTGGCATCCTGATAAATTTTTACAGAAGCATGGTAAACGTTTGTGTGAGTGTGATAGAAATAGAATCATGGAAAAAGTTAAAGAAATTTCTCAAGAGCTGAATCGGTTGAGTGATTTGCTTTAATTTCAAGTTATGTTGACATGTGTTCTGTGACCTTTACATTGAAATATAATTTAATGTTGCAAAAAACATCCAGTTTTTACGTTCTATATTGAAAATACGAAGTTTAAGTCGCCTTGTAATTTTGAATAATCGTCTGCATATTTTTGCCTTGTGTTATTTATGAAAATTTCTATATCATGTTTATTGAAATCTATCACTTTCCCTTGTTGACATGCTGCGGCCGTATCATGCTGCGCTGGGCATAGTCATTGTTTGACAAGGGGAAGAATATTGATGTAATATGATCTGCTTACTTATAACAAATATTTGTGTTATTTGTAAATCACCACAAGCACATATACACTATAGTGTGAGTGGGTGATTGTTGTTAACTGCCAAATGAACAGTTTGATCCAGCTATATCATGGCGAGAACAAGCTACCTTCGATGTGATGATGATGATGCCACTTTGTACTAGAACAACCCATTTAGTGGTATCTTTATAGTGAAACACCATTTAGTGGTATCTTTATAGTGAAACACCATTTAGTGGTATCTTTATAGTGAAACACCATTTAGTTGTATCTTTATAGTGAAACACCATTTAGTTGTATCTTTATAGTGAAACACCATTTAGTTGTATCTTTATAGTGAAACACCATTTAGTGGTATCTTTATAGTGAAACACCATTTAGTTGTATCTTTATAGTGAAACACCATTTAGTTGTATCTTTATAGTGAAACACCATTTAGTTGTATCTTTATAGTGAAACACCATTTAGTTGTATCTTTATAGTGAAACACCATTTAGTTGTATCTTTATAGTGAAACACCATTTAGTTGTATCTTTATAGTGAAACACCATTTAGTTGTATCTTTGTAGTGAAGCACCATTTAGTTGTATCTTTATAGTGAAACACCATTTAGTTGTATCTTTATAGTGAAACACCATTTAGTTGTATCTTTATAGTGAAACACCATTTAGTTGTATCTTTATAGTGAAACACCATTTAGTTGTATCTTTATAGTGAAACACCATTTAGTGGTATCTTTATAGTGAAACACCATTTAGTTGTATCTTTATAGTGAAACACCATTTAGTGGTATCTTTATAGTGAAACACCATTTAGTTGTATCTTTATAGTGAAACACCATTTAGTGGTATCTTTATAGTGAAACACCATTTAGTTGTATCTTTATAGTGAAACACCATTTAGTTGTATCTTTATAGTGAAACACCATTTAGTTGTATCTTTATAGTGAAACACCATTTAGTTGTATCTTTATAGTGAAACACCATTTAGTTGTATCTTTATAGTGAAACACCATTTAGTTGTATCTTTATAGTGAAACACCATTTAGTTGTATCTTTATAGTGAAACACCATTTAGTTGTATCTTTATAGTGAAACACCATTTAGTTGTATCTTTATAGTGAAACACCATTTAGTTGTATCTTTATAGTGAAACACCATTTAGTTGTATCTTTATAGTGAAACACCATTTAGTTGTATCTTTATAGTGAAACACCATTTAGTTGTATCTTTATAGTGAAACACCATTTAGTTGTATCTTTATAGTGAAACACCATTTAGTTGTATCTTTATAGTGAAACACCATTTAGTTGTATCTTTATAGTGAAACACCATTTAGTTGTATCTTTATAGTGAAACACCATTTAGTTGTATCTTTATAGTGAAACACCATTTAGTTGTATCTTTATAGTGAAACACCATTTAGTTGTATCTTTATAGTGAAACACCATTTAGTTGTATCTTTATAGTGAAACACCATTTAGTTGTATCTTTATAGTGAAACACCATTTAGTTGTATCTTTATAGTGAAACACCATTTAGTTGTATCTTTATAGTGAAACACCATTTAGTTGTATCTTTATAGTGAAACACCATTTAGTTGTATCTTTGTAGTGAAACAACAGTCTACGGGTAGACATGTCGCTCCACTCGGACACATTATTCTGAATCCGAGTCATGCAGTCTTTGCTCTTAATCCTTATATAATTAGTTTGTTTGTTTAGTGCCACTTTCAACAATATTTCAGTTACTAGTATATCGTGGCGGTCAGTTTTATTGGTGGAGGAAACCGGAAGACCCAGAGAAAACCACAGACCTGTCAGTCGCGATCGCAAGTCATTGACAAACATTATCACATAATATTGTCGAGTACACCTCTAGAATGTTTTATGGCCAATGAAATGTCTTTTAACATAATTCCATACAGAACAAACTAGGAGAAAGAAAGAAACAAAACCGTTTTCATTATATGAAATAAAATCATTCATATACAGAAATTAAAAAGAAAAAAAAATTGAAAACAACGAGTAGGAATGTTTGTTTAAAATGCACTAGCTCATGGCAGCCGAGAATGCTTGGATGGGAACATTTATGACATTAATTACATACCTGTTAACCTCTGGGAACTGCTAGGGGGGAGATCTCCCCCCTACCAACTCTTCTAAGGGGGAGATTTTGTGCGTCGCCTTTAAGCGCACAAAATTGTACCTTGTAGTTGCATACATGTGATAGAGTTGCTATGCTACAACTGGAGATTTGTAAATTTTTGGCTGGAAATTTGGTCTCATAACTGGAGATTTTTTATCGACGTATTAGATGCATGTTTTTATTGTTAATTGATGTTTTCTTTTTGTTTGTTTCAGTATTGAACCAACTGCATCCCATTTCAAAATATATTGTTTACATTTCTGTCTTATTAGTAGTGTTTCATATGATGAATGAAGGATAAAAACTGTATTTATAATTTATTCATAGTCATTCATAATCATAAGGTTATAACAAAGCAATAACAATGAAGACAGAATGCTCTGAACAATAAAGTCATAGAGCACTAAAATTAAAAAGTCACTTTGCTGCTGGTGCGTTGGGTGATAGCATACGTTTTGGCATTTTTGTGGTTTATCAATTTCATCCTGGAACTTAGTCCTTAAATAATACTTTGATCGGCTTTGGTCCCAAACAAGCCATAACAACTCAATCCGAGATGAATTCATTGCACGTTTGATCGAAATAAGAAGTTTTCCTCAGCATCAAAGGTAGTCCGAGATGTAGCCGTTCAACGGCTACAGCAACTTTATAAATGCCGTTAAACGACAGAGGAATCTCGGACTACATCAAAGGTTGTCCGACTCCTGTTTGCACAACGGTTTATAACTATTTTTAATTGCTGCTATCACACTTCTAATCATCTAAGCGTGTGCCACAAACACACTTCCTTATCCCCAATTAACTGTCAATCAGTGGATAATAGTTGTATAATCATCAACACCTTAATTAATTTTCATGACCCAATTTACCTGTAAAGGTGTCAAACAGATCAATAACCGGATATCATTTAAACACCTTTACCATTCGTATCTCTCGGCATTTTTCATCAGCACGGAGTTCCAAATGGGGAATTTCCAGAAATATTGATCGCAAAATGTAGGTCAAGATTTTATTGTACTTGATTTTTTTGTTGGGGGGAGGTCGTGCGGGAGGAAAAGGTGTGTGCGGGAGATTAATGTCTCCCGCGCAGGAGACCCAGTCCATGCGGGAGATAAGGCTCTTACGCGGGAGACTCCCGCGAAAAGGGGGAGGGTTAACAGGTATGTAATTAGAATATGTTTATTATACCCTATTCACATCTCATTTATAGCCAATAAATGGCGTGAACCTTGCACAACATATGATGTGTGCAATGTAGTTGTGCATTAAGAAATTATGTTTTTTTTAATTGTTTTTTATTTTGGGGGTCCAAAGGAGTGATATGATAAATTAACGCCCTGTAATGTATTTAACCCAGCTTTTATCATGTCCACTGTGTGCAAGGTAGTGTTCTATTAAATATTATTTACTGCATTGAGAGTCTAGGAGGTGCATCCTATTTATCCACATAACATTATTATAGGGTGATGTCCTGCAATCCACATCTCTACAAGCAACAAATGGATTGTTATCTCTGGCTAGTGGTGGGTCCAAGTTACTACAACTCATGATATAATTGCTCGTTATTACTAGGACACTCTGAAGCAATTAAGAGATTAAGAAAGGGCCACAAGTGTGTAGGTGCGATTTAGTTACCGATAATACAAAAATTGAGGAACTACAAGTACATTTTCATGCTCAAAGTGGTCGTGAAATTCGTAATAAATGCTTCATTAATGGTGAGTTCTAATTAGAGAATTGAAGCCTGATGGAGTATACTATTTGTCAACCTGCGCGAAATTATATTTAGAAATAGGTCAGAACTACTCTTGATAGAAGCGGTTCATGAAAAGCGTAAGCTGACATAAACCAGGTTATACAAGTATAATCTGTTCAACAATTTCAAATATTCTATAATCTGTTCAACAATTTCAAATATTCCTTATAATTTAATTTTTTGCAACAAAATTTAATGATTCCTTGATTTTAATTACGATTATTTCATGCGACTATTTGAATTTGTCGTTGGCGGATGAACACGTTGGTGACGTCACAATACCAACCCAGGTTATCGAGTATAACCAAAATTTTCTCCAGGCGGATTAGCCAATCAGATTGAAATATTCAAATCAAATTAAATTATTTAAGGATATTCAAATGTGGAGTAAGGACGAACATTAAAAGTCGAAATTATTTTATAAAGTCATATCATTTAAAAAAATATATAAATAAAAGCAAAGAAACAAAAACATCAACAACAACAAAACAACAAAAACAATTCAAATAAGTAATGCAAACGATGACATAGTACATCAATATAATATATATCTGTATTGCTGATTTGACATTTGAAATAAATTTTCCTTTAAGCTAAATGTCTTATTCAACTACATGTAGCAATGCTGTTTACAACATTTGTGGAAATACTAATAATACAACATGTCTCCCGACAGGCACTAAATCATCATTTTATCATAACAATGCTTGCTGGAGGAAACTTATCTTTACTTGTATGTGTGGTCAGTAATGTTTTTGATCTGTATCGTGAAATAAAAGCGTAGATATCAAATTTAGTGCGCACGACACGTTTCGTGAACTACTTCCATCAGGTACTCTCAAAACCACTTTACTTCAAAGCAAAATAATTTTTAAACGTTTGGAAGCAAGAAAACCACAGGGCTTAGACAATAACCCAAATTGGCTTAGGTCAGCAATACCTGAGTGAGGAGTACCTTAGCTTTAATTAAGAATTGAATGCATTCTTTTGAAGTTTCATTGGGGTATGAAAGCGTTGACCGAAGTACATTTTCAATGAAGCGCGGTAGTGCTTCATGTTGAAAATGTAGTTCGATCAACGCTTTCATAACTCAATGAAACTACAAAAGAATGCATTCAATTCTTATAATTATATTTAAATCACACCAAAATTTAATATAGTTGAATTTTTCGTTGTGAATTTTATTTGTGTTAGATTATTTGCTGTTGGAAATTACTACGCCATTGATTGTTTACATCTGACGTCGTCGTGGAGGCACGTGCAAGTTCGGATTTGAGTTTCATTGGGATGTGAAACATCACTTTTATTATCATGTGACCACTTCATAACCAATCATATTGTCACATTTCAATGAAAAACGGAAGTAATGTAATTATTGATAATTATATAATTTGGAAATGTAAATGCAATAAAAAAATATTTATCTAATAAGCCATATCAGTGTCGAAGCACTGACTACTGGGCGGGGAATAATAGTCATTTATTACATACTTAGTTCAAATAAAGGCATTTTTGTGTGACCAATATGACCAGAAGTAAGCTGTCCATATTTTCACACCCCAAGAAAATAACCGGTTATTGGATTACTACAAGATCATTTCCATATCGAGGCCCATATTGGCCCGGGCCAATATGAGCCTCGACTTCGTCTCAGGCCAATATGGGTGTCCCTTTTCTAGATGTCGGAAGTATGTAATAAATAGTTAAATACAGGGGCATTTCCATATTGGCCTGGTTATCATCCCTCGACCCATATTGGCCCTCGTGGGGGTCTCGGGATGATAACCAGGCCAATATGGAAATGCCCATGTATTAATCTGTAATTATCATTTCAAAAGCATTTGATATCGTTAATCGTATTAATTTGCGTTAAAAATGTAAATAAATCGCTAGCAATGCTACATTACGTTTAAAAGGTGAATAACCTCTCGCGTTCGTTTACTTCCAAGTATCTTCAACCCAATAAACTTTTTAAAGACTGCTTCACAAGCAAAGTATACGAAGTAAACTTAATTGTGTCTAAATACGCCGTCATTGTCATTTTAATATGAAATTGTGCTGTTTTATATAACAATAGACACCCATTTTGATATGTCCAGTGACAGTGGAATATATGAACAATGGAATATGCACAAAAATTAAAAGTTGAAATTAAAGTCATAAAACTATGCTTACAAAAATCCAAATAAGCAAAACACGAACGAGGACATGTTGCATTACGCATTAGATATATTTATTATTGAAAGTAACAGTTCCTCAATAATGCAATTATAATCCAAACTTGGGTTCTCTTCCCTCAGGCATTAGTGACCTTAACTGATTTTAGCTATCCTGTTTAAGCTCTTTAGTTTTATTGCTCACATTAAATTATTTGGCTTTCCAAAATATCGTTATTTGATAAACCAAATAATATCACACTGTCGGAACAGTTCCGAAATCCATTAGAAAATAACCATAGAAAGAGGCAAAATTGATACCCCTAACACACACACATACTTGATGCGTTAAATTTAATTTTATTCAAATCTGTTGCAAATTCAATTTATTTTATCGCCACAAAATTAACTACATGTACTGTTTTAGAATTATATCCTATGAAAGTACACATAATCAACTGCAACGGATGTTTTTTATGGCTTTATATTTTGTTCTAACTGGGCTTGTAGCTTGAGTAACACCACATGTGCCACTCATGGAGCAGGAACTGCTTCTCCTTTCGGTGAACCTGGGGTAACCCTTTGCTCTTAGTGGGGTTCGTGTTGCTCGATCTTTAGTTTTCTGTGTAAAGTTTGTATATTAAAAAACATAATTATCACATTTTCGGATTTCAACTAATTAATGTACTTGTTGATACGATGATGGTGTAAGTTGAAACCCAAAATTTGTTCAAATGCATAAAATTCCCCCAAACCATTAACCTAGTGAGTTGGTATGTTTTTTTTCCGCTAATTGCGTCTCTATTTGTCAATCAATGTTTCTTACTGTTTGCTTTAAATGTTCTTTATATATTTGTTCCAATGATAATTCACAATGAAGACTGTCATTTAAAAAAGCGTATATATATCAAATAAAATACAGTTAGAGAAAATCGAGGAGGCAATCGGGTGTGGACAATCTAGAGACACTGAAAACATTGGACACACAAGACACAGGAAGAAGACAAATAAAACACAACACTGAAATCTTTAAGGAATAGTTGACATTTTTGAACAGGTTATACGATATAACCTGGTTTGGTTTATGAAAAGCGTAAACTGATCCAAACCAGGTTATACAAGTATAACCTGTTCAAAAATTTCAAATATTCCTTATAATTTTTATTTTTTACAACAAAATTTAATGATACATCGATTTAAATTACGAATATTTATTGTGACTATTTGAATTTGCCGTGGGCGAGCGAATATGTTGGTGACGTCACAATACCAACCCAGGATATCGAGTATAACCAAATTTTCACCAGGCGGATCAACCAATCAGATTCCAATATTCAAATCAAATTAAATTATTGAAAGATCAGCAACAAGGACCACATTAAAAACTGGGAGAAAACAATGCGATTCCATATAAGAACAGCCATAGCTACAATAATTACAGGTCTAATTGGTACACACCTTAGTATCATTTAATCAAAGGGGTAAATATCCAATTTAATGCGCACGACATGTCTCTGGAATTTTTCGCATCAGGTACGTTTAGTAGTCAAATGATTAGAATGCTAAATAAATTTTCGAAAACTGAGAGCAAGTGAACTAAATTGGATAAACTCTATTTTCAAAATCGACTTGTGCATGAGGGAGATTTTAATAGGTAATGTTATTTAAGAACTGTAAATTGTAAGCATAAATATATCTAATACACTGTCAGTGCCGTAGAACTCACTACCAGAAGGATTATACCCATTGTGATAAATAGATCACTAGTCTAGCAGAGGAATCAACCATGTATTAGCTATAAAATGTAGATATCCTCTCTAGTTCGCATGATGCGTTTCTGGATAATCTTCATCAGGTATGCTCAAAGTCAAATGATATTTTTGTAGACAAGTAAGCAAAGGGCCTCAACAGGATTTTCAAATGTTGCTAAGATTACCTATGCTCTATTGTGATTGACCCTAGTCTTAGTAAATAACATTATTTAGAAACTGTAAATTTCCAGTATTACTGTACAAATGTATATGATAAACCATGTGACGGCCGAAACACTAAATTACCAGGCAGTTGACACCCACGAGTGTCAATAGTCCATCAGCGGAGATATAGATCCAGTGATAATAGCAGAAACATAGATATCTAATTTAGTGCGCACGACGCGTTTGTGGAATAACCATCCACAGGTACGTTCATAGTCAAAAATATTTGAACGCCAAAGAAGTCTTTGAGAGCAAGTTAATCAAAGGGTTTCTATGCAAGATCGGCCAAGGTTATACAGCAAAGGAATAATGACAATGACATATAATTAGATGCACAACTGTCACATAGCCTAACATATACTATTTTGTATAAACCCAAAGGCACAGTCTTGTCTGAAAACACCAACTGTTGCACCTTGCTATAGAACTGTATAAATAGAGAGAGTACTTATGTGTGTGATATCATTGATTCACGATTTGAAAGAGTTCAAAATGAAGGTTGTCTTGATTTTCTTTTGTATGATCGTGGCAGTTGTAGCACTTACACCACCTGGTGGTTTATCGATATTAACACCTGCAACTACAGAAGTGCAAGAAATGATGAACAAGGTATGTGTTATTATTTGCTTGTACCACTGATGTCCAGAATATATATGTTTTTATATTCGTCATTTTAACTGTTATTTCCAAATTTCTGCAATTTTCCATAAAATTTGCAATGTAGTCGATATTTGCAAATAATACATACTAAGAAGTATATTTTTTATAATTAAATAATTTTATTGTTTTTAATTATTGGATGTAATTAGACATGAAAATGAAATTTTCATATTAACTGCTGACATTTAATCAATCTTAGTATAAACATATTTTATTAATTAATTCAATATTACACATTATGATAATACACATATAAATCAATCTTGTCCCCACTGTTTATGCTTCCTGATTCAATTGTTCACCTAGATTGAAACAACAACCATTAACGGCCGCATTCTATGACTGGTAATGTTATATATCTAATAAGACAATAATTGCTTTCTCTGGTACGATATCTAACTGGAACCGGCTGCCATCCATAGCCCATAGTTGTGAGAGGCTCAGTTGAAACCTTCAAGGCTGCTGTCTCCTCTATCAAATGCTAATTTATGAAGCCTGTAAATATTTTAACCTTTTTCAAAACTCATCTTCAACCTCTGACATTATCTTCAACTTGTTGAATGCGGTCAGTATTTGGTAAAAGTATCATAACCTCTGACATGATCTTCAACTTGTTGAAGGCGTTCATTATTTGGCAGAAGTAGCACAACCTCTGACATAGTCCTCAACTTGCTGAAGGCAGTCAGTATTTGGTAGGAGTAGTACAACCTCTGAAATAATCTTCATCTTGTTGAAGGCGATCAAGTCTTTTTAGAGAAGATGTGTTATATTTTTTTTTTCATTTCTTTGCAGATAAAAAGTACCGTTGAAGATAAAGTAAACGGGCTTCATTTTCCAAAGTTCACAGCTGTTTCCTACAAGACTCAAGTTGTTGCAGGAACTAATTACTTTGTTAAGGTAATGTATTCTTAATTGATAATCATAATAATGTAGATTCTAATTATTAAATTATGGGTTGAAGTTAGTGAACAAATCGGTGTAAATGTTAATCTCTTAATGTCATTGATTATGGGAATTTTTTATTACAGATATTTTTTACATGGAGTAATTAAATCAGGAATTAACACTAATTATCGAGTTTTTTAAAGTAAAAAAGTCCACAAATTCTCTTTTATTTTCATGAAAACCTTCTCGAACATAAAATCCTGTCTGTACGACAAAAATGTCTGCCAATGGAAAAATCTGCACGTTGTCATACGAGAATATTATCTGATTCAGCTAGAAAAAGAAACAGGAAAGAAAATTTGGCGAAATAAAATAAAACAAGAATTAAAATAGACCACCAACATGAATGGAATTAAAGGAAGCGTTGAGAGTTAAAACTGATGCTGATGAGTAAGCATCAGTATCATTTCCATGAAAGGGAAATAACTCCTATTTAAACTTGTAAAACACAAAATTTTAGAATAAAGTTGGAAATATGAAAATGGTACCACTATTGACCATAATGCAACAGGTATACATATTTTGTTTGTTAAATGTTTTTTCCTACATTCATATAATGAATTTTCTGAAGAAATAATTTACAATTTAATCTCGTTATCATATGTAACTATCTACAAACCACTGCTGTACTTTTGTCTTTAGCATTAATATTTTTTTGTTATTGCAGTAATAATCGTCTAAGCTGAACCCCGAATAAAACGAAACCCTGTATAAACCGAACTAGAAATCAAGTCTCTTATTACTAAATCTGTCAATGTAACCTGTATAAACCGAACACTAAGGTAGTTCTTAAGCAGGTTCGACTTAGACAGGTTTAACTGTATTATATTATTATTAGTAGTCGTAAATAACAATACTCCTTTGCTATATATAAGTTATATATCATGTATAAAATGTATATTGTACTGCTAAAGTTGGTGTTAAACACCAATCAATCAATCATGTATATTGACGACTATGTATTTTAATTTTTGTTACAGATAAATGTTGGTGATAGCTACATACACGTGAGAGTATGGAAAAAATTGGATGGAAATACTGTTGTTTCCAAAGTTCAAACAGGAAAAAGTGTATCCGATCCTATTGAATACTTTTAATAATTGATGACAATAAAAGGATGGTGATCCTTATTTATGTGAAATAACATGATTTGGCTTTTTTTTTATAAACAGTAACGGTCGTAAATGGCTTGGTTGGTTTATCATGTCTAACGCCACTTTCAACAATATTTCAGTTATATCTTGACTCTCAGTTTTATTGTTGGAGGAAATCGGAGTACCAGGAAAACCTCCGGCCTGTCGCAAGCTACTGACAAACTTTATCACATAATATTGCATCGATTACACCTCATCATGAGCGGGATTCGAACTCACAATTTTAGTGGTGATAGGTACTGATTACATATGTAATTGTAAATCCAACTACCATATGATCACGACAACGACGGTCTCGGTCATAAAAGGAAACACCGACATGGACTGAATAAAACAACCATAATGTAATGTAATTCAATTGTCATAATACACAACATCCCTCCTTAAAACATCTAAAAGAACCAGATTAGAGTTCATAGCCAGTGGAACCTTTGGATGAAATAGTTAAACCAGTCAGATGGCATTACGTTTCGAACAAATGATGAATAAAAACGTAAATATCAAAATTAGTGCGCACGGCGCGTTCCTGGATTACCCTTCAGCAGGTACGCTCAAAATCGAAAGATTGGAAAACCAAAAACTTTAAAGTTTTGGGAGCAATAAAGCCAAAGGTCCTAAACAGGATAGCAAAAATCTACTACGATCACCTATGCCTGATGGAGGAGAACCTTAGTTTTATTTAGAAAAAACTAGAGAGATTTTGTAAGTGGCGTTGTCATTGGCCGATCATTAGTTCATCAGGAAATGACCGCTATGCGGGTTTTGTCAGATGTTATGAGCAACGTAGCATATTATAACAGCTGATTGTTAGCAGATTGCATGAATCAGCGTCTAACGATATTAGAAGGACCCGGAGAAATCCAACGACTGCCGCAAGTCACTGACAAACTTTATCACATAATGTTGCATCGAGCACACCTCGTCTGAGCGGGATTCGAGCTCACAACGTTAGAGATGATAATCACTAATTGCATAGGTAGATAGAAATCTAACTACATTTGCGATCACCACCACGACGACCTCGGCTTGGCCATGGTATATAGCACCACTATCACCAATATTTAAGTAATATCGTGGTAGTCAGTTTATGTTTATAAAGACAGAAACTACCTGTCAGATGTATGTCACTGATAAACTACCTGTCAGATGTATGTCACTGATAAACTACCTGTCAGATGCATGTCACTGATAAACTACCTGTCAGATGCATGTCACTGATAAACTACCTGTCAGATGCATGTCACTGATAAACTACCTGTCAGATGCATGTCACTGATAAACTACCTGTCAGATGCATGTCACTGATAAACTCTCACATAGAGTTACATAGATAGATTGATTGATTGGTTAAAGTCCATTAGTCTCATTTCATCTTTATTCAGTACGAGAACAAGTTCAAAAATATATAATAAAATTGACTGCCACTTGTAAAGTTTAGATATTTGGGTAGGGGCTAAATATTTAGTTTTTGGTAGCAGCAACAATGCGTTTACTCTTTTTCGACATTCACAAAACAAGTATTTAACGTTCAGGAAGCATGTCACTCTCCAAACACGGTCCCCACCATGGTTCTCGACCATATTTTCCATTTCATATCCAGACAACTCCCCATCGAGAGGGCCCTTCTCTCCGCCGCCTGGGGACGCGCTGAGTAGTTCTGAGGGTTTTGGGACCTGGGAATCTTTACCAATGCCCAGCAGCTGAATCGATGTATACCTTTCCACTGGTAAGACTCAAACTGGTACTATACACTGCTTACTTAGATATTCATATTACCATAACATTGTGGCCACGACTGCTTTAAATGAATTTTGTAATATGAAACAACAAAATGCAACATATTCCCCACATAAATAGAAAATAAATGTTACAGAATACCGAAG
Organism: Bathymodiolus septemdierum; assembly: GCA_963383655.1. Lineage (NCBI taxonomy): Eukaryota > Metazoa > Mollusca > Bivalvia > Mytilida > Modiolidae > Bathymodiolus > Bathymodiolus septemdierum. The sequence continues at coordinate 20,842,117 of OY726528.1, read as the reverse complement.
GGGAAATCAAAAATGTACAATCCAGAGAAACTGGCAAGATAGGGTACACACGAAGAAAAACAAAACAAAACAAAAGCACAACACAATATGTGTTGGAACCATTATACACTTACCAACCACAAATAACATAAATAAGACTCGATCCCAGCACAGGAGACAAGGAGGAACCGAACATAGCGTTCATGCATGCGAAAATCGTAATGGACATCACAACATGGAACTCAGATCGTAAATACACACAATAGAACAACACAAAAATTAAAAACATGAGCGAAGGGTTAGTGGTTCCTGCTTCTTATAAGATATCCGTGTTACTCATATATAAAGTCATGTCTGGTAAAAGTCTTGGTAGTGAAATAGTGATTTACGGATTCTGATTACCCTTTTGTCATCTTCAAACTCTTCGTACAGAACAAAGCAAATGAAATAAGTAGACGGTCAATAACTGCTTGCTCCAGAGTAATAAAACCAGTAAAACATATATGATGGTTAATGGTCAGTTAAGTATATCTACAGGCTAGGGGCATCATCCACTCCCTTTTGGTGTTTGTAATATGTTAATCATTGAATACCTCTCGGCGACTGCGAGATAGCGAACAACTTTACAATCGTTGTGTATTTGTACATTGACGTTTGACTGTAAAAATACATTTTTTTCTCTCTTTAAAAAAAGAATTTAGATAGTACACGTGAAATACACGTATATTCAGAAAAATGATTAACATCGTAATGCGGGTGTCTTATAAGAAGCAGAAATTGCTTTCCTTCATGAGCATCTGAGTTCACTCCGGGGTTTTTTTGTCAGGTTGCTTATCTTTTTAGTGATTTGTGTTGTCCTTTTATGTGTATTTACGTTCGAAGTTTGTTGCGATTTCCGCATAAAAGGTTCGTCTTTATCTCTAGTTGTTTGTAAGAGGGATCCTGTCTTACGTTCGTCTTTATCTCTAGTTGTTTGTAAGAGGGATCCTGTCTTACTTACGTCTTTATCTCTAGTTGTTTGTAAGAGGGATCCTGTCTTACTTACGTCTTTATCTCTAGTTGTTTGTAAGAGGGATCCTGTCTTACGTTCGTCTTTATCTCTAGTTGTTTGTAAGAGGGATCCTGTCTTACTTACGTCTTTATCTCTAGTTGTTTGTAAGAGGGATCCTGTCTTACTTACGTCTTTATCTCTAGTTGTTTGTAAGAGGGATCCTGTCTTACTTACGTCTTTATCTCTAGTTGTTTGTAAGAGGGATTCTGTCTTACGTTCGTCTTTATCTCTAGTTGTTTGTAAGAGGGATCCTGTCTTACTTACGTCTTTATCTCTAGTTGTTTGTAAGAGGGATCCTGTCTTACGTTCGTCTTTATCTCTAGTTGTTTGTAAGAGGGATCCTGTCTTACGTTCGTCTTTATCTCTAGTTGTTTGTAAGAGGGATCCTGTCTTACGTTCGTCTTTATCTCTAGTTGTTTGTAAGAGGGATCCTGTCTTACGTTCGTCTTTATCTCTAGTTGTTTGTAAGAGGGATCCTGTCTTACGTTCGTCTTTATCTCTAGTTGTTTGTAAGAGGGATCCTGTCTTACTTACGTCTTTATCTCTAGTTGTTTGTAAGAGGGATCCTGTCTTACGTTCGTCTTTATCTCTAGTTGTTTGTAAGAGGGATCCTGTCTTACGTTCGTCTTTATCTCTAGTTGTTTGTAAGAGGGATCCTGTCTTACGTTCGTCTTTATCTCTAGTTGTTTGTAAGAGGGATCCTGTCTTACGTTCGTCTTTATCTCTAGTTGTTTGTAAGAGGGATCCTGTCTTACGTTCGTCTTTATCTCTAGTTGTTTGTAAGAGGGATCCTGTCTTACTTACGTCTTTATCTCTAGTTGTTTGTAAGAGGGATCCTGTATTACTTACGTCTTTATCTCTAGTTGTTTGTAAGAGGGATCCTGTCTTACTTACGTCTTTATCTCTAGTTGTTTGTAAGAGGGATCCTGTATTACTTACGTCTTTATCTCTAGTTGTTTGTAAGAGGGATCCTGTCTTACTTACGTCTTTATCTCTAGTTGTTTGTAAGAGGGATCCTGTCTTACTTACGTCTTTATCTCTAGTTGTTTGTAAGAGGGATCCTGTCTTACTTACGTCTTTATCTCTAGTTGTTTGTAAGAGGGATCCTGTCTTACTTACGTCTTTATCTCTAGTTGTTTGTAAGAGGGATCCTGTCTTACTTACGTCTTTATCTCTAGTTGTTTGTAAGAGGGATCCTGTCTTACTTACGTCTTTATCTCTAGTTGTTTGTAAGAGGGATCCTGTCTTACTTACGTCTTTATCTCTAGTTGTTTGTAAGAGGGATCCTGTCTTACTTACGTCTTTATCTCTAGTTGTTTGTAAGAGGGATCCTGTCTTACTTACGTCTTTATCTCTAGTTGTTTGTAAGAGGGATCCTGTCTTACTTACGTCTTTATCTCTAGTTGTTTGTAAGAGGGATCCTGTATTACTTACGTCTTTATCTCTAGTTGTTTGTAAGAGGGATCCTGTCTTACTTACGTCTTTATCTCTAGTTGTTTGTAAGAGGGATCCTGTCTTACTTACGTCTTTATCTCTAGTTGTTTGTAAGAGGGATCCTGTCTTACTTACGTCTTTATCTCTAGTTGTTTGTAAGAGGGATCCTGTCTTACTTACGTCTTTATCTCTAGTTGTTTGTAAGAGGGATCCTGTCTTACTTACGTCTTTATCTCTAGTTGTTTGTAAGAGGGATCCTGTCTTACTTACGTCTTTATCTCTAGTTGTTTGTAAGAGGGATCCTGTATTACTTACGTCTTTATCTCTAGTTGTTTGTAAGAGGGATCCTGTCTTACTTACGTCTTTATCTCTAGTTGTTTGTAAGAGGGATCCTGTCTTACTTACGTCTTTATCTCTAGTTGTTTGTAAGAGGGATCCTGTCTTACTTACGTCTTTATCTCTAGTTGTTTGTAAGAGGGATCCTGTCTTACTTACGTCTTTATCTCTAGTTGTTTGTAAGAGGGATCCTGTCTTACTTACGTCTTTATCTCTAGTTGTTTGTAAGAGGGATCCTGTATTACTTACGTCTTTATCTCTAGTTGTTTGTAAGAGGGATCCTGTCTTACTTACGTCTTTATCTCTAGTTGTTTGTAAGAGGGATCCTGTATTACTTACGTCTTTATCTCTAGTTGTTTGTAAGAGGGATCCTGTCTTACTTACGTCTTTATCTCTAGTTGTTTGTAAGAGGGATCCTGTATTACTTACGTCTTTATCTCTAGTTGTTTGTAAGAGGGATCCTGTATTACTTACGCTATTAGTGTATTTTGCGCATAGTGGTGTCCAATACCGATTGTGCTGTGTTTTGTTTTTCTTCGTCTTGTGTACCATATGATGCCAGTTTCTCTGGATTGTCCATTTTTGATTGTCTCTTTAGTATTATCGAACGTAAAAGATAAAGGGTTGATTTGAATTGATAAGATCTAACATAGCGAATGTTCTTAAGAAAAAGGCAACAGGTTATCGTTGTTCAACAAGTTAATAAAATAAAATGTACGACCTTGATGAATGTAGAAGATTATTCAGACACAGTGGGCAGAGCTAGCATATCAAATAAGATGTTCACATATTAAAATATCGAGCTAATCGAGATCGTGCCGATCTGGCTTCTGGTTTACCTGATATTTACCAAATAATGTTGCAACATCTATAACTATTTCAACGAGCACATTCTCGGAATGAACAGAAGGAGGATCATGAATATAAACAAGCTGATATCGCAGAATTCTACGTGGAATTGGCTTTGGGAGAATAATGTGAAGAGTATCCACCTCAACGTGCGACAATCAACCATGCAAATACCGACGAGAATAGAAAGCGAATAGTCATAATTGGCTAATGATACCTATGACCACGGAAGATTAACCTTATAGTTTTAATAACAGTTTTAATAACAATTACAAAATATAGGAGCTGACAAGTTCAATTAAAAATATACAATATTTCATAAACCATGTCAGTGTCGAAACAATTTGGCGGAATATACGATACGACACTAATAGTCCACCAGCAGAGGTATCGACCCAGTGATGGAAATACAAATGTAGATATCTATTATATTGCTCACGACGCTCAAAATACAAAAATATCTTCCCGCTGAAAAACAGGAAATTCCTTGACATGCTTAAGTATGTGTTTATTTTTGGTATGGAAAATGTATAAATGTCATTCTTTTTAAATGATAATATATCCGGCAAGTATTGTTTAAAAATCATGCAGACACTAAAGGGGAAACCAGTAGCCCGTAAATCGAAGAAATACAGACAATAAAAAAAAAAAATATCAAAGGACAAAAAATGATCCATAAAACCCTGCACAGAAAGGCAAAGATTAATCAACACTAACAAATTCAATTTAAAACTTTTCTGGATTGGATCGTAAAGTTCATTTTTTCGGTTGTGCATAATCAATTAAATCATATAAATAAGTGAAAAACAAATTAATAAGTAAGTGAATAAATAGTTTTCTCAGAATAATTTATTGAATATATTTATTCAACGTATTCAAGTGGGTCACGTGCAGTGTGATTTCCCAGTTTATTGAATATATTTATTAAAAGTCTTCTAGACGGTCCCAGCGTTTTTTCCCAGTTTCAACTTTGACATATGTTACTTTGCCACGACGAGAACGGAACGCCTTGACATGAATATATCCAAAGCGCTTAATTTGAATCTGAAAAAAAAATACAGAACGTTAAAATTAAAAAGTTTTAACCAGAGAGTAAGACATATACTGTTCAGTTTAACGTTTGATAATCGCAATGGTGTAATGGTTAGCATTCTCTCCTCGAGTGCGATAAATAATGAGTTCGAGTCCCGATCGGTCAAGCCAAAGACTGTAGAATTTATATTTACTGCTCTTCCGATAAGTAAGCTACATTAATGAGAAAGAGCAAAGACTGGTTGGATCGGAATCATGATAATGTTTCCGAGTGGAGCGACAGGTCTATCCGTGGACTGTTGTTTCAGTGAGCTAGCAATATGAAAATCCAACTATGGGTACTAATGTATGTCTCCAAATCTGTCTTTATTCTATATTTATCGATATTGATAATGTTATATTTGGAAAAAGAGATTTTCAAAATTGAGACTGTTTTATACTTTCGTCATGCATAAGCTGGTTTTATTTCTATGGTATTCTAACTTTAAATTATCAACATTAAAATGAAAAACAAAAGAATACTACACTGGCGGTATCCAATCAAAAAATGATAGAAACAGAGGCAAAATCGCTACCATGACAAACGTACGACCGCTCACTTTCCTGGCTGAGTACAGGCACTTTGATAATAAGTGCTGGGGTTAAACTAGTTTTATAGACCCAAGCATTTCATTTCCTCTTACTGAAATGAGCAATCATTTGAGTAGTTTTCACATGTGAGTAAAATGTCTAACCTTACAACTGGTTGAGCAGCGTTGTTATAAATATAAATCCGGAAGGGCACACACATTTTTACCGGCTTTGTAACTAGATTAACATGGCGGGTGCCACTAGTGGAGCAGGAACTGTTTACCCTTCCGGAGCACATGAGTTCACCCCCGGTTTTAGTGGGGTTCGTGTTATTCGATCTTAAGTTTTATGTGTATGCTTTGTAGATCGTTGTTTGTCCTTTTGTCCTTTTTCTTTTGGCCATTGAGTTGTCTGTTTTTCGATATACGGATTCTGATTACCCATTTGGTATCTTCAAATTCTTCTTTCATCACATGAAAATAACCATTTGAAACAGATAGATTGGTTGATTTTTTCTTAATGTCCAGCGAGCAGTATTTCAGATATGTTTAGGACGAGAACAAGTTCAACAATATATGCAATCCAGATATAAAAGAGGGTGGGGTGGGCCAACCAGTAGAACGACTGTTAGCTGCCACTGTAAAAATATGAAGATTTGGATCATGGACGGTAATTGTAGTCTTTTGTAGCAGCTATAATGCGCCTACTCGTTTTCGAAATCTAGAAAAGAGTTCTTTAATGTGCAGGTAGCGTGTCCCTCTCCCTTCTATACACGTTACCCAACAAAATTACCAATGCATGTGCACATTTATAGTGAACAGAATAAACTTTTTAAAGAATATAATATATCAATCATAATTAAATAAATACTCACTTTCAAGAGATACTTGGTACCACGAGCGTATCGTCTTTTAAAGGTTATGACCCTGAATCTTCCGAAATTGCCAATGCTTGCTTTTGTTGAGATTGTGTTCTTTATCTATAAATAAAAATGTTAACATTAGAGTCAGATATATTTACCAATTAGATTAAATATATTCCATTTCCAAACGTTTCACCAATAAGGTTGGACACAAATTAGGGTCCGTCGCGGTCGTGATCTTTAAAGTTGTGAGTTCGAATACTGATCATTGCGGGTGTGTCGTAGTCGTGATCGTATGCTAATTGGATTTATAACTACCTATGCAATCAGTGTCCGGGTCATAGTGAAGTGTACTCGATACAACATTATGTGATAAGGTTTGTCAGTGATTTGCGGCAGGTCGGTGGTTTTCTCCAGGTATTCTGGGTTCCTCAACCAATAAAAGTGATCGTCACAATACAACTGATATATTGTTAAACGTGACGTTAAACACCATAACCCTAACCCTGGACACAAGTTATACTACTTTGCAAATATCCTCTCCGCATCATACATAATCATAAAAAAATATTTACAAGTAAGCAATAGTAGAATACAATATACAGCATCATACATTCTTGTAACATGTTAATTGTATATATAATGCTTTACTAAGGAAGGTTTGAAGATGCCAAAGAAGTAATAAGTTGAAGAAGGATATACAATACAATGACCAAAAGAATACAAGGAGTAATGAGTTGACGAAGGATATACAATACAATGACCAAAAGAATACAAGGAGTAATGAGTTGACGAAGGATATACAATACAATGACCAAAAGAATACAAGGAGTAATGAGTTGACGAAGGATATACAATACAATGACCAAAAGAATACAAGGAGTAATGAGTTGAAGAAAGATAAACAATACAATGACCAAAAGAATACAAGGAGTAATGAGTTGACGAAGGATATACAATACAATGACCAAAAGAATACAAGGAGTAATGAGTTGACGAAGGATAAACAATACAATGACCAAAAGAACACAAGGAGTAATGAGTTGACGAAGTATATACAATACAATGACCAAAAGAACACAAGGAGTAATGAGTTGAAGAAAGATAAACAATACAATGACCAAAAGAATACAAGGAGTAATGAGTTGACGAAGGATATACAATACAATGACCAAAAGAATACAAGGAGTAATGACTTGACGAAGGATATACAATACAATGACCAAAAGAATACAAGGAGTAATGAGTTGAAGAAAGATATACAATACAATGACCAAAAGAAAACAAGGAGTAATGAGTTGAAGAAAGATATACAATACAATGACCAAAGGAACACACAATTATCTACAACACACTACTCAGAAAACTAAAGTTAGATCAACACGACCCCACAGATAACTGGAGATGAAATAAGGTACTAGCAAATATTATATTTGATTTTAACTATTCTACATATTTTTGCAGATTTTTACTATTTAAAAGTATGAAAGGGAAAACATGAAATTATACAATGCTGTCGCTTTTTAAGATATAAACGAGATGAAAGTAGTGAGAAATTCACCATTTTGAAAGTAATTTTGAATAAAAGAAATAGAGTTTATGTTATTCAACTAAAATGTCATCAGTATTTATTTGGAATCTTGAAAAAACACGGATATAATTAAACTAAGCTATGAGTTCTTCCTGATGCTGTTCGTTTGTGAGAGTTTCATATTAATAGATATCAAAGTTAAGTGACTCACCTTGTTAGCAAACCTCTGAATAGCGGTTGTTGCTTTTCTTTCGTTTCCCCAATCATCGTCTTCATCGTCCCATCCACTAATAAAGGCACCAGCAAGTCCCAAGCACACAAGACTAATACACAGGATAAAGGCAAGCTTCATTGTACGTTTTCGGTATCTGAATTTGGTTTCTATCGAACAAAAATGATGGCTTATATAGCGGAAGGAGTGTAACACATGGTCGTCTTTTAATTAAAAAGGCTACCCGCCTCTGGATTGAAATTGTTATTTGTTGATAAACAAGTTATAAGTTCACGTTCAATGTACGTTTATGGATATTATTACCTAATAGCAATTTGCAACATATAAACAAAAACAAAATATATATCAATTTTGTTTCTTACCTCTCGACGTGATACAGTACAGAGCACCAATCGCTTAGCTTTATGTCCAGCATCCTAGACCACTCGGCCACATCCGCTATGTAAAAATACAGCTTCAATAGTCGAAGTGTATATGCAGACAAAGCGGAAACAATCGTTTGACATTGAGCGTTCGTGAAGAAGATTGTACCATAAAGGGGTCGTTGCACACTAAATTAGATATATAGTTACATTTTGAAGAAGATTGAAACCCAATCTTTGTAATTTCAAGTGTATGTCCATTAATTGTAAAATATCTGTAAACTGGTTTACGATTTAAATGAGTAAATCCCGTTCTTTTCATTGAATGTAACGTTGGATTTCAACATTCTTGGGGCACCAAATTCTGAGAGATCAATTGGTATTGCAAGGGGCTCTAGAAATATTTCGTGTATGCCCTGATGTCAATTCAAGGTGTTGAATATGCAATTACAGTCATATATTTGGTATTGGTCGTTAGAAATCTTTAAAAATACATTTAACTCTTATCATTTGGGAAGGGGAGGGGGGTTGAGACATATCGCCTTATTGGTCGATAGCTGGAGCCTGGTGAATTGTCGGTAGAAATATTACGCTGTAAAACTAAATTACAAGAATGAACTGATTCTAAATAGAACCACTGATAGAAAAGAAACACGCAAATATATGTGTAAGTCAATTGTAGTTTCTATCGCTGTTTATGCTTTGTGTTTTTCTTGTAATTAAAAATATATTGACACAATGTTTGTTTATATTGTAGTACGTAACTTATTGACACTTTTCAACCAACGGCAATTATGAAACATATTTTATAACAATGTATCATAAATTATCATACAGCCATACGAGAGGAGCTGTCGAGGTCATGATCGTATGGTGGTTGGATCTACCACAGCAATCAGTGCCTATATTGTAATGGATAGGTGTACTCGACACAACATTATGTGATAAAGTTTGTCAGTGACTTGTGACAGGTCATTAGTTTTCTCTAGGTACTCTGGTTTTCTCCAACAATAAAACTCACCGCCTTGATATCATTAAAGTATTGTTGAAAGTGGCGTCAAGCAAAATAACCCCAACCCATACGAGAAATTGTTGCACAAATGGACAGTGTAAATATTGCATAAATCCTTTTTATCATATTAAAAGATTAAAGGAACTATTAAATAGCAGATTTTTTTTATCTACCAAGTGGTTTTTGTATGTAATGTAATGTATCGCAATGGAAAACTGTGCGACCATGTGACATCTTGCACAGATAAATGAGAATATTTAAAGAACATGAGACATATTGAAGGAAGTCATATCAGAATTATCTACAGTGACTTCTTTTTTACAGGACAATTAATTCGTTTCCGTACATTTCGCATAAAATAATACATCCTCTGTATGGTTGTGATTATAATGTTATCTAAATATATATGTTTAAGACATTGGGAAAAGAAAGTTTAAACTTTACAGAGAAGATCAACAATTCCACCAATATCAACAAAACGAACAACCACATGTCACCTCGGACAACTGAACACACACAAAAACACTACATTTAGCGTTGGAAATCCAGGTTCTGCCTTGAGACAGGCACAAACATGTAGCGGAAATCAAGGTTCTGCCGTGAGACAGGCACAAACATGTAGCAGAAATCCAGGTCCTGTCTTGAGACAGGCACAAACATGTAGCAGAAATCCAGGTCCTGTCTTGAATCCGTCCAAGGTCCACAGTTCATAAAAATATTAAAATTTCACAATGGCATTGATTTCTTTCGAAAGTTTTTGGACGAAAACATACAGACGAGGAACAAATATAAAGTTCACGACAGAGAGATTTCATCTCATCTTTTTAATATTTTAAATGTATGGTCTATACATATCTACGTCCCCAAAGCTTTTACAAGATTTGATTGATTGATTGATTGATGTTTAACGTCCAGAGAGCAATTTTTCAGCTATATTCAGAACGAGAAAAAAAATTAAACGCCACGGGACTCGAAACAAGGAAAGGTGATGGGTATGGACGGATAATTTAGCCAGTGCAACAGGTCTCCTATGGACCACTCATCATGAACATAATGTTCATTATGAGCTGTTACATTGGGTTCTTCAACGTGCGAAGAGGGTGGCAATCTCTCAACACGGGACCTCGGTTTTATTTACATCTCATCCGAAGGACGGGTTGGTTGTTAATTTATACATCCCGCACAACCGACGGATGCCCCTTAAAGCCGAAGAAGCTCTCGGTCCCATTTCTATACCCTGGGGTTCCCGCGGGGTTTGCCCCTTTTAGAGAACTAGTGCCTCTAGGACGGAGAAACCTGGTGCCTATTCTACTCCCGGCACACCCTCTAGACGTTACGCGCGCTATTGGTGATACTTTGACTAAATAGAACATGAAATAAGTATTTAAACGAATGTAGATTTTTTTTTAGATTGATGAATTTTTATTTCCGATACATGCTTGTATAGAAAATTATACGTATAATTGTTTTATTATATTAGATTAAGTTTAATTTTGCTTTTGAAAACGAATTTATTGGAAGAAAACGTCGTTAACGCACAATTTTCTCATGTAACGTGTTACAAAATATCCGTATGTCTTTTACATTTTTCTCAGTAAAAACCTAAAATACGTTTTTCGGACCATTTTTTTGTAGGCCCAGAAGCAGTCAGCGTACTCTATGACCTCATTAACGATTTCTGATTAAAGGAATGCTTGAAAGGAAAAAATCGGTGAGTTCCTGGAAAGAAAAGAATGTAACACTGAAGGAAAAACACCTGCATGCCAAAAAAAACCAAGCTTTATTTCAGCTATGTTTTACAAAATTTTCACAAAAAAATATACATATCAAATGTGATTATCTCAAAAAACGAAAAAATCTTTTCAAAAATTATTTTTTCAAAGAAAGTTTGAAAAATATTCCTAAAGGAGTAAGGTCAACAAAAATGTCCAGTTGCATTGACGTAAAAAAATCACGAAGTATAAAACTTTACACATTCGAAACTATATTTGTCGCTCATAATTTCCGTGCTAAATCCAAATAGCAAAAATGTGCATTTTCAGTGGAAGAGAATGAACTTAACAAACTTGATTTCGAATAAAAATTACGATTTCTACGTAAAATTGTAGAAGTTCAACCAATTTGTCCAGTAAACGTTTTATCTTATCGACGACAAAATAACGTCGCGCTACATACAATCTTGCTATATTTTTCAAAGTTTGCTATTTTAAAAATGAAAACAAATAAACAACAACACGATATTACGGACATTTTTTTAAGAATACAACGTATACAATCAATCAATAAACAAACAGAATATGATAATCTCATTTTAGAGCAACATATACTTTCAAAGAAAAATTGATAAAGTACAGTCACATAACATAAACAATAAATAAATACAAAAAAGGGAATAAAAACGAAATAAAACAACAAACCAAATAAGCAAACAAACAAACATTGAAACAAACACCGTAAAGGAAAACACCAATTACACATATATAGACAAGCACGCGAAAATAAAATAAAAATCAATAAAAACAAAAAGTGAAATTCCGAAATGAAGAACAATACATCAAAACACACCCACCCCACCTCCACCCTAACCAAATCATTCATTTACCAGTAGGACACTATAACCAACACCACTACATAGACATCATCCCCGAGGGGAGGAGGCGGAAATGTGTTGTGTGTGCAGACAGGAACAACACTTTTAGGAAAAGTAGAATAAGTACTTGGTGTTCTACCTGTGTCGTTGGCCTATGCGTTGGTGATTGTTTCCGCAAATTGCATGCAGGACAGGAAGAATGAGCTACATTTAAAATCCACCTGTTATGTAAATCTATTGTCAAAACTCTCCATTATTTTTAAGGAATGGAGAGTTATAGTTCTCTTTATGCTTTAGATACTATGTACAGGCTTTTTTTTTTGCTGCAAGATTAATAATTAATAAAATTAATAAAGTACAATGGGTGGATTTTAAGTCCTCGGCTCCATTATTTTTAAGGAATGGAGAGTTACTCGGACATTCTCTTATACGTATTAACGGCAACGTTCAACTGTACCCTACGGATGTTTGTGACATTTAAATACACAATGTGCTAAACATATGTTTTATCAATTTATATTATGTACATGCAACTGACTAAATCATTAGCATTACGATTTTTTTTTATAAAGTAATTCATTAAAAAACTTTTAAAATTTCAAATGAAGTTTTCGTCAACTATAACTTTGTGCTTTAACGGATCGAGCATCCTTTTATTGCATAACTCAAAGTCCATTTCATCTCAAGCTAGCTGCTTATGTACATGTACATGTACAGTCCATGGACATAAGTATTCGTCACCCTCGATTTTAAGCTATACATTTCATATAAAACCACATTTTTCAAAAAAATTATTGTGAAGTCATTTCTAAACGGATTTTGATCATTTTTGCACCAGAAGAAGCAGAAATATTTAAAGATTATTGTTTATTTTAGCATGATTTTCCGTTAGATTGTTTTTATTTTCTTATGATTTAAAGACATTGTTTTTCTGACGTCAAATTTGCTATATATTTTAGCAAAATCGGAAAAATCAACATTTGTTAAACACAAATGTTGATTTTTCCGATTTTATTTTTAGAATCACTAGAAAACAAAAACCATGCAGACAAAAATTACTATCAGATAAACAAATAAAATTCAAAGAATTCTGCGTGTCTTGAAATAAATTTCATAAAAATCTTTAATTTTTTTTTTTTTTTTAATGTGGTTTTATATGAAATATACAGCAAAAAATCGAAGGTGACGAATACTTATGTTCATGGACTGTACTTACCCTAATACTTCCTCTACATTCTATAGTAATTGTAGATCGTTTAAGTATAACGCAAATATTATTCAGGTGAATACATGCACTTGATGAAAATCGAAAATCGAAGAGTATGAATTGCGTGACGTCAGAACGATTTAATTTATTTGGCCTCGAGACGTCTTATGACGTGGTATAATTCGGCAACGTTGCAATCGTTATAATTTTGAATCTGGCACTGAAAGGGTTAAAGGGAAACTTCGCAAAAAAAATATTTTTTTATATGTTTTTTCTGATGTATAAATATGGATGTTTATATGTATATTAGCGTTTTATTATGTTAGATAAGGGAATCAAATCGATTTTAAAATTCTGTCAACGATACATGGAAGACGCCATTTTAATAGCATCTCAATACCAAGTATCACGTGACGTCTATATACCAACACGCCCCAAAACAAACGTGACAAACCAGTGTCCTCATTCAGTGTGGATATGGCTTGTCAGGCGTACGGTTGTTTAAATCGACAAGGGTATGTAAAAAGTATATTTTGTTTTCCTGACCCCGTGAAAAAGAAAGAGCTCTACTTGACTTGGCTGACCAAGCTCAGCATAGAAAGCTTCACCAGTATTAAGAACAAGTTGGTTTGCGAAGACCATTTCGAAACTTCCTGTTTCGAAGGAAACTTGATGGTAATTCTTTTTATTTTTCTTATTATTTTAAATATATGAATTTATTACACAATCACTTTTTGCAGATTTACGTTTTGTTTCTATAAATATGCTTATGACAAAACAAACGAATCGGGGGGAAAAGGTCCGTCTTTAATGAGACACATTTGCAAAAGATTTTTTTCCAAAATTGAAGAACTACGAAATTAAGTGAAAAAAGAAAGTTACAGGGTCGGAAGCCATAAAATTGAGAGGATTATGTAAACATATCATTTGTAAATGTTTTCATTTGACAATTACAGACGATGAGTATTATAAATTCTTTTAAAGTTTATTATGCAAAACTTCAGGGTACATCTCTTACGTAATATAATAATTTGTTTATGGTAATATAATATTCGTATTCGCCAACAGTAAAAAGATTAATCTGTTTTCATAACGGTTATTTCTGATTTGAACAAAGCGTAACATATAATATGTCTCTGCGTAAAGAAAACATTTTTTGTTTATTTTAATCATGTCTTTCGAACTGGCGGACCCTTCTCATTAATCTCAGAATAGTCATAAAAATTTTAGTTGTTGTTTTTATAAGGAAAAACTGCATACGAATGTTTTTTTTTTCTATTTTGCAAGAAGAATTTCTACCCTGCCCTGTTCACCCTGCTTTACTTCATATGTTTGGTTGTTGCTACATCATTCTGATGGGGCACAAAAAAATCAAGATACAAATGAACAATTCAATATAGCTTGCAATCAATGGTAATCTTAAGATTTTTTGTGAAAATAGCCCATGAATCATTGCTGCATCAGGCGCGGATCCAGCAGTTTTGAAAGCGGGGTGGCAGGCTCTTGTTTGCCAATTTTTACCCAATTTATACACGAATTTTACTAAATTATCGAACACCTCCTTGATCCGGCAGTGTGCATTGATATGCACCCATTCCTAATGTATATTTCAACTTTATCAGGGTCGTGTATTTTGATCACCTATTAGAACCTTTAAAATGTGTATTGCATCTGATATTCTAGTCACGGGTAGCGTAATTTGTTTTCATTTTATTTGTCTGTTCTTACTATGTTTTTGTCTATTTGACTTGTGTACGTTGTTTGTATATATTCCTTGTACATACCTTCAACCCTTGGGTGTAAGTTAAGTTAGTTAACGGGTCACAAAATGTGTATTCGGCGTTTCTTATTATTGCCAAAGATTGTGACACATGTATTCAGTCATTCGGTCAGAGTCCTGTCGACCGGATGTAAATTGACACTTGTATATTCTGCCTGGCGATTTCCTGTGTGAATCTAAACTCATTACGCAATATTAGGTACCCTGCTGAGTGAACCTGTGTGAATGTACCTGTCGTTTTTAGAATGAAAATAAAAATAAGTAAATCCCGCCTTTCACTTCTTACTTCAGGAATTATTTGCCTTAATTTATTGAAGAATAAAATATTTAAGATTCAAATATGGTCTCTCGCTTCTGAAAATACATAGCTGCAATAATGTAGCTCCTGTGACAAACTTGTGTCTCGGCAGAGCTACAACGCTGTTCCATTCGTCACAATGGAGCAAAAAAAAAGTTTCAGTTGAAACATAAAAACTCACTATTTATGCTTCAAACATTTCATTATAACTATTACTGATGATCCCAGTCCTTGTTAAATCGGTTTGACTGAGAAATATATGCTCTTCAAAGGTAGCAACAACCTTGTTCAAATTTATCGATCGTTTTCCATAACCGGAAACTACGGAAGGCGGAGCTTTTCTAAATATGGTATTTCTTACTACACGCATTCACGCCTAAGCCAAATATGGTATCGACATCGAAATAGTGAGGCCGGAAATGACGAAATTCAAAATATTCAGAGAGAAGTTTTTATTTTGTGGGAATTACATTCTAAAATACTGGTAGGTGATAAAACCTTGTTATAAAAATGGACAAAAGGAAAGGTTATGTCTTATTATTGATAAATGCAGGCGTCAGAAGCTTTGTAAGCGAGCGCAAAGAATCTCGGCGGCTGCTCCATTACGTGTAATGGCATCCCGTTATAACCCTTGCGAGCAAGCGAGCATTTAGGGTTTTATTATTAGAACTAAAAATACATGAAAAATATAAGAATTATATTTTCCGCATAATATTTTACGTTTCGCTCATCAAAAACGACCCCCCAAAAAAGGAAAAGAAATTAACATTTAGCACTAAATCAGAAGAACAAGAAGTAAATCTGGTGTGGCCTAATCTCTTTTTAATTTTTGACTGCCCTTCATCTATTTATACCGCTCATGATCATGATCTCTTCCGAACTTTGTCTAAATGAATATCAGTGGATATCAAGTTTGTGTCGTTCTGACGTGGATTGTTCTCTATTTCCCGACGTTGGGCACTCGCTGCCTCTTCCATTTGTCTGAGTTCTTCTTCACTTGAGGCGCTAGAGTCACTTTCCGTACCTGAGCTTGACATATTTAAGCTATAACTAAAACGTTAATTTCGGTGCTTTAGATAGAAATGTTCCCAAACAAACAACACGCGTTGAACAAAAGAAAAGTAAAGAAATATTGATTGAGTAAAATCATAATCATTTGATTAAATTAAATTAATTAAAACATCTTTTATGAACACCGACTGTTAAAATAATGATTGAGTAAAATCACAATCCTTTGATTAAAATTAAATTAATTAAAACATCTTTTATGAACACCGACTGTTAAAATAATGATTGAGTAAAATCATAATCATTTTTTTTTTATTGTTAAAAAGAAAAATTCATTTCTAAACGTTTAGGCCTAAATCATTTTATTTAATATTAAAAAATTAAAACATCTTTTATGAACATCGATCGTTAAATTATTATGACGAGACAGCTATATCTAGTTAGGCCAATTTGGCGCCTCTCATTACGAAAACTTAAAATTTCAAGGATGGTGTATACTTTTTTATCATCTAAAACATAAATTGTTCCTGTTATTTCAACATTATATTTATTCTAATGTTTTAAGAATATTTTATCTTTAATAGACAATAAACGATCTACCAACTCGTCTTGGAAAGCAAATAGTGTGTATTCAAATTCCCATTTCATTAATCCGGTCACCTTGAATTTTACACCTGTATAATTTTACCCTCCGGCTAGAAAACACACAAGCGGACATCTACATGCGGAGATCAAAATAACAGTAAACAGCATGCCGAATAATGATTATAAAAAAGGGATTAAAACAGAATCTAGAAATCAATACACAAGTTACGCGTTGTCAAAATTATCCATTATATTTTTCAGCACATTAGCAGTAAAACAAAATGAACATAATTGTAAAAAGGATCCGATATATAGCGAATATAGGTGACTGCTATAAAACACTCTTTCCGTTGTAAATATAAAGGAAATGAAACATTTTGTTCATTTAAAATAGTTGTTTGTCGAAAAGGTACGTAGCTGTTCACTTCAGTATTTAATTTTCCAACGGTTATTAGACTTAAATTACAGTCCTCTGAGCGCTTTAAATGAAGCGAATTTAACATCAGCGACCCAGACTTTAAATTTCAATCCTACAATGCATTTTTAGTTTAAAACGTCACAAACTAGTTGAAAAATTAGAAATTAAAATTACATTTGCGATTTGTGGAAATATGTCAATACAACTTTGTGAATATAGTCAGGTCGGAATTTTGTAAAAAGTTGTCGTTTAAAGAGTCTAGCGGCATTTTATTAGTATTTAGTCCAACATACCTTTTCACCCTATTTCAGGGTCGCTGAATCCAAAAATCTATGTTGGCCATTCGAAAAATGTCGTTAAATGTCACAAAATGGCGAACAAAATGACTACCCAAAAAACAACATTTGAGAACAAACCATATTCAGCACTGTTCGTTAATGGACCCTATGAGAGTAGGAATGTTGGAATAAAGCTATATTTTAGGCATCAGCTATTTTTTTTTCTATATCACATGGTATCACCCCCGTCGAGAGGGGGGTGGAGAGGTGGTTGTGTCAGGGGCAAGTATCTATTGTATCACCAATTTGTAGGATAATAACCCGTTCTAGTGCATTTCCCCATGATTCGGATCCAAAACCCTGTTAGAGAAATGACAATTGACATGCATTGGTACATAATTCTAATATTTTTTGAAAAGTATACAGATCAAGATTACCTAATACTCGAAAAATTATTGATGCTTTTGGTCTATTGCTTTAGTCGACAGTTTCTAAGCACATGCTAAACCATCGATAGTTCAAAATGGATATAAGCTTAAATATTAGAAAACGATCTTTTTCTGGTCAATACGATGTTAACAAGTGTGTTATTTGTCAGGAAAATAAAACAGATGCCCTAGAACATAAAAAAACAAAGGGGAATTCAGACCCTAAAAGAACGTGCCTCTCAAAGACAAAAGATAAGAGACGTACGATATTATGAGGCTATTGGTCGACTAGAAAATCTTCATACGTCAGACGAAGTCTTTTGCCATAGACATTGTTATTCTGAGATCACTCATCAGAAACAAATCAAAACCTTTGAAGCCAGAGCTGAAGGGCAAAAGATAGATGCTGAATCGCCAAAGCAGGAACATGGAGTTATATGTTCGGATTCGATGGCTCCGTCGACGTCCAAATACTCGAGTAGAAGATCTGTAAAACCAGTCGATTGGAATCTATGCATTTTTTGTCAGACTTCCAAGGCAGGAACATGGAGCATGGAGTTAAGCTCTGTAAGGGTAAGTTGTTCAATATTTCAACGTTTTCTGTCAGCAATAAGATCTTGCAAGATTCAAAATTGGAAAACACTATGCGTTTACGTTTAGCAGGGGTTAACGATTTAATAGCTGCAGAAGGGAAATATCATAACAAATGTCTCAATGCGTTCAAATATGATATACAGAAAACGAAAAAGGAATGTGAAACAATAGATCTTGCAATGATTTTTTTAGTTCAAGAACTGCCTCTAAAAATCAAATATTCCAACTGTCGGATGTTTGGGAAAGATATTGCTCACTAGTAGCACAGACCAACAGAGATATCCTTCAGTCATTTATCTCCCGCAGAACAACATTTAAAGAATACTTACAAAACAGACTCAGTGATGAATATAAATTTTTACGCCCACTTCATCGGTCGATTTTTGAAAGGGAAACCCTGTTGATTCCGCATGCATACTCGCAACATGCTTTAGGAGAACTTCATTACCAAGGATCAACTCCATTGGAGAAAGATGAAGGGCTTACTATGCCAAATTATGTTATCGGTTGTTCTCTTATCCTGATGTCCCGGTGTATCCTTGTACCACATGACTCCCATTAATTGAGATTCTTTGGCAGCTGGGCCATAGCTGAGTAATAGTTCTTTGTAAGCTCTGTAAGGGTAAAAGCTGGTCGGTGGTGAAACCAGATTTGAGGCTAACACTGACATCACTAAAGAGGGAATGCATCCATAAGTTGACAGACCCAACGTCTGCTCCGCCATCCAATGCAGTATCGTCGTCATCCATGATCAGTGCTTCCACAAACGGGTAAGTATTAGCCAAGTCGATGTAGTCGTTCCCCGCCCCACTGACGGCAAATTCGTAAGGTCCTTGATCCGGCAGAGCCGATGTCAATCCTTTCTGCTCCCAATACCCATAAGCCACACTGGTCTGTGTAGGTGGAACTTCAAATAAATCCAGTTCTGATTTCGTGCATTCGCATGAGTTGGGATGTACAAGTGCCATTCTTATCCGAAATGTCATTCGAAGTGTTCCGTTGTTTGGTCTGCCGACGTCTGGTCTTTTTTCCCTTGGCAG
The DNA here is from genome assembly GCA_963383655.1 of Bathymodiolus septemdierum. Lineage (NCBI taxonomy): Eukaryota > Metazoa > Mollusca > Bivalvia > Mytilida > Modiolidae > Bathymodiolus > Bathymodiolus septemdierum. Next base: position 20,822,641 of record OY726528.1, on the reverse strand, counting down.
GTCCTTTTAGAACTCGTTGTCCTGGGGGTCCTACCGTGTCCATAGCTTTCTGGAGTAAGTTTTCTCCTGTTGATTTCAATCGTGATTTTGCTGCCTGTTTAATATTTATTCCTTGTACGACATCTCCAGCAATATTTAATCCCGTTTTTAAAGCCTCGCGTTCTAGGGTCTTTGTTCCCTTTTTCAACAAAGGCATGGCTGCTTTAAAGAGTCCTCCAAAGATACTGCCAAGTCCATGTCCTCTTTGATATCGTCTTCCCGAAAACACCGGATATCCTTTTCCTGCTTGGTGTATGTAATAATCGTGGTAAGCTTTCGTATCGTAACGATGCGTTGGTTTCATTCTAAAGAGAATTCTTTTCGTTTTCTACAGTGAAGTCTCACCACCACTCGTCCTCTCTCGAATGGCACTATAGAGCCCGTGTCGTCCCTTAAATCTATTTTCACGGTCTGAAATCTTTTTGTAACAGGGGACAGTACTGTATCGGTTCAAACACTCGGGTGATCATTTCTCCGTCTCTTCCTTCCACCGGTACGATTCTCAATAACGGTACTTGGGCATCTTCCACCATTCTCGATTCCACCAAGGGACAATACACGTACAGAGAATTTAATCCTTTCTTGACGTCCACTACCCAATATGAAGCATACTCCCCGCCGGGAATATAGCTTGTCTGAATCCTAACATGGATTGTATTAAATGACTGATGATGACTTGACAATCTTTTTTCACTTTCATATCGATTTTATGATTGATTTTGTTGAAACCCATGTCGAATGTATTCTTGAGTTCCTTCATGTGCTTTTCCCCCTCGATGGGGAATCCTTTTGGCCGAGGAATAGTACCCATCCGGTAACAAGACCAAATGCTTTTGTAGTTCTGACTCCTTGTATAAGTGAGCCTTCAACCAGGCCTCGTTATTCATGACGCTATGCCAACTGTGAGGATACTGTATCTCTGCCAATCCGATTTTCCTTGCTCCGTCCAGATCCGTTATTTTCGGCAATTTCGTCGTGTAATGAGTCAACGTATTGTTCGGACAGTAATTCATGGAACTGTTCTAGGCAGAATCAGGTAAAACATGCTTCGTCTTGATCGTGGGGTTAGATAACAGATATCCCAGACAACTGCTCAACAAGGCCGTCCACAAGGTACTGTTCTCCGATTTGACCGTCAAGTTGCAAATTCTGACTACGATAACCGTGTACAGAATGAGTACCTGACACAAAAATACGACCTCCGAACGTGGAGTCTTCTTTCCACAAGTCACACAAGACGATACACTGTCCGTGTCACTCGGTGCCATTCGCAAGACTGACACTTCAAGTAGGTGTTGTGTGCTTTTGTAGGTCCTGTTTAAGGATCCAGCTGTTGAAGGACTCTGGATGTCCTAGCCACTTGACTAAATACTGAACTCTTTGTCCCATTTTACTCTTTTTCAAAATGGGTTCAATCTTGTATACGTCGTCTGTCTTAATGACTTTCTGTAATTCTTCGACATAGAATGTTCCTTCCATAATTTCACCGTGGTCGTCTTTGACTAAGTATACTGGGGGTCTGGTGTCGATGCATTTCACTACCGCCGCCCAGATTTGAAAATGACCTGAAACGCATATTTTAAAGTCTTCCCCGTCTTGTCTGTCAATGGAACAACTCAAGCATATCGGGATAACACGTCTATACATGTCAACAAGTACTTGAATCCTTTGTTGTAAAAAGACAATTTGGCCAGATCCACTAAATCCGCCTGCCACTTGTGGTCAATTCCATAGACTACAACGCGTCTCCTGGGAAATCGTCGTCTAGTTGGTTTATGCAAAGTGTGCGTGTACTGAGACTGTAACTATTCTCTGACTTGTTTCTTCGTATAACCTTTCGGCTAAAATTTACTCCATCCTCCATAACTGGCGGGAGCTAAAAGGTTGTAATAGGTCAAGTCCATGTTTACAACTGCCCCTTCGTGGTCTCAACCTCCGTTTTAAAAGTCGACCCAGTTCTGGGCTTCTTTCTTTTTGTTTCTTGGTGTTTATGGGGAGTACGGTCTAATAGGGGATGGACTATGTTGTCTGATTGCGAGATCTCGGTGTTTTTCTGGTCTGAGTGATGTATCTCCAGCGGTCCTCGTGACCAATCAAATCTTGTGAAACATTTGCTTCTCGTATGGCTTCTCCAAATGATTCCCATCCTTGTGGGTTGAAATATTTCTTTTTGCTCAGCACGTCGTTGACTAAATCCACCACGTTGCTTCCTTAAACGGTTTCTCCCTTGTGTTTCAGTTCCCCTTTCTCGTTCCAGCTAATGTCGGGACTGCTCTTCATTTTGGTCAACAAAAGTTGTACCTTGGCCTTCATTGTTTTTGGTACGCTTTCCAAAATTTCGTTGTCGATCAGGTCCTGTTTCATGGGTTCAGGTGTGACTGCCACGGGTCTGGATCTGTAATCGTCGTAGACGTTCAAATATCGAGTGAACGATTGGTCGTATAGTTTGAGTAGTTTGTCTGCCGACAAGTCTTCTCTTTCTAGTATGGTTTGCATCTTCTTATCCAAGGTGTCCATGACGTTCACGCATTGTTCCACTGGAGGTTTTGGGCGCTCTGGAGTCTGGTGGTATCTATTTATTAAGGTTAGTTCCTTCATTTAAATAATGTAGAGAGCAACGGTGCTACTACAGATGCAATCGGTGCTAGTAGGGATCCCAAAAATCCACCTTTCTGAAAGATCGCTTTCTTCTGTTTGAGAGAGACCGACTTTTGTGTCAGTGCTCTCAATCCGGCTTTATTTCTCTTGAGTTTTTCCTTCTGCAGGTTAGGTAACGGAACGTTGCCTCATAAAATATTATCGGCACACTCACACAGACAGTCGACGAGACTGCCATCCGCTTTTGTTATGATGTGTTTACGAATACACGGTTTCGTCTTTTGTAAATATAATATATCACTGCCGTGCATTTTCAAGCGCTGAGAAACCAAGCGTCTGATGCAAGAGTGACAAGAAACGGGATGTAATATCTTTTTTATGACTCGACATACGCTTTCTGTTCTTCACCGGGAAAGATGAAGGTTCTTAATCTCAGGATATCCGGCGTGTTTTGTTTCATATCGGTCACAATGTAGTCATGAGGTCTGGCTGTAGCTCGGGCAAAAGCTTCCAGGAAAAATTGCGTTCTCCTGGGATACATTTGGTGTGCTAGCGCCATGATCTGCGATACGTCTGTCAGGTTTTGGAATATAACCATGTAATGGGCATTGAAACTTATGGTTCTATGGTGAAACAGATTCTGAACGATGTACATGACGCTGATGTTTCTGTGGTGACTCGTTTTCGTAAACAGTGAAGCCACCCTTTGATCCGTTTCGTCCATGAGATCGTCCAAAATGATCAAATGTGTTTCTCTTGGATCTAAATTATCCAGATCCGGTAAACCTTATTGAAATTCTATCCCTCTTACGTTCTATGCAACGTCTGATATTCACCATTACACATTAAGATCCGATCTGGCTTGGGAGTCATCATGTGTTTGATATTGTGAACGAACTATCGGACAAACATCGATTTTCCACTGCCTGTAGGTCCGGCAATCACACTGGTAAACGGATGTACCCATGGCATGAAATGATCGGGATCGTATCCGTCTGGAACAAAAAAAAGCCGGATTATTGGTTTTCAAAATATAATGGGGTTCTCCTTCATTACTATGTGAATATTGCTGCTGCTGCGGCTACGACCGCACATATCCATCTGTCAGCGGAGGCGGCAGTGGTGTATATCCCTCGGTCAGCGACTCATAGGTTATTTAGTAGAGATACCACAGTGAGAACGCGAACGTGATAGAAAACACCCTTGGAGTACCACACATCACCTGAAACAATTAAGATCACACCCAAGGGCAATCTCCCACATTCGGTCTTATGACGTCAATTCCTGTGACGTCACTTCACGTGACGTCACCTTCGGTCACGTCACATCCCGTAGCCATGCCACTCCCGGTCATGCGCAATGGTACATTTTGTACTACTAGTATGGTAAGAAAAAAAGCGCGGGAATGCGCAGAACATACTTCCGGTTATGATGTAACTTCCGGTCACGTGACTTCATGTGACGTCATTTCCGGTCAGGGCCGCTTCCAGTAACCCATGCGTAATGGCCTGCTCCCCTTTGCTCCCCCGAAATATGCCTTGAGCTGTCCCGCAATACTACTTTGATATTTGGATTTGGGGGGTCCCTATCAATAATAACCCATGAAAAAATATCGAAGGACGGCAAAGTTCTTGTCCACTTGGTGTTTCAATCAAAGGTATTGGCCGGGCCTTTAACTGACTTAAGTACCTGGGTGGGTTTCTGCACCTCAAGCCCACAGCAGGGTGTCAAATATCAACTTTGATATTTGAATTTTTTTTTATGGAGGGGGATCTCTATAAATATCCCATGAAAAAATATATTAAGGACGGTAAAGTTCTTGACCACTTGGGGTTTAAGTCAAAGGTATTGACCGGACCTTTAGCTGACTTAAGTGCCTGGGTGGGTTTCTGCACCTCAAGCCCGCAGCAGGGTGTCAAATATCAACTTAGATATTTGATTTTTTTTTATGGAGGGGGGGGGGGTCTCTATAAATATCCCATGAAAAATATATTAAGGACGGGAAAGTTCTTGACCACTTGGGGTTTCAATCAAAGATATTTCCCGGGCCTTTAACTGACATAAGTGCATGTGTGGATTTCTGCATCTCAAGCCCACAGCAGGGTGTCAAATATCAACATTGATATTTGATTTTTTTCATGGTGGAGGGTCTCTATAAATATCCCATGAAAAATATATTAAGGACGGCAAAGTTCTTGACCACTTGGGGTTGAAGTCAACAGTATTTCCCTGGAATTTAACCGACTTAAGTGCCTGGGTGGGTTTCTGCACCTTAAGCCCACAGCAGGGTGTCAAATATCAACTTTGATATTTGAATTTTGTTTTGTGGAAGGGGGGGGGGGGGGCTCTATAAATATCTCATGAAAAATATATCAAGGACGGCAAAGTTCTTGCCCATTCATGAAAACCTCCATAAGGGATTCCAATACAACTAAATGTAACCAAATTTGGGTTCCAAATAAACCTTACAGATTTACCTGCAACTACCATTGTTGATACCTTTCCATTTAGAATTTGTTTATTTTTTCATAAAACTTACTGTTATATTTTTCTAATGTTCTATAATTACACTATTTTTAGATTGATGATAAGTCTTCACGCTAACCGGAATCTTATGACTTTATATTGCTTAACAAAACGCTGTTCAAATTATCTACCGGTTTAATGCATTAAAGTAAATGATTTTTTATTCTGTGTTTATTTAAAGTGGTAAGCTCGCCATCTGAAAAATATTTATGTCTTCGTTATTTTGTATTGTGTGGGCCGGGGGTGGGGGAGGGGGGGGGGGGCTCTAGATATATTTACTGTATGCCCCGATGACGATTTATTGCGTTGGCTATGCATTTACAGTAATATATGTGTTATTGGACGCTAGAAATCTGTAAAAGTACATGTTGCTATAATTTAATTTTTTGGTTTTGAGACATATCGCCGTATTGCTCGCTAGTTTAATGCTCGCTACAAATAGCTCACTAGCTTGAGCCTGATTATTAAAATTACATAATAATATTTGTCGACATTAATTTATTTAGAAATTATGATGTGTAGCAAGATGCTTTCATCAACCACAATTAATTTTAATATCGCGTACCACATACTGATCTATACTATATCAAAATAATTGCTTTTTAGTGTAGGATTTATTTGTATTATCCAACATATATTTAAAATTTAGCGTATCGTAACAGCACACTTGGTCATTTCACTTTATGAGCATTATTATATCAAAGTCTTAGTCATCTAGAAATGAAATCTGTTTCTACGTACTGTTGAACCTAAATCCAAATTGGTTAGGTTTAGGGTTATTGTGATTAACGCCTCTTTCAACAATATTTCAGTTATATCGTGGCGGTTAGTTTTATTAGTGGGGGAAACGGAGTATCCACAGAAACCCACCGATCTGCCGCAAGTCCATGTGTGTCCAGTTTGTTTTCTATATTGTTGACTCTGAGCACGACTATTTGTATTATTTTAAGTCTCCGCGAAAATCCTTACTTTAAGTCTACACACATGGGATCATCACTTCGAACGCGGCAGTTCGTGAGTGTGATTTCTGGTCCGGTCAAAATCAAGAATTATAAAATTGGTTTTTGCTTTTTAGACAACAACCACTCCACACATTTCATATGAAAAAAGAAATTATTGAATAGTGATGAGGAACCGATCATGTATGGCTGTAACGTTGACTTGCGAGGAATACGTATGTGAATCTTGAGATATTTATGTTGTACCAGTGATCAATAGTTTTCGTGCAGCTTACAAGCCAAAATATTATCTTTACGTCAAATATTGAACTTAGTGGTTTTAAGCATTTTTTTTATTCAGGGAGTAGACCATTGCTGACGAAAAGACGGGGTGGGGATAAAAATATTAAAATAAATACAAATCTGGCATTTTCAACAGCATATTTGAGACTAAATTTTCTCGTTTTTGGTTGGTCCTGTCTTTTTTTGTGCTTTGTTTTTGTTGAAGACAATTTAATATGTTAAATACCGGTTGTGCTAAAACTTGTTGACTTTAAATTTAGCATTGTTAATTGCGTCTTATTTTGCATGTTTTGCTTTCATTTATTTTTGTTATTCAATTTTAACAACACTTTGGAATAAAGTTAATTCAAATTTTGATCCTGCCTATTTTCTTTTAGTCATAAGTTGTTCTGACTATTTTTCACAGCATTTTAGTCCTGTTTTTTTAAGATTTCATCATATAGTCTCCATGAATGGTGAAATAACTAATGTGATTTTCCATAAAAGAAGAAATAATACACGTGTGCCTCCATATCCTATTCTCTAAGTTCGTAGAATGACACATGTGATCATCCTTGTCCTGAGAAAATAATGCATAAGAGTTTCCATATCCGGAGAGATATATAGGGTCTAACACCGGGAGAGGTGCAAGATAGTAAAATCTGTGACATCCGAGGGTAAGATTTAAATCGTATCCGACGAGGCTTTTTTTGTGGGATACGATTTAAATCTTACCTGAGGGTGTCTCAGATTTAACAATCTTCACCTTTCACTGTGTTTGACTCTTTTTCTCACGCCTTTCTATCGCGTCAATGCTTGTTTACTTTGAGAAAATAGAGAGTTCTCTCCCTTGTTGGTAGCTAACGTAAATGATAAAAAATTACCCCCCTTTGACGAACGTCAAATAAATTTTTATATAAGTATATATTACACTTTACGTTTTTATTTTCCCTATTTGTCTTTGTTAGCGCAGCAGGTTACTATTTTCGTATATGGACCGGTAGTATATGGACCGGCCAGGTAAGCATTATTATTTTAGATAAAAAGTATAATATAGCAAATAGTTCATGTCACTTCGGGTCATATGGCAGTATATGGACCGGTCCGTCACCAAAAAAATATTATATGGACCTCAGAAGCTTCGGTCCATATAATATATTTTTGGTGACTGACCGGTCCATATACTGCCATATGACCCTCGAGCTCAGTGCCATGAACTATTTGCTATATATTACGGATTAAGTTTGTTAAACAGATTTTCATTGGTTCTTCAACCATGAATGTCAGCATATGTTCGGAAAACAGATGTGGCATACATTTCATTTCCCAAAAACAATAACAACATGGCCGACAAAAATAGATATACAATATACGTACATTGTCGGTAAATATAAAATTTATTTGTACGAGCTTTAGAAACAGGCAGCATAGCGAGCCTTTGGCGAGTTTTACAGGCCTGTTTCGCAGCGAGTACAAATGAATTTTATATTTAACGACAATGTACGTATATTGTGTTTATCTTGCAATGTCAAAAAAGTCGGAAAACTTGTCAGATTTAAACAAAAAGGACAGAAACAAGCGTCATTCCTCGCCTTTCATAAATGTTGTCAAGGGTGTCTTCTTCGTGGTCCGCGTTACGTTAGTACCAGTTTCATACTTGTCTGCGCCCTCCGCTGTGCATAGCTACAGGGTAGCAGGAAAGTTTATTCGTAGGTTGAAAAGTTTATTCGTATAGTTCGAAAAGTTTATTCGTCTAGTACGAATAAAGCAAAAATTTATTCGTATAGCATATTTGTACAGCAAATGTACTGATTGCAGGATAAATATAATTACGCTTCACTGAATCAATAGCATAATACGGAATAATAAATATATTCTTACCAAATCAAATGCTGTTTTTATACTCAAAACGGCGACATGAACAAAAAAAATATTTCGCCACTATGTTGCACGACTGTGCCATAGCAAACTTGAACATCAGAATAAACAAGTGAAAATGTGTTAAACTTTGGGCGTTGAAAACTTACGAAGTCATGGGGTCACACGTTTTTGTTTATATGTTAACATTAAAATTATTGAAATTGCTTCACAAACCCGTTTCCTTCATGATACATCTCATACATGAAATATAACATGACGCATATTTTGACGTCATCGTAGAAAGAATGTCAGAAATACGGAAAGGGACATTTAGAAATATGTAAAATTAAAGTAAAGGACACAAAATATATCGAATTTTTTCTAATATGGTTTTACATATGAATTGGGACTATGTACGTGGTAAAAAACAAAAAAAAGGAAATTAAAAACAAAGGAACAAAAAGGGGAAAAAGCAAAAAATTAAAAAAATTCATGATTTTTTTTATGGGCCTTTGGTTTCTGTATTAAGACAAATAATGTCTAAATCCGTAATATATCTGTTATTCAACTATCAGACAGGGTATATAATGTGACATTCCCGGCTTAGGATATATATTGACTGCGCCTCAGAGAATATATATCATAAGCCGGGAATGTCACGGGGTGTCTGATAGCTGTATAACATATAATATTATATTTTAGAACTAGATTTCTTTTAATATTAGAAATTCAATATTTTTCGCTAATTTTCCTATTCTATCTTCACTTGCCACGCCCATCAGGAAATATAACGTTTGAAATTCCCGCGCGTGAGTTATATTGCCCGGTGATGATCTCCGCTTTTAACCAATCTATTGTAAACAGAGGACAAAGGTAGCAAGAACTATCTTTAAAAAAAAGATGTACGACGAATCACAAATATTATATTCTTCTACGAACAGTATTTCATTGAAATAACCTAAGAATATTGGTTTTATAGGATTTGATAAGACATGTAAAACCTTGCATCCTACTTAATGTGCAAGGAATCGTTAATAAATAGTAACAGCGTCCATCTTGGCCCGAGGACGGAACTGCCAGACAATATTTTGAAAGGGGATCACCAAAGGATTATCTTAGCAAAGCTTGAATCCAATTGGCCTAGTAGTTTAAGAGGAAAACAATTAAAATTGCATCCACCTTTTCTGTTTTTAGCAACAGTGGCCATGTTGGTTGGATGTCTGGATTGCCGGACACAATTTTGAAATGGGGTCATCAAAGGACTAAGCAAAGTCTAGTTCCAATTGGCCCAGTAGTTTCAGAGATGAATATTTTTTAAATTTCATCACCTTTTTTTCAGAGATGAAGATTTTTTTAATTTCATCCCCCTTTTTTATTTTTAGTGACAGCGACCATGTTGGTTGGAGGTCGGGACTGCCGGACACAATTTTGGAAGGGGATCACCAGCAGACCATTCCACCAAAGTTTGGTCTTAAGTGGCCAAGTGGTTTCAGAGGAGAATATGTTTAGTAATTACGGACGGACGACCGACGCAAATTGGTGACAAAGGCTCACATGATCCTTTGGGTCAGGTGAGGTAAAAAAAAAGAAGGGGGGTGCATATTATTTCCTATCCATGGTAAAATCTAAAAAAATTCATGACTTCAACAATAACTTCTTAATATGTAATAGATGAAATAACACTTTGCTCAGAATTTAATACCTCCAGTCGCTCACCTGAAGATTACATAATACATTGGAAATAAAACTTTACGACATATAATACTTTGGTTAAAGAGAATATATCTTAAATGTAAAGTTTAATACAGATATACCATTAACAGTAATCATATTATCAGTTATACTCGAACTCCCTTTGTCTGTACGTGGCGTAGGACGACGAACGCAACCTATCATAAAACTAATACATGACTTGCTTATTACAAGTGCCTTAAATCCGACTTGCTTATTACACAGTGTTTTCAATCCGACATGCTTATTACAAGTCAATGATTTTCCTACTCATTTGTATCTGGGATCCTGGTCCCTTATATTTGGGAATATTAGCACGTAAATGATGTGAATTGGGAATAGATGGGAAGAGCACTACATTTATTAGTTTGGAGGTCCAGTAATAGAATAGCAATCATACTGTTCCAAGGTTAATGCCAACAGTAAGACATTCTTGTGATGAGGAAGAATGACCACAAAACAGTTCACAAAACTTACATAAATACCCTTGGTGTACCACACTGTCATATAGCCGTGGGTATTTTTGTTCATTTTGCATTGAACTGAACACCCTGACATCTGGTACCATGACCTCTGGAGTACAACTGTCCGAATCAGAGTGACAGTCAGATTGCGAATATCAACATCACCACTATTTGCACTATTTACATGTTGTTGGATGTCATTTGAAGCTGTGTAATAAAGGTAATAAAGAATTTGAATTGGTTGTTTTGGAGTGACATTCGCAGTGGTAACAAGGCATTCAGCTTTTGGGCATGGGGCATCGGTACTTAGTCAAGTTAGTGTCGGTGACCGGTAGGGTTGACTCCACCTAATCCCACATTTTTTGTTAAAGTGGAAATAGCTGTAATTATTGTATAAACAATGTGCAAACATTGGGGCTTAGGGTGTATAAACAAAAACTCATTAACTTCGGGTTAACCTTGATTAGAGAATGGACAACTAATATATATTAATTTATCATTTTTATTCTAATAAAAAAACACACATACAGATACATACATGAATAAGTGATATCTCTATCAATACATTTATATTTCAACATCCATAGAACTTATTATTTATTTTTTAAACTGCATGAAATAATAAACAAGCATGTCTTAGCTTTAGATGTTAGTTACTATTAATTTTCTAATGAAATTCTTATGATTCATGTTTTTTTTTCAAAGGTACAAATATTTTTTAAAAGATATTTTACTATTTATGTCATACTTGATTTCACTCCATATGAAAAAAAATGTTTCATTCCAATTTCTATTAATAACACTTACCTCACTCAAATATTTTCTCTTTTTCTGCAATATTTGACATAAAATACAGATACATCACAAGTAATAATTAATAAAGATACTAATTGCAAAAACAGCATAATTAACTGCAACAACATCTATTGGAATACATGGAATAGTTTTTTTAATGGGATTAGATAGACGACATCACCGGTACTGTAGTGGGTCAGACTCACTTCAAAGCACAAACAGAATTGTCTATTCACCTAACAAAGATTCTGTCTGCAGTAAAAGAGGGACAACAGAGATATTGTGAAACTGTTTACTCGCGTAGTGGCATAAATCACATGTGGATTTTGAAAAACTCTAAAGATCTTTTGGATAACCTGAAATCAAGATCTTTCTCTCAGGTATCCCCCATCAAAACCTTTGATTTTTCAACTCTATATACCACCCTACCGCATGACAAATTGAAAACCCGCTTAAAAGAAACAATTCATAAAGCTTTCAGTCATAGAAACTATGGCTCAAAATTTGTTGTGTTAGGCTACAATTCCACATATTTTTCAAACAAAATTCAAAAAGGTAAAACATGCTACTCCGAGGAAGAAGTGATCAGTATGCTGGAGTTCCTCATCGATAACATATGTGTCTCCTTTGGAGGAAGACTGTTTCAGCAGGTCGTCGGCATACCAATGGGTACGAATTGTACCCCTTTTCTAGCCGATTTATGAAGCTAGAGTCTTTAATTTCACATACAGGTATATTGATGACGTTTTATCTATCAATAATTCTAGATTTGCAGAATTTCTTCCATTGATATATCCCTCAGACCTAGAAGTTAAAGAGACCACAGAGACAGCTTCGTCCGCATCATTTTTGGACTTATACCTCGAATTTGACGACAGTGGGCAACTCAGTACTAGAATTTATGATAAACGGGACGACTTCAATTTTAAAATCATAAATTTTCCAAACATGTGCAGCAATATACCAGCTTCTCCTGCATATGGTGTTTACATCTCGCAATTGATTGGCTATGCAAGGGCCAGTAGCGATTATTCTGATTTCCTGAAACGTAATCTTCATCTGAGAAACAGGCTACTGGACCAGGGCTATGAAAAGATTTGCCTTATTCGATCTATAAGAAAGTTTATATTCCGATACCAAGATCTTGTCGAAATATATTCCGTCTCTGCAGAAACGATTATAAGCGATGCATGTTCATATAGTGAAAATGTATAAAGATAAAGAAGTAAAAAAAAAAATGTCAAAAATATTTTTCTATCAATGTGTGATGTAAAAGTGTTTTGAGATTTAGTTCACTGAATATGGTACTGCTTTGACAACTATTTTACCTATTTGTTCCTGTATTTAACTACTGTTATAGTGACAGCCGCAACCTTTGAACCGTAATGAGAGCGGGAGGTTTGGCGCTTTAAAGTCTGATTCAACCCACCATTTCTTTAGAAATGCCTGTACCAAGTCAGTGTCATTACGGTTTTCACAGTTTTCCGGTTGTTGACTGATTTTGTGTGTTTATAAAATTATGAGTTTTGACTTTCCCTTTGTAAGATAGTTCGGAGTTCGGTAATTTTGTTATTACCCTTATTCACTAGCTTTATTAACGTCATCAACCTCATTTTTCTCCTGGGGGAAGTAAAAACATTTTTTTAATCCAAAGGATTCAAGTTAATTGTACTTGCTTCCATCATTACTGGTCAATTTCTTAGCAAGTTATTTAGAATTCTGCAACATCGTGACATTTTTATTTTTAACTTTAAAACAATAATTCGCGTATTTCGCTTCATCAACTGTTTTCCGTTTTTAATTTCCAATGAATTGACAAAATATCAAGCAAAGTAAATCACATGACATACTTACTATTTTTTATTAAAATTTTATATTAAATTTATTTAAATAAACATTTATTTCAAATACTACAGATTTCCGCTTTCGTTTTTCTGAAGTTTTATTGCAGTCCAGTAAACAAATCAAGCGACCCATTCGCGGTATCTTGTGCGTAGTATTTCTCTTGGTTAATCAAAACAAATAGAAACCAGGTCATACGCGTGAAAATGTTCGACTTTTAATTTCTAAAAACGGCTTACTGTTTAAAATACTTTTACCCAAATTCATAATGAAATAAATAAGATATTAAAATTTAAGAAATAATTACCGGTAGCCATATGTTTAAATTGTTTTTGTCACGGGTTGGCACTTTATGCCGAATATTTTACCACGAGCGGTAGCGAGCGGTAAAATGAAGGCATAAAGTGACAACCCGTGATAAAAACAATATAAATATATGGCTACCGGTAATTATTTCGATTCTAATAGAACAATTATGGAACATGTTCAAATCGAAGCAGCCTAGGTCATCCTGTGTTTTTGGCTGTTCCGTTAATTGAACCGACTGAAATGTTACAATAATATTCCGTTGTTTTCCAAAGATGTTTGAAATGACAACCGAAAAGGTGTTTCATGCCGATGACAAATATGTTTTGAGATTACTAAATGTTATCATTCATGAACATCAATTCAAAAGAAAGGGAAAATACTACAAATTCCACTTCGACAAGGAGGCGTACACGAAGCCAAAATAACGTCAGGATCTTTATGTTCTAAACTGGAAGTCTTCATATGACGTCATGTTGCTTACGTGCCAAAATCATCAACAACATTTCGCGGAATTTTAATTTGTGTGATTTTTAAGGCCCAGGGATATGCAAGAATACTATATGTTATTCGGGATCTTCGCAATGGATGTGGGTTTATATTCCCTGTCTGTTTTCTATATCGCCTGAGCCGATTTCCAATACACGAATGTTTAGTTATTTTGTGTATTGCATACTTATCATTGTGTACCTTTAATCGGTCATAGATAAATATTATTTTCACCACGGGTTTGGACTCAAAGCGTTTGAAGGACGTCATATTAGAATTACATAATAATATTTGTCGACAGTAATTTATTTAGAAATTATGATGTGTAGCAAGATGCTTTCATCAACCACAATTAATTTTAATATCGCGTACCACATACTGATCTATACTATATCAAAATAATTGCTTTTTAGTGTAGGATTTATTTGTATTATCCAACATATATTTAAAATTTAACGTATCGTAACTGCACACTTGGTCACTTCACTTTATGATCATTATTATATAAAAGTCTTAGTCATCTAGAAATGAAATATGTTTCTACGTACTGTTGAACCTGAATCCAAATGGGTTAGGCTTAGGGTTATGGTTTTAACGCCACTTTCAACAATATTTCAGTTATATCGTGGTGGTCAGTTTTATTGGTGGAGGAAACCGGAGTACCCACAGAAACCCACCGATCTGCCGCAAGTCCAACTGTTTCCAATTTGCTTTCTATATTGTAGACTCGGAGCACGAATATTTGTATTATTCTACGTCTCCGCGAAAATCCTTCCTTTAAGCCTACACACATGGGATGACCACTTCGAACGCGGAAGTTCGCGAGTGTGCTTTCTGGTCCGGTCAAAGTCAAGAATTATAAAATTGGTTTTTGCTGTTTAGACAACAACCACTCCACAAATTTCATATGGAAAAAGAAAATTATTGAATAATGATGAGGAACCGATCATGTATGGCTGTAACGTTGACTTGCGAGGAATGCATATGTGAATCTTGAGATACTTGTGTTGTACCAGTGATCAATAGTTTTCCTGCAACTTAAAAGCCAAAATATTATCCTATCGTCAAATATTGAACTTAGTGGTTCTAAGCAATTTTTTATTGAGGGAGTAGATCATGGCTGACGAAAAGACGGGGTGGGAATAAATATTGTTAATTGCGTCTTATTTTGTATGTTTTGCTTTCATTTATTTTTGTTATTCAATTTTAACAACACTTTGGAATAAAATTAATTCAAATTTTGATCCTGCCTATTTTCTTTTAGTCATAAGTTGTTTTGAATATTTTCACAACATTTTAGTCCTGCTATTTTAAAATTTCATCATAGAGTTTCCATGGGTTTTCAATCAAAGATATTTCCCGGGCCTTTAACTGACTTAAGTGCTTGTGTGGATTTCTGCACCTCAAGCCCATAACAGGGTATGAAATATCAACATTGATATTTGATTTTTTTATGGAGGGGGGTCTCTATAAATATCCCATGCAAAATATATTAAGGACGGCAAAGTTCTTGACCACTTGGGCTTTAAGTCAACAGGATTTCCCGGGAATTTAACCGACTTAAGTACCTGGTTGGGTTTAATAACACTTTGGAATAAAGTTAATTCAACTTTTGATCCTGCCTATTTTCTTTTAGTCATATGTTGTTTTGAATATTTTCACAACATTTTAGTCCTGCTTTTTTAAGATTTCATCATAGAGTCTCCATGAATGGTGAACTAACTAACGTGATTTTCCATAAAAGGAGAAATAATACACGTGTACCTGCATATCCTGTTCTCTAAGTTCGGAGAATAACACATGTGAGCATCCTTGTCCTGAGAAAATAATGCATAAAAGTTCCATTTCCGAAGAGATATATAGGGTCTAACACCGGGAGAGGTGCAAGATAGTAAAATCTGTGACATCCGAGGGTAAGAATTATATCGTATCCGACGAAGCATTGCTTAGTGGGATACGATTTAAATCTTACCTGAGGGTGTCTCAGATTTAACAATCTTCACCTTTCACTGTGTTTGACTCTTTTACTCACCCCTTTCTATCGCGTCAATGTTTGCTTTCTTTGAGAAAATAGAGAGTTCTCTCCCTTGTTAGTAGCTAACGTAAATGATAAAAATTACCTCCCTTTGACGAATGTCAAATAATTTTTTATATAAGTATATATTACGGATTTAGTTTGCTACACAGATTTTCATTGGTTCTTCAACTATGAATGGTAGCATATGTTCGGAAAAAAGACGGGGTATATATTTCAGTCTCCCAAAAGCAATAACAACATGGCCGACAAAAATAGATATAATTACGCTTCACTGAATCAATAGTATAATACGGAATAATAAATGTATTTTTACCAAATCAAATGCTGTTTTTATACTCAAAACGACGACATGAAAAAAACAAAAAACAATTACAACAGTTAGTTCCGCCACTATGTTCCACGGCTGTACCATAACAAACTTGAACATCACAATAAACAAGTAAAAATGTGTTAAACTTTGGGCGTTGAAAACGTACAAGGTCATGAGGACACACGTTTTTGTTTATATGTTAACATTAAAATTATTGAAATTGCTTCACAAACCCGTTTCCTTCATGATACATCTCATACATGAAATATAACATGACGCATATTTTGACGTCATCGTAGAAAGAATGTCTGAAATACGGAAAGGGACATTTAGAAATATGTAAAATTAAAGTAAAAGACACAAAATATTTAGAATTATTTCTAATATGGTTTTACATATGAATTGGGACTATGTACGTGGTAAAAAGCAAAAAAGGAAAATAAAAACAAAGGAACAAAAAGGGAAAAAAAATCATGATTTTTTTTATGCGACTTTAGTTTCTGTATTAAAAAATTAATGTCTCAATCCGTAATATATCTGTTATTCAACTATCAGACAGAGTATATAATGTGACATTCCTGGCTCAGGATATCTATTGACTGCTCCTCAGAGAATATATATCATAAGCCGGGAATGTCACGGAGTGTCTGATAGCTGTATAACATATATTGTACGATGTTGCATTTATTTGACGACCTATGATTGGATAAAATCATTCCTAAAAATAACGATAGAAAGGAGAGCCATATATAGAAATCTAGAGAATAAGATTAATACGCTTTACCTGGCCAGGAGAAAATTCCATTTATAAAAAATAACGCAATGATGCAGACGGAAAATTACAGAAGGTCAGTGGGCGGTGCTTAATTTTGTGTAGTGACCATTACGTCTTTAGCCTTAGCATTCCATTCATAAGAATAACGATGCAGACGATAGATAAACTTGCAGGTATTTGACCAGGCTCTCTATATATATGTGTGTGTATTTTGATTGAGCATAATTAAACACTACTGCAAGAAAGATGAAGATTTATATTTTCTTCTAAAATAACGTGCAGTTACGAAACGATGGAGACGGAAAATTACTGATGGTCAGTGGGCGGTGCTTAATTTTGTGTATTGACCATTACGTCTTTAGCCTTAGAACTTCCAAGAAAGTCCGTCAAACATAGTTCGTGGAAAAAACTTGGTTACTGTTTCAAGTTATAAATCAGCAATATCGTACACAAATGTTATAAGTTCCCGTGACCGACTATGATTATTTAGACGGTAAGTAAATAGTTAAAGGGTTCGCGCTGGAGTGCTCACCCTTCAACGATTTATTGACCGTCTAAATAACGATAGACGGTCACTAAGGAGCTTATAACTTATATTATTATATTTTAGAACTAGATTTCTTTTAATATTAGAAATTCAATATTTTTCGTTTTTTTTCTATTATATCTTCACTTGCCACGCCCACCAGGAAACATCATAACGTTTGAAATTCTCGCGCGTGAGCTATTTCGCCCGGTGATGATTTCCGGTTTAATCCAATCTATTGTAAACAGACGATAAAGGTAAAAATGCTCGCAACCTATATTTAATTTTAACAACAGCACATGTACTGTTAATGTTTATTATCAGAACTGTTAGACTACTTGAAATTTATTGCTGTTTGTCTCATTTAGTATGTCAAATTACACTTATTAATATTTTTCTTTAGTTTTGATTAATTATTTTACTATTAGAATATAATATAACAAATATTCGATGTGACTGATGTAAATATACAAGAACATTTTCACTCGGTACCTTGAATTGCACAGATGTGTTATATTACCCTTCGCCGTTGGCGTCGGGCAATATTACACATCCATGCAATTCGGGGTACCTCGGAGAATATATTAATTTAAACAATATTTATTTAGAAAATAATCAGAATATACAGTACATCTAACATAGTAAATACAGACAGGATTCAGAAACAAGCAATCATTGCTTTTATAAATCTGTCTCCTAAAATAAGCATGCATAGCATACTCATGACTATTATAGCATGCTCTTTATAAAATATATCTATAACTATTAGTCTATTTATATAATAATATTGCTGGTACATTGTAATTTATAATAAGACATCTCCCGAATCAAGGTCACTGAGTCCACACAACGCGACATGAACGTATCGCGCTATGTGGACACAGGAACCCTGTCCAGGGAAGATAATAATTTGATAGAGTAGAATAAAATTGTGTGAAATAGTAATAATGTATACTAAGGAGGGAAAAGTGATAACTTATGATTAATTTTGAGGCGAGATGTACGTCACTAAAGTATGGTAAGCCATATGATCATGGTATAAACCTTTTACTTTTGATAATGTATTTCTGTATCGAAACGAAAATTAACGTATTCTGTTCGTCCGTCAATTCATTTGTTCCAAAAAGGAGTAAAGTTATGGTAATATTTACAGGGATGTTTGAGATGGATAATATCAATTCCTGTCTACTGTCAGCAAATCTAGAACAATGTAGAATATAATGTGAGAAGTTGTTTCCACCCCCCCCCCCCCCCCCCCCCCCCATAGACAATTAGGGGAGTCAACGAAATTTCGTAAGAAAAGGTGTTCGTTTAGGGAGCTGCTGTTCATTCGAAGACGCGCATGTAATATTTGTCCAATTCGTGAGCCTATGTAGTAGTAAGTAGGAACTTTGGCCTTTTGATTTTTGAGTTTTTTTTAAATATAGATAGAGATTCGGTTTTTCGGAGAGTGAGTGACAGATTGTTCAAAAGTTTTATAGTCGACGGCAAGAAATAGTCTGCGAATTGATTTGCTCTAGTATTAATTTCCAACATGTTGTTAACTTGTCTAGTATTGTGGTAATGTCTACTACCTACGGAATTCGGTATCAAATCTAATAAATATTGGGGAGTTCTATTATTTTTATTTTGTGAAATAAAATTATAGTTTATGGTTTTGTCTTCTATCTGATGATAATTTTTCCCACTTAGTTTCTTCATATAATCTATTAAGTCTGGTTAATTTATTCCCTCCCGTTACTATTCTTGCAACGTCAAGCTGAACGTTTTCTAATTTATTTATTGAACTTTGATTTTGAGAATCCCAAATAACGTCAGCATATTCCAAGATCGGACGGATAAATGACATGTAGATTTTTTCAAGACTAAAACGATCAAGAGTCATTCGCACTTTCCGTAGCATATTTAATAGAGTATATGATGTTTTTAATTATGTCATCAACATGATCGCGCCAAAATAAATTGTTTGAAAAGATTACGCTTAAATGTTTGTGATTATCTACTTTTTGGAGGTCTCTGAATTATTCATTTTAAAGGGGGGGGTTGGCTTGTTATTTTCTTAGATAAAATCAGCTTCAGTTTTTTGTGGGTCATATTTTACGAGCCATTTTTCAGACCAAATATCAATTTTGTCTATGTCGCCATTTAATGTCTCCGCAGTTTCTATATGGTCATCTACAACAAGATATAAACTAGTATCATCTGCGAAAAGCTTTATTTGAGCGTCAATATCTTGAACAATATCAATAATAAAAATTATGAATAGAAGAGGGTCTAGTATGGACCCTTGATGAACCCCAGCGTTGATCGATAACCAGTCAGAATTTGAACAATTTATTACCACTCTCTGGGACCTCCCACTTAAATAATGTTCGAACCAATTTAATAAATTTCCTGAAATGCCAGATTGTTTTAATTTGAAAAGTAATCCTTTGTGCCATACTCTGTCAAACGCCTTACTGATATCCCCCTAAAAAACCAACCCTTATTTCCTTCCCACTATCTAAAGCTTTTCCAAACCCCTTAGAAATATTAACTAGTTGATTAACAGCTGAGTCACCTTTTGTATAGCCAGACTGATTACGCGTCAGTATATCATTTTTTCCCTTTGTAAGATTGCTCGGAGTTCGGTAATTTTGTTATTACCGTTATTTTGTAATAAATGATTATATACATGCTTATATACACATCGCTCCATACATTTAGAAATGACACTAAATAAGGAAATAGGTCTGTAGTTTTTCACTTCGTTAGGTTTATTATTTTTAAAAACAGGGGAGACATTAGCTCTTTTCCATTGGCTTGGAAAAATAGCTTGTTGCAAGGACATGTTAAATAATTTGCATAGGAGATTTTTAAATATAGAAGATGCTTCCTTTAATAATCTAGGATTTATTAAGTCGGGGCCTGACGCTTTAGATGGATTAATAATGTTTAAAGCATCTTCAACTTCTTCCTCATTAAGGAAAATATATTCAAGATTTTCTATTAGACTTTGTATTTCATTGGGGGTGAGTTCCATTACAATCATCAATATTTGACTGTGCAGCAAATAAAATATTAAATTCATTTTCTCTTTCTATATCATCGAAAATTAGATTGTCATTTTTTACTAGAGGGGGTATTTCATGATCACGTGATTTTATTCCGGTAAGCTGTTTTACAGTTTTCCACCAATTTGAACCAGACGAGTTTTCATTAATTAATTTTTTTAATTAAATTATTTTTATGTTCTTCTTTCGACTTTTTCATTAAATTAGTAACACCTGTTCTTATTCGTCTGAACTTATTCCAGTCTGAGGGACTATTGGAACGCCTAGCTTTTCTATGTATTCTATTTTTCTTTCTAGTTACTAGTTAACCATTGTGGCTGATTTTTTCGAACAGTGATAATTTTACTGGGAATACATAATTCCGCAGCATCTAAAATAGCGTTTGTTATATTTGTCGTAAGATCATTAACATTATCAGATGAAATAAGAGAATCCCAGTCAACATCCGATAAGTACTGTTTAGATTTATCATAATCCCCACGATCATATAGCCATATATTACGCTAAGAAGTTTCTTGAGAAATTTTAGGAATATTTAAAAAAATCAATAATAGGACAATGATAGCGTGTGAGATCTTGTAGGGACGGACCAACTTCGCAATATGTAACAATAGTTCACATTATTAGTCATGAACAAATCTATAAGCGACGAGGAGTGTTCAGTGAAATGTGTAGGGGTGTCTATAAACTGATTTAAACTAAATTGTGCCAATAAAGATTTAATTTAGGAATTTGAACTGTTCAATTGGTTTTCATTAAAATCCCCCGTAGCCATAATATAATCTACACTGTTATCATTTAGGGCCATGTCAACAGTATTTTCTAGTTTGAGCCAAATGTCTTGATTACTGTTCGGAGGGATATAAAATGTTCCAAATAATATCTTTTTACCTTGAAGTTTCAATTGTAGCCATACCGCTTCCAGATTATCCATCTTTAGAACAAAACGACGAGTCACATTTATATTATCCCTTATGTAAGCAACGACCCTTCCCCCCATTTTATGTGGACCCCAGTCACTTCTAAAAGGGGTATGAAAATTTAATAATTTTATCGAAATATTATTGTATATTGTCCACAATCACATGGAATATTTGTATAGTATTATACTTCACTCTCTGTATTCCTTTATAAAAACATGACAGTAGTTTTGTTATTGCATCCTAAAATCAACTGCATGACTATTCACCCGGTTGTGCCGGTCAAAAAATTTATGACTATTCCCCCTGTGGTAATTTCAGCAACCATATTTCCCGGACTTTTCTAATTCATTCATCTCATTGGTTTAAATTAAATGACGTCATGCAAGTCCTATGACTTTTTTTATTGCACACGCTAAATTACCGAGACGGCAGACGACAAGATAAAAAAAATAATGATAAATTTGTTTATTATTGTGTCACATATTGATTGCACATATAACATTACACATTTTATACTTATTGACTGGGTATGAGGGAATAGCAAGTGTGTTGTCCCCGAGACACTAACTATTGACCGAGGCGAAGCCGAGGTCAATAGTCAGGGTCGTGGGGACAACATACTTGCAATTCCCGAATACACAGTCTATGAGTATTTTATTATACCGAAAAACATTAAGCTCATAGTTGAATGATCACCTGAAAGTGATAAAGACCAATAAAATCACGCATCTTTTGCCAGTATTTTGCATTATAAATCTGAATATTGTCTCATGGACATTTTTATGCTATTTCCCCAGTCATTCATAAAAGTTTGATTCTTTTGGGAAAGTAGATTTCAACATAAATTTACATGATAACTACAAGACTTATGAAAATTTAGAATTTTGTTGAAATTTTGAAAAAATTTGAATTTGAATTTTTAATTTTAGAATTTTGAAATTTTTTGAAAATTTTGAAATCTTATGATTTTTTTTGATTTTTTTTTGAAATTTCAGAGTTTTCGTTAATAGACGATGAAGTCCGAGTGTTCCGAATAAACAAAACTTTTATCCAATCAGGTCGCGGAACTAAAAATTCGCGAAAACGATTCTCATTGCCGGTCCATAGTCTTAAAAACTATGGATCGCTCAATAGGCAAACAACTGAAAAAGGAGAAATTAAGAGTAATAACAAAATTAGCAATTTTAATGTAGGAAATTTTATAGCGATGTTAATATATTGAGGTACAATAAATCCAAATATACAATATAAAACAATCAATACCCAACCATAGAATTGATTTACGAGACACATTTATATATACAAACATACATTTAGCTATATCATAATTTTTTTTAATAAATTATGCTAAAAAGTAGAAAACAAAAAAAAAACTCCAAAAAAAAACCTTTACGTAAAATAAAATCGATTAAAAATTAAAAAAGAAAAGAAAAAAAAGTAAATTAAGTAAAAAGCATAAAAAACATTTCTATATATTCCATATTTATCAACAGTATCATTTTTCCTTTAATCAACTTCAAGTTGAAACATTAAACATGTGATTAAAGGGAATAGAAAAATGGCAAATTCATTCTGAAAGTTAATTTCTATGCTAAAAACAATTTACGTCTCGTGTAAAAATCAAAAACACATTTACATGAAAATGGCTGTATTTCATCACAATTCATTATTTGAAATAATTTTTGATCCTGATTTAAACAGTCAAAACCTTCAATAAACTGAACATTGTTAAGCTAAAATCAATCTCAGATCATCATAGAGAGGACAGTCTAAAAGAAAATGGTTTTCAGTTTCAACACAGTTTTTATTACATACAACACAAAGTCTATTTTTCAACCGGTACTGGCGGCTTGGCGTACCTTCCGGTTTCTATGGCAAGTGACCCGGCGTGGAACAGGGCCATACCACGTCGATACGATATGAACTAGTCTTGAAACGTATGTTTCGGTACATCGGATTTGCTTAAATTGTCTATGAGTTCGTAATTTGTTCCCATTTTGGTTTCCTCGATCGGTAAAAAATTCATCATACCATTCTTCCTGGTCACGCACATCAATCTTTTCTTTAACGGTTTTCATTTTGGTACTAAAAGTTAAATCATTCACTTCGCTTTGGATATTCAAAATTTCGACAGTTTTATTTACTTCGTGGTTCCAACATTTTCACCCCCGTGAAGCGCATCGTCAAATTTTAGAAACAGTTCTGGTTTCGTCCATCCGAAATAACCTACATAAAAGCCTGACGCAAGAAATTCGTTGTTTACTGACACATGAACACCAACCCATATCGCCTCGTGTTGAAATGTTCGAAGTGTTTTTTCCAACAGATATCTGAATTGAATTACAAATATATGGCTCTGAAACCCCTCAGTCAAATGAACTGAAACTTGGTAGGAAGCAGCTATGGAAGGTCCTCTATAAAGACTGCTCATTTCGTCCCAATCCACGAACAAACATGGCCGCCACAGGCAATTCTTGTTTTTGATTGGCCGATTTTTAAAAATCTTCTCCTCTGAAACCGCTTGGCCAACTGAACCGAAACTTGGTAGGAAGCATCTATGGATGGTCCTCTGTAAAGATTGCTCATTTCGTCCCGATCCGTTAGCAAACATGGCGGCCACATGCGACTCTTCTTTCTGATTGGCTGATTTTTAAAATTCTTCTCCTCTGAAACAGTATGGCCAAATGAACCGAAACTTAGTAGGAAGCATCTATGGAAGGTTCTCTATGGGAATTGCTCATTCCGTCCCGATCCGTTAGCAAACATGGCCGCCACAGGCGATTCTTGTTTCTGATTGGCTCATTTTTTTATATTCTTCACTGAAATCGTTTGGCCAATGAACCCAAACTTAGTAGGAAGCATCTATGGAAAGTCCTCTGTTGCGATTGCTCATTTCGTCCCGATCCGTTAACAAACATGGCCGCCACAGACAATTCTTGTTTCTGATTGGTTGATTTCTAAAAAATGTTCTCCTGTGAAACTGCTTTGCCAAATGAACCGAAACTTGGTAGGAAGCAGCTATGGAAGGTTCTCTATAAAGATTGCTCATTTCGTCCCGATCCATTAATCCACAGGCAATTCTTGTTTCTGATTTCTAAAAATCTTCTCCTCTGAAACTGCTTGGCCAAATGATCCGAAACTTAGAAGGAAACATCTATGGAAAGTCCTCTATGGGAATTGCTCATTCCGTCCCGGTCCGTTAGCAATCATGGCCGCCACAGGCGATTCTTGTTTTTGATTGGCTGATCTTTTTATATTCTTCTCTACTGAAACCCTTTGGCCAATGAAACCAAACTTAGTAGGAAACATCTATGGAAAGTCTTATGTTGCGATTGCTCATTTTGTCCCGATCCGTCAACAAACATGGCCGCCACAGAAAATTCTTGTTTCTGATTGCTTGATTTCTAAGATATCTTCTCTGAAGCCGCTTTGCCAAATGAACTGAAACTTGGTAGGATGCATCTATGGGAGATCTTTTTATATTCTTCTCTACTGAAATCGTTTGGCCAATGAAACCAAACTTAGTAGGACACATCTATGGAAAGTCTTCTGTTGCGATTGCTCATTTCGTCCCGATCCATTAACAAATATGGCTACCACAGGCAATTCTTGTTTCTAATTGGTCGATTTCTAAAAATCTTCTCCTCTGAAACGGCTTCGCCAAATGAACCGAAACCTGATAGGAAGCATCTATGGAAGGTTCTCTATAAAGATTGCTCATCTTGTCCCGATCCACTAACAAACATAGTCGCCACAGACAATTTTTGTTTCTGGTTGGTCGATTTCTAAAAATCTTCTACTCTGAAAAAGCTTGGCAAAATTGACCGAAATCTTGGGTTAAGCAAAGAGTAGAAGGATCCGGTATCCGATATTGGGAAGTGGCTTAAAACATTTTTTGATTCAGCTATTTAGATTCATCCGATGTGGCCGATTGTGTTGCATTTGATATTTTGTCGGACAAACGGAATGAAATAAATACGATATTAAAATTACATACTAATATTTGTCAAGGGTAATATATTTAGAAACTATAATTCGTAGAAAGATTTGTTCATCAACCACAATTAATATGCATATCGTGCATATACTATATTAAAATAAATGGTTTTTAAACGGTGACATTTTTAAAGTAGGATTATTTTTTTTATTATCAAATATATATTTTAAAGTTAACGTATCGTAACTGCACACTTGATCACTTCACTTTATGATAAATGCTACCATTATTATATAATAGTCTTAGTCATCTAGAAATGAAATAGGATTCCACGTACTGTTTAATCTGACTGCAAATGGACTAGGCTTAGGGTTATTGTGGTTAACGCCACTTTCAACAATATTTCAATTATATCGTGGCTGTTAGTTTTATAGGTGGGGTAGACCGGAGTACCAACAGAAACCCTTCGACCTGCCACAAGTCGATCTGTTTCCATTTTTTTCTATATTGTAGACACTGAACACGACTAGTAAAATCCTTTTAAGTCTCCGCTAAGTTCCTTACTTTAAGCCTACACACATGAAAAAAAAAACCACACACATTGTAATATAACAAGATATGAATATAATCTAACGATTATGAAGTCTCCCAAACCGGTCACTGACACTATCTACCCACATATCAAATTTTGATGATATCGGACAATGTTGAATTTTTACCCCCCAATTTTTATGCCGTGTTTTGGCAGCCAATTTGGAAATTGCAGACATCTTGAAAATTTTGAAAAGGCAGAATTGCTCCTCTAATGGTGACCTATCACTATGTCAAATTTTATGTCTCTATCATTATCCAGTTAGAAGTTATCAACATTAATGTACGAAATTTCAAGTTTCCCATAGGATTATATTGTAACCCTCACCCCCTTTTGAACCCCAAAAATATGGTTTTGACCCCCTTTACCACAAATCTGAAAACTTTCGAATCAACTAGAAACATATATCTATAACTCCACCAAGTGTCATGAAATTCTGTCCTGTAGTTCCTGAGATCTGCCGTGGACAAGTTCATGGTGCACGGAAAGAAAGGAGAATAACAATAAGAATAAGAATAATACTAATAATAATAAGAAACGGAGCAAAAACAATAAGACTCCAAACGTTGTTTGGGAGACTTAATAATTTTCATACGGATATTGTATTAATGAAATGCAGGTAATATTTCAAAAAGTGTCTTTTATTAGGTGGAATATTGTCTGCTTTCGAAGATTAGTATTAGTTTGTATAAGATTGATCACTTCGAACGCGGAAGTTCGCGAGTGTGATTTCTGGTCCTGTCAAAATCAAGAAATATGAAAATTGGTATTTGATTTTTAGACAGCCACTCCACAAATTTCACATGGAAAAAGAAATTACAGAATAGTGATGAAAAGCCGATCATGTATGATGCAGCGTTGACTTGCGAGGAATGACTATATGAATTTGTGTTATACTGGTGATCACATGTGCAGTTTAAAAGACAAAATATTATTTTCAGGTCAAATATTACACTTAGTGGTTTCAAGCAATTTTTTTCATTGACGAAGTAAACCATTGCTGTATATGAACTGCGTAGTTATTGTCAAGCACAAGTGGATACTCACTGACTCCATGGTGCCATGCTTGAAAACTTGTTTCCACGTACACCTTGTCTCGGGTAGATAAATGAAACTCGGCACCTGAATAGAGTTTCATCATACTCAATAGCTTATGTACATTCTTTTCTTAATATCATTTTTATACCCCAGTGCCGATAAGTCGGGATGGCGATAAAAATGAAAAGAAACGTAAGATATGTGTGCTTGTTTATTTTAGATATAGAATCTACTTTTAATACAGTTTCATATTTTAATGTATAGTCAGATCCTATGATACCGAGGGTTCTTTTAAAAATGTCAAAACCATTGTCAGCTAAAACGTTTTACTCAAACACTGATGGGTTGAATTTGCTGAAGTTAATTTGAAATATTCAATACAACCTAGCAACCTTTCTGGATCCAGAGATACACTACGGTTGTCACTTGCTCGAAATCATTGTAATATGCATTGTCTTTGTATGATATGAAAAACCATTACATACCATAGTATGACTTATAATCATGAGTTAGATTTCTGTAAAATTAATAATCAGAGATATCTAAATAATTCGACGTAGTATAAAAGACCGTGATGGACTTGGATAAACAGGTTAATGTTAACTGTGAATATTAAAATCATAAGTTTCATATTATTCATTTTGTTCCTTTGTATTTGGATATTTATCAACAACGGCTGATTGTTTATAGTAAAAAAAAGTTTATAATGGGCGGGACTTAAAAGGTAATAGGTATATTAGACGAATAATTCAAAGCTGTATTCGTATATTATATTTGTACAGCAATTGTAATGATTGCTGGAAAAGACACGGTATAGGTGCCGGATCTTTCTGTCATTTCAACAAGGTAAGTTTCCAATTGTAAATTTTATATATCTAGATGAAGCAAAACATCTTACAGTTTTGTATGCAAAGAAAAGCTTTTAATATTGAAAAAAAAAAGCTGAGTCTAATAATAATAATAATAATAATAATAATAATATATCTTTCAACCAATACCGATACCAACCTGAAGTACTACGGTATAGGTAGAACAAAAATACCAAAACATTGTCAGCTAAAAATTTTAGCTTAAAGGGGCATTATCTGCCAAAATCGTAAATTGTTATTACCCATACAAACTATCAGATATGATTGATGCCTTAATAAAACGTGTTTCTGTAACTTATATATGTTATGAAATGTACGCGCACCGGGGAAAAACGGTGCAACTGCTCGTGTTTTGAGATCGATCAAGAAATGGACGCCATCTTATTAATTATCGACATTGTTTACGGAGTTTGCCGAATCGTCATTAAATCAGTACAACAATGCACTTATTTCTTATTTTCTGTGAATCTGCTTTTAGTCGGCGTTCATTACGGACAAGGAACCATGGAAGTTTACAGTTAATAAGCGACAAAATACAAATTATTCGTTTTTACCTGTCATTAGTAAGGTCAGTTGCATACGGAGAAAGCGAGGTCAAATTATTTGCTTGCAAGAAAATAATAAATCGATGGTAATTGTCGTTCTCAAAAGGCGAAAAGTGGTACGATAAGCTGTTCAATGTGAAATATTTACCTTTATTTCATCATTTTAAAGCTATTTACCAATTTTCAAAACATATAATTTTTTTGGTCGAAATCGTAGCTAATGCCCCTTTAATATTTTAAAAGACAAAGACTTACCTATTCTGCAAATTTAGAACAACAAATCGTAAATTACCAATTGAATGCAGACGCTGGTATAATATACCAAGAGAAGACATAATTTGTACATTATGTTAAAAAATTGAAATTGGCGATGAATTCGATTATATATTTTCATATGATAATTTTTATATCCAAAGAAAACTGTACCCTAAAGGAAAGCTTAGAAACAGATCTAATACTTTGAAATTCAATGAAATTATTACATCTAACAATAAATACGACCTTCAAACATTATGTAAATTTGTTGTCATCATAAATAAAGGTGTGTGCCCTCCCAGTTATACTGAACTGTTACCAACCTGTACATATATTGTGTAAATAGTATATTTTGTATTTTATATCTCTATGTCATTTTGGTTTATGAGAAATAAATATATATATATAACCGTTCACTTTCTTGGCTTGGTACAAAGAGTGAATTTTGCATTTCCAAGCCAAAGCAGTAACTTAGAAACATAATGCACCACGTCTATTGACCACCTTCACCAAGTTGACTATAATCTCACGTTTAGTATTTACTTACAACAAAACAGATTGAAAGAAAAAATAAAAGACCCGTCTACGCACTCGCTTTTTAATTCAATCAACAATAGCTGTCGATATCATAACTGTAAGCAATCCTAATTCTCCTACGTTTGCAACACACATTTATTTTAAGGAATTTACGTTGAATAAGGCAAACATTACACGCGACTCTTGTAATTTTTGGGTTTAGAGATAACCGTTTATCAATGTAACTTTTCCACGCGTTTACGACAGAACATATTTTTTTCTTTTCCTATCGTCAATTTTTTCGCTTACATTTTTCATTTAGTTCATTTTCCACGTATTTGTAATAATATGTCTGACTTAAATGACCGTAATCTCGTAATAACAGCAAAAACGTTTACACCAAGGATACCGCTTATATGAATTATTGAAAACTTTCACAAAATTGTATAACTGCCACAGATCTTGTACATAAATACAATTCTACATGTACATATCTGATAAAAAAAAGTATTTACCCTCCATGTTTTTTATGGCGACGTAATAAACAAAACTAGATATGTCAAATCTGACACAACTTAACTTTTAAAACCCTTGAAAAATCTTCTTCATAAAGGGTATGACTCACTTATAGCTCACTATTTGATACAGATTCATTTTTCTAAAAATATAGACAATCTTTCTCTCACGAAGACCATCTCTGGATGTACCTGATCAATAATTGATATTGAAATATGCTAGGAGTATCAGCTATGCTTTTAATGATCTTTAACAAACCGAATCTACCTTTCTAGCTAGTCGCCAGTCAACTACGAGCATACATTGACCCTGCAATTATAATGTACAGGTTTATATTGTCAATCATGTTTGTAATAGTATGTGATCTTTTTGAGTAGAAGCAATATGTGCAGGTTTGTTTATAGTTTTGCTATAAATGTATTGTCCTTGGAGATCCCCTTATCAAGAGGGGAGAGTTGGGATCCCATTAACCGGTTTAATCCCGCCACACTTTTGTGTCGGTCCAAAACCAGAACCCCGAAGTCATATGTTGTGGTCTTTTTTGTATTCAGTGAGTTCGGTTAAGATGAGAAGTGATTGTTCATTTTATTGATATTGGTGGAATTGGTGACCATCATTGAGGGCCCGGATGGTTCAATGAGCTAGGTAGTTGGATTACCTAACAACTCATACAAGCCTATCACCAATACGACGTTGGTTTTCGCCCGGCTTTGTAAATTACAAAAAGGGTGCACTCGACTCGCAGCCGCAAGTGATAAAGTTTACCAGTTGCTTGCTCATGGTCGGTGTTCTCTCCGGGTACTCCGGCTTCTTCCACCACTAAAACTGGTCACCATGATATATAGCTGAAATATTGCTGAAAGTGTCGTTAAGCACCAACAATCAAATCAAATCAAATCAATCATGACCATCATTGTTATACGTTCTTTCCATCATATATATATGAACATGGAAAACCATATACAATATGAATAAGTAGATGTCAGGACATGTTGTTATTTAAAGTAATATTACACCAGTTTTGGGTGAAGAAATGTTTTCCCTGAAATTTCAATACGCCGGTACCTTTACTAAGCTATTCATGCATGTTTCAAGTCGAAATATGTTCCCAACAACTAGAACCAATTTTTCTTTTGCAATTATTCTTATGTAGTACACACGGAATATATATATATATATATATATATATATATATATATATATATATATGTATGTGTGTGTTTTCATCAACTGAACATTACGCATGAGCGATAATCTCCCCGAAAGATTTCAAATGTTGTGTCACGCGCATTTCATTTGCATTACTGTACTGGAACACAAAATTATCTGCAGTCAAATATTTTTCGATTTGCTCTGAAAATCTGCTTTTGAGTGGATTTTTAATGTTATGCAGTTGATTTTAGTTAAAATTTAATGGCATATTAAGTGAAAATATTTAAATTAGATTTCTGTTTGACAAATAGAATAAGAGAATGAAAGAATATATGCTTTATTGGCGAATAGAGGCCACAGCTTATACAAACGTGGACTGCCGGCCAAAAGGCTTAAGTGGCGAGTCCAGAAACATTATCATTAGCCTTATCCATGATTAATCATGAATATCATTATTAAGATTGTCAACAAACATGATTGTTCATATCGTTATCAACATTATCATAAATCATGAATTGCATTATCATTATACGCTTTATCATTAATCATGGTTATTAATCACGATTATCATTGAACATTATCATAATTATAATTATCCTGACTGGCACTGGGGACAGAAGCTCAGTACTTGACGGATTTTATAGTCCATAGCGTGAACATGGTGCATAACTGTTGGTGTCGTGTCGCTGTTTCGCCGACACAAGCTCGGTACTTGACGGATTTAATGTCCCTTAATGTGAACATGTTGCAGAACTGTTCATGCTGTATCGCTGTTTCGCCGCTTTGTGACCACGGGTTAAGAGTTGAAGTGAACGCAACCAAATCCATTACACAAACGAAGTGCTGAAATACTTTTGTGGTTTCGGATAGTAACTCGATAGCGTAGTCCCTTGTGGATATGCATATTAAATTTGATAACACAGTCTCGTTTGTGAACCACGTTCCAATACACTAAAGAATTGAAGCTTAAAATGAACTGGTAACAAAGTCAACTGTAGATATTCCTGTGTGAACACCACACTGTTCATTACTGTACTGTGCTTTCAAACTGTAGAAGTAAATATTTCACCAACGCTATTGACATTAAATGTAACATGACATATCGTGATTTTCCCGCGATGAGCAGTGACAAGCAATAGTGTATTCTTTTCGACGTTTTCTGAAACATATAGCAAAACGACAGCAGTAACTTGTACAAAATAATGTGGAGGGTGGATGGGTTTTCATTTCTATAAAATTAAGTATCAAATTATAATTGTACTTCGCTGAAATATTTCTTCGTCTGCAACCCTTCCAAATCTTTGAGAAAAAGGAGGTTATGACGTCACATTGGTATGATTGACCCTTAATGGACACGTGATACCGATTTCCATAAATCAATGACATTTTGAAAATCAGTCATTCATTTTAGAATAAAGACCTCAAAAGCGAGATAACTCGCATTTGATATTATAAAATATTAACACCACTAATTTAATTTAATTTAACCCATAAATGGATAAATTAACCTAAATTAGATTTCTGTTTGACAAATAGAATAAGAGAATGAAAGAATATATGTTTTTTGGCGAATAGAGGCCACGGCTTATACAAAGTGGACTGCCGGCCAAAAGGCTTAAGTGACGAGTCCAGAAACATTATCATTAGCCTTATTCATGATTAATCATGAAAATCATTATTAAAATTGTCAACAAACATGATTGTTCATATGGTTATCAACATTATCATAAATCATGAATTGCATTATCATTATAAGTTTGATCATTAATCATGGTTATTAATCACGATTGTCATTGAACATTATCATACTTATAATTATCCTGACTGGCACTGGGGACAGAAGCTCAGTACTTGACGGATTTTATAGTCCATAGCGTGAACATGGTGCATAACTGTTGGTGTCGTGTCGCTGTTTCGCCGACACAAGCTCGGTACTTGACGGATTTAATGTCCCTTAATGTGAACATGTTGCAGAACTGTTCATGCTGTATCGCTGTTTCGCCGCTTTGTGACCACGGGTTAAGAGTTGAAGTGAACGCAACCAAATCCATTACACAAACGAAGTGCTGAAATACTTTTGTGGTTTCGGATAGTAACTCGATAGCGTAGTCCCTTGTGGATATGCATATTAAATTTGATAACACAGTCTCGTTTGTGAACCACGTTCCAATACACTAAAGAATTGAAGCTTAAAATGAACTGGTAACAAAGTCAACTGTAGATATTCCTGTGTGAACACCACACTGTTCATTACTGTACTGTGCTTTCAAACTGTAGAAGTAAATATTTCACCAACGCTATTGACATTAAATGTAACATGACATATCGTGATTTTCCCGCGATGAGCAGTGACAAGCAATAGTGTATTCTTTTCGACGTTTTCTGAAACATATAGCAAAACGACAGCAGTAACTTGTACAAAATAATGTGGAGGGTGGATGGGTTTTCATTTCTATAAAATTAAGTATCAAATTATAATTGTACTTCGCTGAAATATTTCTTCGTCTGCAACCCTTCCAAATCTTTGAGAAAAAGGAGGTTATGACGTCACATTGGTATGATTGACCCTTAATGGACACGTGATACCGATTTCCATAAATCAATGACATTTTGAAAATCAGTCATTCATTTTAGAATAAAGACCTCAAAAGCGAGATAACTCGCATTTGATATTATAAAATATTAACACCACTAATTTAATTTAATTTAACCCATAAATGGATAAATTAACCTAAATTAGATTTCTGTTTGACAAATAGAATAAGAGAATGAAAGAATATATGTTTTTTGGCGAATAGAGGCCACGGCTTATACAAAGTGGACTGCCGGCCAAAAGGCTTAAGTGACGAGTCCAGAAACATTATCATTAGCCTTATTCATGATTAATCATGAAAATCATTATTAAAATTGTCAACAAACATGATTGTTCATATGGTTATCAACATTATCATAAATCATGAATTGCATTATCATTATAAGTTTGATCATTAATCATGGTTATTAATCACGATTGTCATTGAACATTATCATACTTATAATTATCCTGACTGGCCCTGGGGACAGACGCTCAGTACTTGACGGATTGTATAGTCCATAGCCTGAACATGGTGCAGAACTGTTGATGTTGTGTCGCTGTTTCGCCAAATGACCACATATAAAATTGCACATTTTATATCCGACCACCGCCACCTCATGGTGGAAGTGACACAACATCCAGCCGTGGCCTGTTCGCACTTGTAATTACAACAATATACACACAAACATCAAATTATCTTCGCAAGCAGGCAAAACGATAATACACATTTTAAAGAAAAAAAATATTTACATTTGTTTGCTAAACGCCCATTCGTTTCTCAATAATGTCAGCCTATACGAATTGCTAAAAATCAGAAGTTCATATTTACATTCACAATAGTACCATTGCAAAGTCAAGTGTTTATCATATGGCATGCTTAAATGAAATCAAACAGGTATGCCTGCATACGGAACAAAAATAGTTCGCTTCCTATGTCAGAAAGGTGAACACCGTCCTCACAAAACATCATAGTCTCGTTCAAGGCTAATTCAGGGTCCCTTATATAACCCCCACCAGCCTGTATGCAAATCCAAGCAGCATAGTTGTTGATTCGTGCCGCTGCTCTATTCAAAGCTCTACTCTTCTGACTATATCTCCAAGAAATCCTAGGCAGTATTTGGGAACATATCAATGTTGCTGTTGGTAGAGGAGCCGTCAGCTGACCTAACGAGTCCTTAATCTGACATCTGAGTTCACGCAACTTTGCGGCTCCATTGCTGTTACCCCCACAATGTACTACCAAGAAATCAGGTGGTTGATTAAAACGTAACAGATACTTAACTATAGGAATTAATTCCCCCTCAATACATTCCTCCTTTGCCTTGCCATCACAGGCTACAATCTCTTCGTCTCAGGTCAAGATGAGAGCCTTTAAACGTGCCTTGGGCGTAAACGAAATCACGTTTAATGATGGACGAACCTACAATCCACACCGATTTCCTAATCGGCCATTCCGTATAACCTATTAACCAAAATACAAATTGTTCGTTTTTAAAATAAAACTTTGTGATAATATACACTTAAATAAAAAAAACAGATTTAATATATCAACTTTCTCAACAAGTAATTATGAACGTATGTATGACTTGAATGCGTTTGACTTCCAACGCCCAATTTCATGATTTCCTCATTACTAATGTTTTGAGCTGCGGCCAACGACGCAGCTCCTATTCTGAAGGAATGCGATTTGTAACCAGAGGCGTCAATCTCCAAGACCTTCAATGCTTTGATTAGAACAGAGACCAACCGATCGTGACATAGGCTTTCCGTTAAAATGACAAAACAAAGGGCCGCTTATAGACGGCCTTTCTGCGATGTACTTATTAAAAAACTCAAACGGACATATTTTTGTGTGTGTCTCATTTATATATATATAAACACCTTTTCCTCTCTGATCATTTTTTGAATGATTAATTCGAACCTTTATTGACTGTAAATCGCCTACTATTACGACTGTCACATCTTTTAAGCCAATAATTTGGTGTGCCTGACCAGGCTTTGTGTAAACTATCTCTCCAACTCGGAGAAAACCATGAAATGCGAAAGTAAATGCTGTTGCGAACAACAGAGCTTCATATGAGGAAAAACAAATTGATGACAATTTATCGATTATTTTAGTCAAGAGCTCAAGCGTGATAGGAATTCTATAATCCTTTGAGCTTTTCGTTCGTTTCATACCTTCTAGCATTTTACTCACTATAAAATTATGTGAAAGGTCTTGAGAAACAGAAGTTGACTGGAAAATTTTACAACGAAAACCAATAGCTGCCACATAACATCTAGCAGTACTGTGTGCTTTCCCCTTTAGTGATAAATAAGCTACAAATAGTACAATATGGGATGGAGGGGGTGGCCATATTAAATCTAAGTTATACTCTACGCGAAAAGCTTGAAAACTATCTAAGCCACCTGTGTAAGTGTCCTTTGTATTTGACGCCATAGATGCATCGACTAGACGACCAATATCACATCCAATATCAACTGCAGAAATTCCTGTGGTACTGGGGTCATCTCTAGATCTGCTTCCCTCAAAAGACTCCCGAATCGTTGCCACTGTTTGTTTGATATAGCATCAGCAATGCAATTGATTTGGCCTTCAATATATATAGCTTTGAATTGCATATTATATAACATTGTATACAAGACTAAAGGCCGAATCAACCCCATTACCCGCCTTGATTTTGAGGACTTATTATTCAAAATATATACTAATGCCTTATTGTCCGTATGAAACAATATCTGTTTATTGGACAGGTCCTGCTTGAACAGAAAAATGGATAAAACAATGGGAACCAACTCCAAAAATGTAATGTCTGCCATAATGTCAGGTTTATGCCAATGATCAAACCACTGATAATAAGTCCAGTGGCCTGCAAAAAATACCCCTCAACCTAAATCCGGGTTTCCAGCGCTATCTGTAAATAAATATATTTGATATTTTGAAAGCCAGATATTCTGCCCGAAAGAACATGTGCTGTTGAAATTTTCTAGAAGCGAAAGCCAAATTTTAATATCCGCTTTCATACCTGAAGATACCCTAATATAATGAAAGGCCTATTTATACCACACATTACATCGCAAAACCTTCGATTAAACGCCCTTACTGATGGGATGGCTTTGGAGCAGAAATATAGAGAGCCGACTAGAGATTGTAAATCCCAGAGAGTTATTTTTGTTCTGCCAAGTGCCGATTCCAATTTTTCTTTTACCTCCGACAATTTGCATTGTGGTATTCGAATTACCATTTCCAATGTTTCTATTTCCAATCCGAGAAATGTCAAAATAAACGAAGGACCAATTGTTTTATCTTCTGCAAGGGGAACCCCCCAATCTTCACAGATTTTCCCAAGACGATCCATTAACTGCAAGCATTCCCCTGTCCCGGCTTTTCCGGCTAATAAAAAGTCGCTAAGGTAGTGTTCTACTGATCTTTTTCCCGATTTAAACTTAATTGCCCATTCAAGGAATGTTGAACAAATTTTAAGCAGAGCGCATGACGCGGAACAACCCATGGGTAAGCATTTGTCAAAATAAAATAGATTTTTTAAAGTGGAAACCAAATAATTCGAATTCGTTTGGATGTAGAATTAAAAATCTAAAGGCTGAGAGTATATCCATACGGGCTAACTCAGCGCCCCTACCGATCTCACTTATCGTGGATAAAACCTTATCGAAAGATGTATACTGTACAGTTGCTAATTCAGGATCAAAATAGCTATTAACGCTATTTCCTAACGGAAAACTCAAATGTTGAATCATGCGCCAACCAGAAGGCTTCTTGGCTACGAGACCTATCGATGATAAGCGCAGATTAGGAAAAGACCCGCTTCGATTTTTTTCGAAATTTTAACTTTTAATTCGGCCTCGTGTTGTTCCGTTGAAATTATATTTTTACAATTAAACGTTATTCATTGGCCTGTGTAATTAACTCTAAATCCACTTGTAAATCCATCAAGTAAAACAAATGCATCATCACGATTAGGATATATCTTCAAATAATGTCTCAAGTTATCCACCTTAATGGGAGTTCTTCCAAGCTCTATCAACTGGGAGTTTTCCTGTTCTTGATGTCGCCGACTTTCCTTGACGAAAACGAAATCCGTTATGGTTTGTAAGATTTCTTTCTTTCCGAAAGTCACCGCGTCCGCTACTGGTGTTTGTGTCTGAATATTTAACAATTCCCCTTTCTGCCTGAGTATTTTGACCCGATTTATTTAATGTACAATATAACGCAGCATGTGGCCCCGCGCATCTTAAACACTTGTACAGATAACGACATGTAGGTCGACCACACCTACCCTTGTTGTTATAAGTAAAACATTTACCTAAAGATATGCTATCAGTTGCAGGAGTCTGACCCTGCGTCATTAACAGAAGCCACAACTCCATATCATTTGCTCCCCAAGCCAAATAACTGAATTGTTGATCATAACTTATTATTAACCAACTTAAACCAAAAGACCTGTTTGCCTCTAGCTTAACATTTGACATATATTATAACAGACCCTGAGTGCTACTGGGGTGGGCTGCCGTGTAAATGCTTATATAGATTAAAAATGCATCTATCCATGTATCTATATCAGTAATTTTCTTTCCAGACTTTTGTTTTAAATTCAGATTGCCATTGTTATCTATAACTATAGTTCTAGACTGGTCATTGTGTGAATTTGATAATAGAAATTCTAACTCGAGGTATTCACCATTTATATTTTTGTCTCTTAATTGCTGAGATACATTTGTTCCCAAGTCATCACTAAAACTTGGTGCAATATTTGACCTCTCATTAGTTGATAAATTTGTGTTTGTATGATTTATACCTGAAAGCATTGGCTGCTGAATATTATCTGGAGTTGAAACAACATGACCTGTTCATAGCCTCTATGGCTTGGGTTATCTGTTCCTGTAGTTCAGGCATTATCCGCTCCATTACTGTAGTAGCCCTACGATCCATATGATGGGTTAGGACTGTTGGTCCTGGCTGGTAATCATGTCTGCTCTGACGCAGGGAGGTTTCAGCAGAGGTTTCTTTGTGGGCTGATTTCCTTCTGTTGATCGCTGCAAAGGGGCTTTTCGACTTCCTGGCAGTTTCACCCATGTTTAACGTACAACACTCTGTAAAACTATAGTTGCATTCCTTTAAATTAGGAGAGAAAACATTCAGATGACGATTAAACACATCTGAGATTAGCTACTAATTAGCTTAAGATTCTTTTCAAAATGTACAAGCGTGTAAAAACCTTGTGATTATTTAAAAAAGGTATATAAATAGAATATATACACTATGAATCGATTTTGGTGTCTTGAACGATTGAAAAATCAACAATCCTCGACCACGTGCTTCTAGCACCATGTGCTTCTATCAATAATAAGTCCAAAACATCTGGTAAAAACCTGACAAGACATAAAATGGCTAAAATATTTGACAAATCCTAAAAAAGTCGACAAATTATTTTCGTTTCTATAAAATTAAGTATCAAATTATAATTATGCTTCGCTGAAATATTTCTTCGTCTGCAACCCTTCCAAATCTTTGAGAAAAAGGGGGTTATGACGTCACATTGGTATGATTGGCCCTTAATGGACACGTGATACCGATTTCCACAAATCAATGATTTTCTGAAAATCAGTCATTAATTTTAGAATAAAGACCTCAAAAGCGAGATAACTCGCATTTGATATTATGAAATATTAACACCACTAATTTAATTTAATTTATCCCATAAATGGATAAATTGACTTAATCCAAAAATTCCACGATATTTACCTTTCATATTACTTTAAATGACATGGTTTCTTATATCGTTGATATGATAGATTTTTTTTCATATATGTTATTAAAATGAAAAGCAAAAAAAAAAATACCACTGTGGCGGAACTGTTTCACAATTCTAAAAAAAGGAGAAAGAGGCAAAATGACTGCGCGTATTCCTGGCTTGATACAAGGGATTGAATACAAAGTTGCGGGACTAAGCTAGTTTTATGTGCCCAAATTAATCTATTTTATAAATTCAACTTAGTGCTATAATACTTTTTCAGAAAAAAAGATATACGTAATGAAGCCAGTGTGTGTTGTTGTCGTATTGCTTTCCCGTATCAAGGTTTCCTACACTTGTCCCAGTGTTTGTAGCTGTTCCGGCAACAGAGTGAATTGCAAAAATAGAAATTTGGCAGAAATTCCTTCTGGAATACCTGCGACAACACAGGAATTGTAAGTATTCTGTTGTATAGTTATCCAGAATAAATAATGTTGAGATCTGTTGTCAACAAAACAATGTTTGGAAACATCTAAAGAAACGAATTATCGGATTTCAATATAACTATATTCAAAAGCTTGTGCATACAAACACAGAGAATTCGTTACTGCTTATTAACACTTTGAAACGGATTTGCATTTATACATGTAAGATATAGCGTCATTCAATAGTTGCACAACCACTAAATATTTCACTCTTATATTTGAAGAAACATAAGGACTCAAAATAAAAACAAGCGTAGTACAAAATTTATTGAGCAAACATTTGAACAATTCGAACTCCAATAAAATTCGGGAATAAAACCAAGTCGATTAGCGTCTCCCGTCCCTATAATAATGTTCTTATTAAAGAAGTTCTAATAAAGAAAAACAACAACTACGAATTCAGAGATCTCATGATCATATTGGAGAAAAAAATATTTGCAAATTCATTCACTAACGCATGATGTCGACCATAGAATTCCTGAAAAAATGGCTTAAGTAAAGGTTTTTCATAATCCAGATTCAGTACTTTCCCGTTGGATATCCAGTTATCAAGAGGGGAGGGTTGGAATCTCGCTTGTATTTTACTGATTAAAGAAATCGCTTGCATAAACAATCTCTGGAATATCAATTGGAATTTAAAAATCAAACAGGAAATTTGATATTCAAGAAAGGAAAATTTACCATATGAAAATGGAAGTCAAAACATTATCTGAAATTTGCGAAAGTATTTGTCGTTCATTTTCATAGTTTGAAGATATCAAAGAGATATTGAGAAACCATACATCCATAAATCGAAGACAATGGAATGGTTAAAAGAAAAGGGGGAAAAGACAAACAATTCTCTACAAAACACCACACAGAAATTAAATATTGAGCAGCAAAAACATTAATCTTAAGCTCATTGAAATATATTAGAGGTAAGTGACTATCAAAATTAGGATTGTTTAGTCACAAAACATCTTCTATATGTCAGAGAAATTAAAGCTATGGGATAAATGTTTTCGGTTCTCATATTTCCTATTGTACATACTCTATTGTAAATACCTCTTGTCATTTGATCGCTAATCACGTGTTAGGTGCCAAAGAGGTAATAGGAAACCAAAAATTCATAAGTTGAAGGACAGACAATGCAATGGCCTTTGAAAATTCGGCTTTTGAGACTGCAAGAGTAAGTGGAGAAGTAGTAGTGCAATTATATTTGTCCCAAAGTGATTTGCTATTGTGCCTAGTCTATTGTAAATTAATGTTAGTGACAAAACATGATATGTATGCTATGGGATACATGTTTTTGGTTCTTATCTTTGACATAAGATTTAAGATTTAACAATAAGTGCTCCAGGTCTGATACCATATCCCGTCCCATTAATAATGCTTTTAGAGAAGTCCTAATAAGAAAACCGAACTAAGAATTCAGAGAATGTCTGCGAACAGTTGATTGCATATGCATCCACACAGGGTGTCAACCATAACATTCTTGATAATATGGTTTAAGTAAAGGTTTCTCGTAACCCTGATCAACTACTTTATATGTATCCTACTGTGTAAAACACACTTACAAAAACATGCTTTTGAAAATCAATTGGCATTACAAGCAAAAACAACCAAACAAAAATAGCACACACAAATTTTTTAAACGCCAAGTAGAGGTGTATAGTTTGTTCGTTCCAGTTGTATTTCATGTTGTGCATGGTCTGTTGTAACATCATCTCACCAAACACGACGAATATGGTGTCTATTAAACAGTCCATCATTTTTATAATGTTATCTTCAGTGCAATTGGTGTAAGAATTTGTGCAAGCTAAGTTTTCTCTCCACTCAATATAAATACATTTATCTTCCTGTAGCATTATTTTCAAACAAAACCATCCGATGTAAATGTTGTTTAAAATTATTTGTTTTAGCATAGAAATAATAAACTGGATAGCTTTATATTTTCCTAGGTCTTTGAGTAGCAATCAAACTACAGATAGCAGTCCTCAAGTCTTTGAAAGTCTATCGACATTTTCTTTACTTTCTGAGTTCCATGTTGTCATGTTTGCTACGATTTCCGGAAAAAAAATCTGTTCGGCGCGTCCTTACCTCCAGTTGTTTGTAGAAAGGCGCATGTTTTACTTACGCTATTTGTGTTTCTTTGCGCATAGTGGCGTCCAGCAGAGTTTGTGTTGTGTTGGTTTTGTGTTGTTGTTTTGTTTGTCTTCGTTTTTTGTACCCTAATTCTATTGTCCTTTCAGTATTATCTAACGTTTATTTGAGGCTTTTTCCACTGAGCTGATAGAATTGGAATATGTTGGATATAACTCACTCGAATGACTTATGACGTAGCGTATTATTAAATAAACAATCCTTATTCAGAAGGAATATTCGGATAAAGCCATGGTCCGGACTCAAAATGATGACAATACACACACAAGTGCCATGCAAAAACAATAGAGCAAACGTTTGAACAGTTCGAACTCATATTAATAATGCACACTGTTGATTCCTTATGGAATATCAATTGGAATTTAAAAACCAAACACAGGAATGTTGGTACTGATGAAATAAAAATTCACCGTAAGAAAATAGAAGTCATAAGGTTTATCCTAAATCTACGAAAGTATTTGTCGTTCATTTTCAAAGTTTGAAGATGCCATAAAACGAAGAGAGACATTGTCAAAAAATTTATCCAAAACATTAATATTAAGCTGACTGAAATATAGTAGAGGTACGTTGTCATTGCAACTAAGATTGTTTAGTGACAGAGAATCATTTAAATGTAAGATAAATTTGAAGCTATTGGACAAATGTTTCCGGTTCCCAT
Organism: Bathymodiolus septemdierum; assembly: GCA_963383655.1. Lineage (NCBI taxonomy): Eukaryota > Metazoa > Mollusca > Bivalvia > Mytilida > Modiolidae > Bathymodiolus > Bathymodiolus septemdierum. The sequence goes on along the minus strand of OY726528.1, from coordinate 20,780,113 downwards.
CTTTGACATGTGTGAGGAGCTCTTTGAAAACTAGGCCTTGTAAGAGTGGTAGAATAAGTCGAGAAGTAGTGTTGCACAGTTTGTTTGTTCCAATTGTATTTCCTATTGTACAGTGTCTACTGTAGAATCATCTTTCCCGTGATCGTTAATCACATGTTAAGTGTAACATCCCCATGCGTTAGACTTAAAAACTCTGGTATCCGTTTTCATCTTTTCCAATTCGATCCAAATGATAGTTATTTTTTTGGTAATAGTTGATAGTGATCCAACATGAACACTTCATGCTCCTCTATTGGAACCATCGTGCTGTGTTACTCTTGATAAAATCTGCTGTTAAGTCATAGATGAAGAAAGAACACGATTGTTGTAAACAACAAGTACTAGAACACTTCACAGAAAACAAGAGATTGTGCAATGCAAACTCCACAAAACACGAGGGTCAACTCGATTTTTCCGTTTGGTAGGAAGTTCATGCTCCACTATTGGAACCATCGTGCTGCGTTACTCTTGCTAAAATCTGCTGTTAAGTCATAGATGAAGAAAGAACACGATTGTTGTAAACAACAAGTACTAGAACACTTCACAGAAAACAAGAGATTGTGCAATGCAAACTCCACAAAACACGAGGGTCAACTCGATTGTTCCGGTTTGGTAGGAAGTTCATGCTCCACTATTGGAACCATCGTGCTGCGTTACTCTTGCTAAAATCTGCTGATAAGTCATAAATTAAAAATGAACACGATTGTTATCAACGGTAAGTAGTGGTGAATAGCTTTGTTTGTGCCAGTTGTACTTCCTGTTGTATATAGTGTGTTGTAGCATCATGTCACCAAACACGATGAAAATGATGTCGATTAAAAAATCCATCATTTTTATGATATCATCTTCAGTGTAATCGTTGCGTGAATTTGTGTGATTTTTGTTCAACAAAATAATTTAAGGTTTCTTTCCATCAAATATGAATAGCTTAATCTTCTTCTAACATTATTTTCCAACAAAGCTATCCGATTTTAATGTTGTTTAAGATTATTTATTTTAGCATATACATAATTAACTGAATATTTTTTTATTTTTCCAGGTTGTTGTACAGCAACCAAATTACCAATATCAGTCCACAAACCTTTGAAGATCTATCGGCATTAAAATATTTGTAAGTGGTTTACATTTCTACAATATATACCAGCCTAAAAGCTTATAAAACCTCAAATCACAATTTTGCAGCAATTACCCCTGGAATACCCGAGATACTACAGTGATTGTAAAACGAAGGATTTGTTGATTTTATATTGGAAATATTCGAGTTATCCGGAATAAGTAATGTTGGGAACTGATGTCAACAAATCTAATTTTCGAAATATCTAAAGAAACGAATTAGCAGAGTTAAAGCAATACGATATTACATACTAAACCAGAGTTTTTTTTAAATGGATGTGCATTTGTACATTTAAGAGTTAGCATCTTTCAAATCACTTTTCAACAGTTGCACAGCAACTAAATATTAGTCTCCTATATTTTTAGAAACATGACCACATAACTAAGCTTATATTATTTTACCCCAAAGTAGTTGTACTCGTTGAAAGTTGATTGCATATGCATCCACACATGGCGTCGACCATAGAATTCTTGATAATGTGGCTTAAGTAAAGGTTTCTCGTAACCCTGATTAAGTACTTTGCATGTATCCTACTGTTTAAAGCACACTTACAAAAACATGCTTTTGAAAATCAATTGGCATTATAATAAAAAAAAATAGCACACACAGATATGGTGTCTATTAAAAGGCCATCATTGTTATAATGTTATCTTCAGTGCAATTGGTCTAAGGATTTATGTAAGGTAAGTTTTCTCTCCACTATATATAAATACATTGATAGTCTTGTAGTATTATTTTCAAACAAAACCATCCGATGTAAATGTTGTTTAAAATTATTTGTTTTAGCATAGAAATAATGAACTGAAGAGCTTTATATTTTCCTAGGTGGTTGCATGAGAACCAAATTACAAATATCAGTCCTCAAGTCTTTGAAGGTCTATCGGCATTGGAAACTTTGTAAGTGGTCTGAATTTCTACAATATATACTTGATTAAAAGCTATGAAAACTCCAATAATAAATTTGGCGTTTTCCCTCTAGAATACCTGAGACAACAGAGAGATTGTAAGTATTTACATATATAATCGGTCGAACCTTGTTGTTTAGAAGACGAAGTGTTTGGTGATTATATATTGCAAATATTCGATTCATCCGGAAAAAACTAATGTTCCGCACTGCTATCAACAAACCAAATTTCGAAATATTCCAAACAACGAATTATTGGGGTTCAAAATAACGATATTCGACCGTTTGTACATACAAATACAGAAAATACGATACTACATACAAACCAGTTTTGATACTTTGAAACAGATATGCATTTATACATTTAAGATTTAACGTAATTCAAATGACCTTTGAAGAGTTGCACAACCACTAAATATTTGTCTTTTATGCGATTATTACGTCTTTTGGGGTTTGCGCATTTAATTCTTGCAAAACGAGAACGCGCAAAGTAAAAGCGGAAACATGAAAGCGAAAGAGCGAAAATGCAAAATGAAATTATATAGCGTTTTCGCTTGTAAAAACTAAACAGTAGCAAGGCACAATCGCAAAAAGGAGAAATGGTCGCATGCAACTTCCATAGAGCAATCGCGTCTTGTACAATTATTTAAGAACAATCTTAACATTTTTCTTTACTTTCTGAGTTCTATGTTTTCATGCTTGCTACGATTTCCGGAAACAAACGCTGTTCGGCTCGTCCTTACCTCCAGTTGTTTGTAGGAGGGCGCATGTTTTACTTACGTTATTTGTGTTTGTTTGCGCATAGTGGCGTCCAGTACATTTTGTGTTGTGTTGGTTTTGTGTAGTTTGTCTTCGTTTTTTGTACCCAAATTCTATTGCCCTTTCATTATTCTCTAAACGTTTATTTGAGGCTTTTTCCACTGAACTGATAGAATTGGAATAATATGGAGATAACTCACTCGAATGACTTATGACGTAGCATATTATTAAATAAACAATCCTTATTCAGAAGGAATATTCGGATAAAGCCATGGTTTCGACTCAAAATGAAGACAATACACACACAAGTGTCATGCAAAAACAATAGAGCAAAAGTGTGAACAGTTCGAACTCATATTAATAATGCACATAGTTGATTCCTTATGGAATATTAATTGGAATTCAAAAACCAAACACAGGAATGTTGATGCTTGTGAAATGAAATGAAAATTCACCATAAGAAAATAGAAGTCGTAGCGTTTATCCTAAATCTACGAAAGTATTTGTCGTTCATTTTCAAAGTTTGAAGATGCTTTAAAACGAAGAGAGACAATTGTCTAAAAAATAATCTAAAACATTAATCTTAAGCTGACTGAAATATAGTAGAGGTACGTTGTCATTGCAACTAATATTGTCTTTTATGCGATTATTACGTGTTTTGGGGATTTGCGCATTTAATTATTGCAAAACGAGAACGCGCAAAGTAAAAGCGGAAACATGAAAGCGAAAGAGCGAAAATGTAAAATGAAATGATATAGCGTTTTCGCTTGTGAAAACTAAACATCAGTAAGCCACAATCGCAAAAAGGAGAAATGGTCGCATGCAACTTCCATAGAGCAATCGCGTCTTGTACAATTATTTAAGAACAATATTAACATTTGTCTTTGCTTTCTGAGTTCCATGTTGTCATGTTTGCTACCATTTCCGGAAACAAACGCTGTTCGGCTCGTCCTATACTGCATACAAACCAGAGTTTTGACACTTTAAAAAGGATATGCTTTGACACAGTTAACAACAGTTGCACATCCACTAAATAGTTGTCATTTGTTTATTTGAAGCATGATCTTAAACCAATGTTATTATTAAAAAAAAATATATGTGTACTTGTCAAAATGCTGGAATATGTATCCACAACAGATTTATTGTGCTTGGTGGCCGACTTATTCCTATATTTCTTTGAGAGGGACTTCAGTGGCTAGACACGAGGAAAGAAACCAAATTAGCTATATTTTTCAAATTCATTTTACTTTGAACACCGGATGCGATTATTACGTGTTTTTGGTACTTAATAAACAATAAAGAATACAGAAGATGGATAATACAAAGAAACTGGTAGCTTAGGATACACAAGACACAACAGAAACACAACACAATATACGTTGGACACCACTATGCGAAAATAAACACAAATGATTTAAAATAAAACATGAGCCCTCCTACAAACAAGTGGAGGTACAGACGAAACGAACATTATTTTATGCGAAAATCGTAACGGATATCACAACACTGAATTTAGAGTGCAAAGACACGCACAATTGGTGTTCGCTCTACTAATCAGGCAGTAATAGCAAAGACTGAATGACTAAAAATAATGATAATGTGTCCGAGTGGAGCAAAATGTATATCCGCGAACTGTTGTTGCAATTATCTAGCACTATTAAATACATCTAATATAAACATGTTGCCGTGGCTGAAAGCAGACATCATCTCATCGAAATTCAACTTGTTCTCGCCACGGTAGACGAGTCTTAAATGAATATCAATGTGTTAGACCAATGAATACGTAGATATGAAATGTAGTTCCCAATATAACGTTTCTGGAATAACCTTCATCAGATTGGCTAAAAGCAAAAATGCTTGAATGCCAAATAATTTAGAAACCTTTGGGATCAAGAAAACAGGATAGGAAGATTGGCTAAGGTAACCTATTCCCGAGTGAGTTGAACTTACATTCTGATTATGTTTACATGATTCAGTAATTGTACATTTTAGTAAATATATATTTAATAACCACGTCAGTATCGAAGCAATGACTACCTGGCGGATTAAACCCTCGGGGACTAATTGTTTACAAGAAGAGATATCGATAGCAACTGAAGACGTAAATATCAGACAACACGTATCTTTCCAAAACGACGTCTTTCAGTGCTAGTGATATCATAGATATTTGTAAATGTTGAATATTGATTTATCTAATATGATCAAGAAGAGTTTGAAGATACCAAATGGGTTATCAGATTCTGTAAATCGGAAAAGGACAGACAACACAATAGCCCAAAAGAAAAAACAACAAGAGGACAAACAATGATCTACAAGACATTACACATAAAACTAAAGATCGAATAACGCGAACCCCATTTAAAACCGGGAGTGATCTCAAGTGCTCCTGAAGGGTGAACTCTTGGATGAGAGTTGAACATTAATATTGACAGGAATTAATCATTTACATCATATTTTTTCTCCTTTATTTCAGGGATTTAGAAAATAACCCGTTCGACTGTTCTTCTTGTGATCTTGAAGCATTGAAAGTGTTCCTGAATAATCAAACACACCTTGGAGATGCTAACGCAAAATGCAATGGTACAAACACCTATGTTGTCAACCATGATTTTGAAAATTGCACAGGTAAATATTGTGAAAGAAGTAGATTCAAACATAATTGAACTGTCGAGAAATTTACAGAAATGACAGACTGACGAGAATATGAATAGATTTAAATTTAAACCTCAATAAATGAAGAAGTACGAAACTTTATTCGCACAAACACTAGCTCATTCATGAATATGTAATATGCATACGCATAGAAGTTCGGCTATAGTAGATCTATAGATGCTTGTATATACATGTATTATATATTTGTCTTTTAAATAGTTTGGCTTTGTTCGTACATGGTGAAGGACGTGAATGTTAGTGCAGAAATGCGTGATGCATACTAAATTTGCTATCTATGTTTTTATTTTTGACCAATATACATTTGACTTTCAAATAATTTGGCGTCGAGCGTACTTTATGAATGTTATTCTAGAAACGTGTCGTCCGCACTAAATTAGATATCTACCCTTTTGAAGCAGTCCATCCAACAAGTGAACCAACTTCAAGCTGTCTAATTTTCTCAGTGTGTATCTGATGAGAGCACTGTGATTGGTTTTTGTCCGTATTGGTAACTTTTCAACGCATGTCGATATTTGTACGATTACTTCTCCCGTTGGGGTGTCTTGTTGATAACCGCACATCCATCTGCAAAATGAAGTTTCATAACCAAATAGAACCCAAACGACAATGATGCCCAGATGTAGAGCTTACCTATGGAAGTAATGAGTACCTCTCAAATTCTTACAAGTGGCAGTTTTCCATTCATCGTATGATATGAGTTATGCTCATTGTTGAAGATCCTTCTGTGATTGTGGAATGAAGAGGAGTAATTAAAACACTGTTCCTTTCCTAGATTTTGTGTAATGTTGGATAATCTCTCATGTTCATTTACATCCATATCATTGCTTGCTAAACGTTGTTTCTTTACTTTAGTGTATATCTTCGTGTAATGTTGGATGGTCTCTCATGTTCATTTACATACTTTCTTACTAATTAGAGTATGATCAATTGAGCCCATGTTTGCACACTAGATTAATTATCTACGTTTTTATTAATTCAATCTGCATTATCTCCCCTCTATTACAATTTTTTTTTAAATAAAAAAAAATTCGTTGAATCTTTAAGCTATTTTAAATACAATATTCTGAAAGTTTTTCTAATCATTTTGGAAAAAAAGAAATTAATTATGACAATTGTCACCAATGTCATGACATGCACGTGTCATAGAGCATTACGCTCTCTTACCGTTTCTACCCGAAATCGAGGACTTCTACAACCAATATATTGTAGCTACAACAGTACGTACTCTGTACTTCTGTATAAGATTACATCATAAATTCCTTGGGGTTACATATATTTTGAACATAATAATTTCCTTTTTCATAAATATATTACCTATTGAAATAGATTTACAAATCTTCACAGTAGTTGTATATGGTAAGTTTGGTTAATGTTTTTTTGATTGCAGGTGAGATGACCACACTGGTTAGCAATACAGGTTCTTCTCAAGGTAATTATGATTATTGATTGTGTATGTCCTACAGCACTTTCAGCAATATTTCAGCTATATCTTATTGTTGGAGAAAACTAGAGTTCTCTGAGAAATCAACTATTTGTATTTGATTTGTCACATGCACACGGGGTACCTCCTGCCTCACAACACAGAAACTAGATCTGCATTGCTATCCCTCGGGCTCTCTCGCTTTGCATCTGTTTAAAAAGTAAATGCGTTTACGTCATATATTTTTTTCAATTCTCGTCCGTTTTGCTGCAAAAATATGAACTAGAGCAATTTGTTAGAAACATATATCCGCATTCATATTGAAATAATGAATTACGGAGGAAGATCAAAAACAAAATTCTACGACAAACGTGATGCCGTCACATTTCTAATAGTCAACTTCCCCTTCATCAGTAGCAGTATTCAAAATCACCAGCATATGAAGTTTACGTCATACGTTATTCTAGTGATTGATACAGTGATATTCTGGATCAAGCTCAGCTATTGACGCAAACGGTATTCAAACAAAGCTACGTTGCGTTAGTTTGAAGTCATCGCTACAAATCTTATGCTGTCGTCATTACATCTTATTGACAGCTATCACAAATGACAATGTATCTCAATTTTTACGTAGGTGTATTTTCCTTTATCACTGCCAATACTTTTATCAGACTTGACTGTATACATGAGTAACAGGGCGAGTGTCCTATAAGAAAGCAGGAACTACGTATTCTTTCGTAAATGGCCGTTTTCGGGTTGATACGACCGAGTTAAGACGAGTGCACGTGCACTCGTCCTTACTCGTTGTGACATCCAATCAGAACGCCTCTAACAAGAAAAAAATCATTTAAATATATATCTTAAGCCAGGAATGTCATCATTATATGTCTGATAGCTGAATAACAGATATATTACGGATTTAACCATTGGTTGTTTTTTTTCATATACAGACTCCAACCGTATTAAATATATCTGTGTCTTTTATTCTCATTTTTTCGGATTTCTAGATGTTCTTTTCCGTACCTTTGACGTCATTCTTCAATGACGTCAAAATATTTGTCACGTCATATTTCATGTATGGGGTTTCTCATGAAGTAAAATACTATACTTTCAACAAAATATTAGTGAGAAAAGCTCAAATATCAGTAGAAAGCTACTTAAATTATCAATCGGTGTCACAAAAGTCACTTTTATGTGATGTGTATTTCATAACGCTCAATTTTATGATATTGATCTGATAATTTATGCGGCAAATTAGTTACTGATCAATGGCGGGGGTTACTAGGAGTTTGCGATAGTGAAAGTTGTTGGTTTACGGAAGAAATAGGTACTTACATGCGTTGTTGGGAAAGCCCGGGTGATCTTCCACTCGTGATATAAATTTTTGTTTCTTTTCGCTCGTTTCGCTGCGCACCACTCGCGAAAAGACATAAAATTTATATCGCTCATGGAAGATCACCCGGTCTTTCCCAAATACGTATGTAAGAACCTATTATTCTTCATGACCGGTTTTTGGTGGGATCCGTGTTGCTCATATCTATAGTTCTTTTAGTTGTTTTATTATGTGTCTTTACATACTTAGTTCCGTGTTGTAATATCCACCATGATTTCCACACGAAAGCTATGTTCCGTTCGTCCCCAATGTTTTGTAGGAGGGCTCATGTCATATATATTCTATTTGTATTTGTTGCGTATAGTGGTCTTCAACATGCACCTGAATCTACCCGGTATGTTTGGTGGGGTCCGTGTTGCTCATCCTTTTAGTTTTTTATGTTGTCCTATTATGTGTCTTTACGTCCTTAGTTGCGTGTTGTGATGTCTGTTACAATTGCCGCATTAAAAAAATGTTCGGTTCGTCTTTACCTCCAGTCATCAGTAGGAGTGCTCATGTCTTGTCGTGTTTTTGTGTATTTTTGCGTATTTATTGCTGTCCAATATTTTGCTGTTGCTCTTCTTTTTAGTTTTCTGTAAATCAGGTCGTCTGTTGCGTGAACCAACCACATGAAAACTCATAGTGATACTCAACAGACTCGCTCTGACACAAATTATTGTACCAGCAACCAATATATGTAATGGGTATTTATCAGACAATGTGACGTTAAGCACATTATGATGTGACCGACATAGACAATAACGTCCGAGTTGAAGGTCTCCATATACATTATCACTAATATTGCAGCTCGTTCTACGGTGCTCGCTACGATACTAGTGATGATATCTGCCTCGATCTTCAAAACGAATGTGCGTCTATCTGTAAGGTTTTGGCTTTTTTAACCATAGCATATGCATACTATTTTATTTCGAGTATTAGGTTAATTTATACTTACGTTGTATATGCTTTCGAAATAGAAAACAACGGATTTCGATCACAATCAATATAATTATTTAGTCATTTGCTTATACGGCTTTTGCTTATGAGTGAGTAAGTAATTGTTGTTTAACGCCAACTCAGCAATTATTCAGCTATATCATGGTGAGAGTAAATTAATTTCAATGCGATGATGATGAAGTCCGCTTTGTATTAGACCAACACTTTTAGTTGGATTTTTATAGTGCTATCTCACTGAAACAACACTCCGCATTTTCGCCCCATTCGGACACAATATCCTGATTCCGAGCTAACCAAGTCTTTGCTCTTTCTCTTTAATGTTGTGTGCTTAGCGGACAGGCAAAAATACCAATTTTATATATTTTGGTTTGACCCGACAGGGACTCGAACCTATGATCTACCGTACTTGAGGCGAGCATGCTAACCATTACACCATAGATTATGATTGGTAATGATGTATTTTGTAGATTCGTCATCGATCACCACAGATAATTTGATATTAATCGTAGCAGGTAGTGTTGGTGCTTTAGCTGTTGTTATCGCGATAAGTGTATGTGTAGCTTATGCTTACTCTGTTAAGAAAAGGTGAGTCTGCTACTTATAGTATAACTACTCTTGGATTCTGAATAAGTAAAGTAAATCACGAGTTACCGAACATCGCAGTTATTCACGAAAAATATTGACTGTTACATGATTATTGACCATTTTAATAGAAAACTATTAATTATAAATATCAGTGAACAGATCATTTAACACCAATATTAACCTATCATCCATCTCTTTTGTTCTTAAGATTTAAATCATTGGTATTTCATTTCTTTTGACTATGAGTGTACCCGATGCAAATCATTCCAGAAACGTGTCGGTCGTCCTAATTTTGATTTCTATTACCAATGGGTCAATACCTCTACCTGTGGACTATTAGCTCTCGATTATAACATCCTCCCAGTAGTCAATACTTCGGCACTGACATTTTTTTATGTGCATGTACATATATATTTATGCTTGAAATTTCCAGTTCCTAAGTAATGTGGTTGATTAAAATCAAGGTGTATCTCCATGAGGTATCAGTCACCTTAGGTGATTTGGGCTATGATGTTCATGCCATTTGGCTTACCTGACCCCAACGACCGGTATTCGGCATTCCAATCTTTTGATTATGAATGCACCCGATGCAGGTCATTCCAGAAGCACGTCATGCCGACTACATTAGACGTCTCCGTTTTTATTGTTATCACTGGGTTGATACCTCTGCTGGTAGATTACTATCATCATCAGCCCAGTAGATCTGACCGCGATGATAGGCGAATTTCCACTCTATTAACAACTATTTAAGCACAACAGGCGAACGGTGTTTTGCTATACGACTGACTCCAATAGAGAAGCATTCCGGACCACCTAAGATTAAACAATAATGCTCAACAATTCCACCAACATCAACAAAGCTAACAACCAACTCGCATCTCAACCAGTAACGATTGAATAGACACAGACCGCGACATATTGTGTTGGAAATCCAGATCATGCCTTGGGATAAGCATGGGAATATGGCAGGGTTAAACCAGTTAATGGGATCCCAACCCGCCTCATCTTGATAACTGGATCTACACTAACAATACAAATAAAAGCAGACAATACAAAAACTATGCAGATTTGTATCAACTCAAATAGATCACTTACTATGAAAAAAAATGAATGAAAACATGAACTCGGACACTTCCAGTAGCAGGGTCACTGAATGCTCGTAGTTAACTGCCTACTAGTTTAGAAGTTAAAATAATTTCTAATATGATATCCTTCAAACGCTTTGAGTCCGAACACGTGGTAAAAAGAGTAATTATCTATGACCGATTATGTCATAGATAGACGTGGTCTGTGCTTAAAAGTCGGCTGTTCCATGACACTCCCTTGTAAAAGATGCCCAATGATGCAATACAGAAAATATAAAAACATGCGTTTATTGGAAATCGACTAAGGGGATATAGAAAAAACACAAGGAATATAAATACGCATCCCCTGTGAAGATCCCGAATAACACATACTTTTCTTGCATATAACTGGGTCTAAATCATAGAAATTAAAATTCCCTGAAATGTTGCTGACGACTTTGGCACATAAAAATTACGTCATATGAAGACTTCCAGTTTGGAACGCAAAGATCAAGCGTATTTTGGTTTCGTGTACGCCTCATTGCCAAAGTGGAATTTGCAGTATTTTCCCTTTCTTTTGAATTAATGATCATGAATGACAACATGTAGTAGCCTCAAAACATATTTACCATCGGCATTGAAACACCTTTTAGGTTGTCATTTCAAGCATCTTTGGAAAAATAGAAATATTACTGTAACATTTCAGTAGGGTGAATTAACGGAACAACCAAAAACACTGGATGACCTAGACCACTTCGATTTGAAATTTTACCTTAATTGTCCTATTATAATCGAAATAATTATCAGTACCTGCCACATCTGTAGTTATCTTTAAAATATGACTTCTGATTACACCTTTTCTTACATTTATTTTTTTCTAAAAGACAAAATATTGGTATAATACTTTATTTTAAGGAAAAGTGTTGTTCCAAGCACAATATAATGGAGGGTTGATAAATAAAGGTAATAACAAAATTACCGAACTCCGAACAATCTTACAAAGGGAAAGTCAAAACTCATAATTATATAAACAGACAAAATCAGTCAACAACCGGAAAACTGTGAAAACCGTAATGACCCTGACTTGGTACAGGCATTTCTAAAGAAATGGTGGGTTGAATCAGATTTTAAGGCGCCAAACCTCCCGCTCTCATTACGGTTCAAAGGTTCCGGCTGTCACTGTAACAGTATTTAAATACAGGAACAAAATAGGTAAAATAGTAGTCAAAGCAGTACCATATTCGGTGACGTAAATGTCAAAAATATTTTTACGTCACACATTGACAAAAAAAATTCTTGACATTTTTGACTTCTTTATCTTTATACATTTTCACTATATGAAAATGCATCGCTTATAATTTTTTCTGCAGAGACGGAATATATTTCGACAAGATATTGGTATCGGAATATAAACTTTTTAAGAGATCGAATAAGGCGAATCTTTTTATAGCCCTGGTCCAGTAGCCTGTTTCTCAGATGAAGATGACGTTTCAGGAAATCAGAATAATTGCTACTGGCCCTTGCATAGCGAATCAATTGCGAGATGTAAACACCATATGCAGGAGAAGCTGGTGTATTGCTGCACATGTTTGGAAAATTTATGATTTTAAAATTGAAGTCGTCCCGCTTATCATAAATTTTAGTACTGAGTTGACCACTGTCGTCAAATTCGAGGTATAAGTCCAAAAATGATGCGGACGAAGCTGTATCGGTGGTCTCTTTAACTTCCAGCTCTGGAGGGTATATCAATGGAAGAAATTCTGCAAATCTAGAATTATTGATAGATAAAACGTCATCAATATACCTGTATGTGAAATTAAAGGCTCTAGCCTCATGAATCTTCTTATCTTTTACAAGCTTTTGAAGAAACTCCGACTCATATGAGTATAAAAATAAATCGGCTAGAAGAGGGGCACAATTCGTACCCATTGGTATGCCGACGACCTGCTGAAACAGTGTCCTTCCAAAGGAGACAAATATGTTATCGATGAGGAACTCCAGCATACTGATCACTTGTTCCTCGGAGTAGCATGTTTTACCTTTATGAATTTTGTTTGAAAAATATGTGGAATTGTAGCCTAACACAACAAATTTTGAGCCATAGTTTCTATGACTAAAAGCTTTATGAATTGTTTCTTTTAAGCGGGTTTTTAATTTGTCATGCGGTAGGGTGGTATATAGAGTTGAAAAATCAAAAGTTTTGATGGAGGATACCTGAGAGAAAGATCTTGATTTCAGGTTATCCAAAAGATCTTTAGAGTTTTTCAAAATCCACATGTGATTTATGCCACTACGCGAGTAAACAGTTTCATAATATTTCTGTTGTCCCTCTTTTACTGCAGACACCTTCTGTGATAGAGAAAGTCACTATATTTCATGAAAAGTGCCATTCGTTGTAAATAAAGGAATTGTTTAAACTCTTACTTTCTGGCCTATATATAGTGATTATATCGATAGACGACTTGGTGTTTCATATATCACCGAAATTTTAACAAGACGAACCCGACGTTTGCCATTAGAGGAGCAGGACATCTTTACCCTTCCTGAGTACCAGAGATCATCCACGAGTTTTGTTATCGGGTTCGTGTTGCTCAATGTTTATTATTGTGTGTAAAGTTTTGTGGATCACGGTTTGTCTCATTTTTTTTATCATAGTATTATCCGTCCTTCTTCAATTGATGGTTTCTGATTACCCTTCATAAGTATCGTCAACTCTCATTTGCTGAATGAAGCTGTTTTTGTTTTTACCATTTCAGCGGATATCAGAAACGCCAGATATTGAAGTACTTTGTCTGTTTGTTTAACACTATTTATTAATTCACATGACTTACAGTGTTATACGTCTATTGATATCACTTTGCTTCCGTCCATCGTCTTTTGTCTGTCGTTACCATTGCACACATTTATAATCTTTCGTGAAACCATTTAGAAAATTATAAGTAATCATTGTAGTAATGAGTAAGTCAGGGTCATTACGGTTTTCACAGTTTTCCGGTTGTTGACTGATTTTGTCTGTTTATATAATTATGAGTTTTGACTTTCTGTATTGTAAATATATAAGAAATGTATTGTGATTTATTCAATGCAATATATATTCTTGTTTTATATTTTATTAACATATTCATTTTATTAACAGATTTTAAAATATTTATTTATTTAGCAAAACATTATTTAACTTTTGACTTTTATTCACAAGAAAGTTCAAGCACTTTAAAAGAATGTTGCACGAAAGACTTTTTTAAATAGTTATAAATATCAAGAAATAGCACATATATATTTACAGGACAACCTCTTTGGTGTTGTGGATATCGTATTCACTTCGAATGAGGCTACCATATGTTCTATATATAGATGGTTTATAACTATAAGGCTTCGTTCAATTGTTTTATGCATTATCTATAACTGTAACACTAGTTTCAATTATTTTATTTATTTTAACATTTTTTTCATCTATAACCTTTACATTTGTTTCAATTAATATATTTTTTGTGCTATTTGTTATCTATAACTGTAATGCTGGTTTCAATTATTATATTCATTGCAATATTTGTTTATCTATAACTGTAACGTTTGTTTCAATTATTATATTTGTTGTACTATTTTTTTTATCAATAACTGTAACACTTCTTTCAATTATTAAATTTATTGTAATATTTTTAAGAAGTCATGCATAACGGTTTCCACTAAGGGAGCAGAAACTCTTTGCCCTTCTGGAGTACCATAGATCTCCCATATCTTTCAGTGGGTTCCTGTTCCTCCATTTTTTGCATAGTATTTTGTGGATCATTGCTTGTCGTTTTGTTCTTTTTTTCAGCAATGTTTTTAAATAGTTATAAATATCAAGAAATAGCACACATATATTTACAAGACAACCTCTTTGGTGTAGTGGATATCACATTCACTTCGAATGAGTGCTACTATAGGTTTAATCACTGTCGGATCAAATCACTGACTAGGGGTTTGGTTTTTCCTGCAATCTATCTATCGAACGGCTTATGTACACACAGGTGTGAACGTTGATACTTCCCAGCAATTAAGCAAGATTTTCGCTACAGCTATGCTATTCTACTTTTGCAATTTCAGTTGAGGTCTGAGAAATAATAATCACAGCCCTTACTTGCTTCAGTTTTTAACTGTCAACATCCTTTTGTGCTACATTTTCATTCCCTAGCTATATATATTTATATATATATATATTAGTTGGACCTTTGAGGGGAGGTACATATCAAAATTCACAGGTATGCAAAACTACATTAGTCAAGATAGACAGAAATAAATATTTGACATTGGATATACATAATTTAGGCACTGATGAATAATAAACAACGCATCGTATCAGACAGGTGTACAACTATTTAATACATTTGGTCAGGGTAACCTCAGATGTGTCGCACAATATTGTTTTTGAATTAATCGCCATTAACTTTTCCCATAATTCTCCCTACTTCTCTCTACAAAATATAGCATAAACAATGGACGTATATACAAATAACTATAATAATTATACATTATAAGCAATGGAGCCGCATCGATGTTTAATGGTTAGCGTGTGGTAGATCATGGGTTCGAGCCTCTGTCGGGTCAAAGCAAAGACTGTTGTTTCAGTGAGCTAGCACTAAAAAGTCAACCCAGCGTGTTGGTCTAGTACAAAGTGGCCCCAATAACATCTCACTGAGACTTAGCTTGTTCTCGACATGATATATCTGAAAAATTGCTGAATTGGCTTTAAGCAACAATCACTCACTGACTGACTCATTCAATAAATCGCCATTACCTACTCCCATAAATCTCCCCACTTCTATCTGTTTTCTTCCGCTTCTCCTTGTAAACTATATGACAGAGAAGTGACTTCTTCCTCTAACCTAAAAGTATTGAGAGTCCTGAAATGTTTATCTGACGCTATGCGCCAATGTCATGAAAAGTATTTCTCAGCATTTTAGATTTGTTTCTCTCACTTTTTAGACCCTTAGTACTGTTGCTTTATAGCAATGAGTTGGATGAGGTTCAATACATGATTTCATGTAAAATCATTCCCTTTACATCTATCACTTCGAAAGTTGTACCATCGCCCCCCATGACTTGGTTGACCGTTATGGAATATCTGTGTCACAAATGACCAAGGATATCTTCCCGATCTTTCATGATTTATCACCGGGTTTGTAACTAGATTACCACGACGAGTGCCACTAGTGGAGCAGGAGCTGCCTGCCCTTCCGGAGCCCCTCAGTTCACTCCCAGATTTAGTGGGGTTCGTGTTACTCGATCTTTAGTTTTATGTGTATGTTTTGTAGATCTTTTTTTGTCTGATTACCCCTGCGGTATCTTCAAATACTTCTTAATAAAGATCGATTTGTAAATACTGTGAAACCTATCTAAACTAAACCTTGAAATAAAGTTCAACTATATAGAATCTCTGTTAATTTAACCTGTTTAAGCTGATCACCTGCCTATTTGAGAACAAACATGAATCCAAATGAGGTTCAGCTTAGCCAGGTTTCAGTAAGCACTGTGTAAAAGCCATGGTATTACCTCCCTTTTATTTCTATGTTACTATAAAAAGTGTATAGATTATTATTTTGTATGGTATGCAAAATCAGTAACAATTTTGTTTAAGCTAAAAGGTGTATCGCTTTGCTATATTTGATTGCAATTTGCAATAATATATATATATATTGTGTTTGATTTACTAGTCCTGGTATAATGGTTAGTGTGCTCGCCTTAAGTCATACAAATTTGTAATTTATAAGAAACCATTCAATAGCCATTTATGTACAGTTTGTGTTCTATCATACCTGTAGTTTCTACGCAGAAGTGTGTACTGGTTTTCACATTCGTTCATAGAATCGGGAAGTGTTTACGACAAGTGAAACACATCCGTGGTCAATTGTGACACAGATATTCCATAACGGTCAACCAAGTCATGGTGGAGACCATAAGACATTCGTAGTGATGACTTCAATTTATCCAAGAGGAACCATTGGTTCAGTCGCTTCCTTGTTAGTAGCAATTCTGAAGAAATAATCCAAGAATAAGGATACTCCAAAGCAACAGAGGGGCTGCCGTGGTTGTGATTATATGGTAGTTGGATTTACAACTACCGATGCAATCAGTGCCTATCACCACTTACATTGTGAGTTCGAACCCCTCTAATCGATACAACAGTATGTGATTAAGTTTGTCTGCCACTTGCGACAGGTCGGTGGTTTTCTACGGTTTCCTCCGCCAATTAAACTGACCGTCACGATGACATATTATTGAAAGTGGCGTTAAACACCATAAACCTAAACCAACCAAGACAACAGCAACACAATCTTGTGTCTGTTCCTTGTTTTAATGCACCACCGCCTTTTCGTGGTGGACAACAACCTTGGTATTCCAGTTCCCCAGTGTCTACGCTGGAAAAACGCAAAGGAGACCATGCTTCATTTGTGGGTCATTAAATCATTGTCAAATGTATGCTAAAAAGATCATATTCAATTTTGAATAGATATCGGTGCTTACGATTTTATCATCGACAATATTAGAGATTTCTATAAGATATCACTTCCTCACAAATATAGGGGACGTCGTGATCGTGATCGATACAACATAATGTGATAATGTTTGTCCAGCAACAGGTCGGTGTTTTTTTCCGGTTTCCTCCACCAATAAAACTGACCGCCACGATATAACTGAAATATTGTTGAAAGTGGCGTTAAACACCAATAAACCAATCATCCAAAATATAATTATTAATAAAACTACGGTTATCATCCCTCATGCATTGGTGACCATAGCTGATTTTGGCTATCCTGTGTAGGCTCTTTAGTTCCCTTGCGCCCAATGACTTATACATGACTTGGCTTTCAAATATATTGGATTTGAGTGTACCGGGAGAAGGTTATTCCAGAAAAAAGTGTCGTGTGCACTAAATGGGGTATCTACATTTTACTACATATTTTATTATATTGCATTTATCTTGAACAATGATAAAATTGTGTGCATACAGCTATACAAGATATATTACATATAACACAACGAAAAGAATGTTTCTTCTTTATCGTAGAGTTTTGAAAAGACAAATTAAGTTCTTGGTAATAAAAGCGTAGATATCCAATTTAGTTGCCATGTCGCGGTTCATCTGGACTATTGCCTATTCCATGACTACGCATCTAGGCATTGAGATTAACAGCTCATTATTATTAAGTATTGAACATGTTTTATTTTGGAAAGAATTTATTTGAGATGTGAATGTAAAGCATTTTACCATTGACAACAGTCGAATCGTGTCCGGGTATTGTATCTAATGATGCCCGTGACATGTTTTGGTGGTATCATTGATGATGTACTCGTTAGCGTGCTGGCCTCGAGTGTGGTAGGAAGAAAAGTTTGAAGATACCAAAGTGGTAATCAGAAGCGATAAATGGAAGAAGTACAAACGATACAATGACACATAGAACAAATCTAAAAGGACAAACAATGATCTACAAAACACTACACAGAGCAAAATGAATCCCTCTAAAAAGCATAGGTGGACACAGGTGATACCGAAGGGTATGCAGTATATGGTTTGATATAGGACATGGTCATACGTCATAAGCTAAAACTTTATCTAATGTCTTTACTTTTCCATCTGTCGCCATCTTTGTTGTTTATGTTGAAAAAAATCCGTTGTCTTTCCCTTGAAAGTCTTTTCAAGATCACTATATTGTCAATAAAATTGGTCCAAGAACCCTCTATATTATTTCATTACACATTGACATGTACTAGAACAACAAAAAGACAAACAATGATCTACAACACATTACACAGCAAACTAGAAATCGAGCAAAGCGAACCCCTCTAAATAATAGGTGGACTCAAGTGATACCGAAGGGCATACAGTATATGGTTTGATATAGAACATGGTCATCAGTACTAGTCATGAAATAGATTGGCTTGTATCGGATCACAATTTCAAACTTCAAGTCTATTATTCTAGAGATTGGAATATGTATTCGACAGGTGTTGGAAAAAACAAAATGATAGACAAGAAGAGTTTGAAGATACCAAAGGGGTAATCAGAATCCGTATATCACAGACGAACATAGAGAACAATCGCCAAAAGAAACAATACAAAAAGACAAACAACGATCTACAAAACATACACATAAAACTATAGATCGAGTAACACGAACCCCACTAAAAACTGGGATAAACTCAGGTGCTCCGGAAGGGTAGGCAGTTCCAGCTTTAGAAACATAACCAGCCTGTTAGAATAAATATATGAATCAATTATGATGGTAAAATATAATATAAAAATCGACATCGGAATTGCTCCTTAATTTCGTTGTTTCAATCAAATCTCCATTATACAACGGCCGTTGGTTTTATTGGTTGATAAAACAGGGGTACCAGACAAAAACCACGTGTCGTCATATGCATCAAACAAACTCTATCACATAAATCAACATTGTGAAACCGACGGATCAATCAAGTATGGACAATCCAGAGACACAGACAATGTTGGGAACAAGACACAGAACAAATGCAAAGAAGCAAAACAACAACAACGGTATGGAAAAATACAGAGAGTAGATACACAGAACTCACAACAAAAACAGATGTGAACTGAGGTGCTCGAGAAGGGTAAGCAGTTCCTGCTTCTAGCTAGACACCCGCCATGTTACTCATGGACAAGCGTCTGATGATTATGCTTATGTTTGAATGATGCAAGGGAGTTTATTTTCATTGATAACACTTCGCAACTTTTTTCTTGGAATATATATATATATATATACATTTTGTATATGCAAAACAGAAAAATGTATTATCTACAGATAAAAATATGGTAATTGATATATACGTAGAAACTTGTTCATGTCATATAAATTATGTGCTGTTAGTAATGTGTAAGAAGGGGCTTCATTTGTAATATAACTTGTACCCAATACACTCAAAATATTTTCCTTGTAATGTGACAGTACGTCAAGTTGAAAATTTTAACTTTCTTATAATAAATAAGGGTAATAACAAAATTACCGAACTCCGAACAATCTTACAAAAGGAAAGTCAAAACTCATAAGTATATAAACAGACAAAATCAGTCAACAACCAGAAAACTGTGAAAATCGTAATGACCCTGACTTGGTAGAGGCATTTCAAAAGAAATGGTGGGTTGAATCAGATTATATAGCGCCAAACCTCCCCCTTTCATTACGGCTCAAAGTTAAGTGGTTTGGAATAATAATTATTAAGCAAAAAGACCCCTATATCAACACGAGGTCAAGGGATGATGGGCGGGATGATATTGAAAATGTCATATATTAATCATTTTATCATATACTTCAGATTGTTTTTAATGTCATCTTCTTGACGATAATTGTTGCCCTCTCAACTCTATTCGCCAATAGTACACGCATCCTTACTGGTCATCTCCACTGATTATTGTTGACACGATTAGTAGGGATGTAAGCAATTTACGCTGGGCTTAATTTTTTTTTCTCAAAAATTGTGATGAGCAGAATTGTCTTCCCGGTAAAAATGATTAGTAAAAAGTATTTTTCGTGAACCATGATGAGAATCATATCTCTCATTCATCTGTATGAGTCAGCTATACATTTTTGTTCGCTCTCAATTTTCTTTTTGTTTTACTCTTATTTGAATTTATTTATATTTTATCTTGAAATAAGTGATTGTCATCCAGCTTTTGTTCCATGTAGATGAATAAGAGATTGCTATATCCATTTCTAGGGTAAATATATCTAATTAAAATTAGATATCCTCGCCTACATCCTTCCTCTTTTTCTTCAAAAATACTAATTATCAAACGAGCGTACTTCTATTAATCTATCAAAACTTGGTAAAAGAGGAATAACTGGAATAATATTTTTCATGTGTCGTCGGGTCATTTCTCAGGTGAATAATAAAACCAAGACGTTGTAAGTTCGAGCATTTATTACAGTCGGAAATACTTCCAAATAAAAGACCCTGTAATAACAATATTAGATCAATAAATAACGGGTCAAGAAAAATAACTCTGATAGTTTATGTATGCTAGCAGTGGAATATTTAAAATAAATTAAATTGCAATTATGACAGGTTTTCTATTCCATTATATTAACAACATATTCATTCTATATTGCTGCTCATGGTTCTCATGGACATTCTCTAATATGAAAGAAAAGTGTTATTACATGTGAAAAATAGCTTTACATGAACCAAACAAAATAATAGCAAAACTAAGCTTAAGCCAAGCAAGCATAACCATAAGCTAAACACTATGACAAGGAAAATAATAAGTAGCAAAATTAGCATTAATAAGCAAAACTATAAAAACAACTATCTTTACCTCACACTGGGATGCAAAGGTCTTGGAATTAAAATGCAGGATATACCTCAAAGGATCACAATAGCATGCTGTTGTTCATCAGTGTTCATCGCCTTTAAAGCTACAAGAAAATGCATTCAATTCTTATAATTACATTTAAATCACACCAAAATTTAATATAGTTGAAATTTTCGTTGTGAATTTTATTTGTGTTAGATTATTTGCTGGTGGAAATTATTACGCCATTTATTGTTTACATCTGACGTCGTCATGGAGTCACGTGCAAGTTCGAGTTTGAGTTTTATTGGGATGTAAAACATCTCTTTTATAATCATGTGACCACTTCATAGCCATTCATATTGTAGCATTTCAATGAAAAACGGAAGTAATGTAGTTATTAACAATTTATTTCTTCTTATTAAAGGATTATTAGCTGATCATGATGTCATATATTTGTATTTAATTCTTAATATATTTCTATTTCTGTTTCAGTAACATATGCTTATTTTCATCAGTATTTAGAGTTTATATATTTATTCATTTAGTGATTATGTTAAATGAATACTCCATACTATTTTGTCCTTTTCATTTCTTATTGGTCAGTTTGGTCAGTTGAACTTTAGGCGGGAAACTTTCTTTCATTTTGTTGTTATAGATTTCATTATTGTTTACTTTCTCCATCGATACTCTCATGTGAAAATAAATATAGTCTTTTCTATATTAAGATAAAACAAGAATGAATAGAGTGAGTGACTCGCTACAACTTCGATCACAAAGATATCCCAGGGAGATTTTAACGAACGTTGTTATCAATCTAAATTTCTAGAAACTAACAATTTAATGTATATATCGTCTTTGGATTTGTCTGTTACCCACCTATCATGAGATCGGAGAAGCCTGTCGGATACATTATTCCGAGTCGCAACAGAAACACCACCATTCCGTGAACTATGCAGACAAAACTGGGATTTATTATAACCCAAGACACCCAATGTATCCAAAAAGATTTCCCGAGCTCTGGTATAGGATAAAGGTTTAAATCTATTACATAATTTGTACGATTTAATACTTTTACAAAACTGAACAGTAGTGCATAAATATTCACTAAATTTAAAATTTAAACTAGCTGATTGTATGTAACGTAATAAAAAAGAAACTGGACTGTGTATTTCCTGTTTTTGCTATAACCACTTTATTACCCCTTCGATAAATATCAGTTTTACTTTTCTGAATATTTTACTTTTCTGAATATTTATTTCATGATGAGTATCAAAAATTTCAAGATCTTTCATCAAAATGTTCGACAATTCGCTGTAACGACAAAATCCAGAAAAACTTAATCAACAGGAAGTGCATGTACGTAAATCGGATAAAGTCGAGTCCTTTTTCCCATAACGATCAATAATTTTCTTCAACATATCCACAGTTATAGGAAGGTTTTTTTTGACAGGTTTGGCCAGTAATCGCTTACTGTCTTCTAAACACAATTTCACTATTTTTTCATCACACGGATTTTTTCTCAAAGAAACTAAGTGAAAACGGCTGATACTACAAAATACAGCATCCACAACTGAAATAGACACACGCTGAAAAACTAACGAACTTATGTATAAACATAAAGAATTCGGTGTCGCTGGAAGTGAAGAAAACGAACGCAATTCACACCACTTTCGAAATTTGTTAATATAATTATCATATTTCTTGTTGGTACTGTCGGCCTTACTGGCATGCACTAAATCTGGTATTTGTTTGGCAGCTGGTCCTAAAATATCATGATTATAGAACGGTTGTAAGTCCTTCCAAGATCCATAACTGTATACATTCTGTAAATAGACAATTTTAAAATGTATATATTTCGTTTATACAAACCATCATTCCCAAAATACCCATTTGAAGGATCAATTACTAAAATGATCTTTCTTCAAAATCAATTAATTTGTAAAAACACTGTACATCTATTTGCAACTTAATTTCTACAATCAACATTTTATAAAAAGTGCATACACTCATATTTAAAAAGAATATATCATTCACCAAAATGATATGCATTCTGTAAGATCATTCACCAAAATGATGCTTAAATGTAAAATCATTCACTAAAATGATGTGTATTCTGTAAAATCATTCACCAAAATGATGTATATTATGTAAAATCATTCACCAAAATGATTTATTAAATACTTGCAGATCACTCACCAAAGTGATTTACAATATTATATTTCTACAATCGATTTTCAGAACCAAAACATTGCTTATAAAAGGTGATCTAGCAAACACACTTTATTTATGTGAACCTGCTTTGAAAAAAATCCTTGTATTGACATATTCAATCTTGTCTTTAACGAACCATTTGAATTCACCGCTATTTTGTACAATGCATGGCCAAAATAAAGCCGATTTCCACTTAGAAACAACTATGGTTCCATAACACCTGTACTTCAACGTATGGTTTATGACATTAGGCATATAATGAATAGGTGGCACTAGCCAATTATTATCATTAGACCAGCCGTAAGCAAATGCATCGACTCTTTATGTACCCTGAGTCCAAAACTGTGAATTAAACTTAACATGTATGTTCTGAAGTTCACGTTTCATGCTACCAACGTTAACTATTCGGACAACATTTTGATTGTCAAAATAAAGTTTGACAAATCTACCGCTTAAATGTGAATGTAAGGCTAATAGAACAAATTCTGCCGCCTTGAGTTCTCTAAAAGTTGAACTTTGTTCTTTTTTCATTTTCATCCAACATTACATGAACAACTTCGTTTTTTTTGTTTTGTAATAGCACACCTGAGGCAGCGTAGTTACTAGCATCTGTAAGCAATATACGTTCGACAGATTTGTGTATTGGGGATATTAATCTGACCAGACAAAATGTTGTATTAAATACATGTATGCCATGCCATGAGCGGAAATGGAAGTTTCGAGCTCACGTTAGTACGATAGGCACTGATTGCATAGGTAGTTGTAAATCCAACTACCATACGATCACGACCACATCGACCCCGGATTGCATATATAAGTACATGTAAGTTTAGCTACATGTACATTGTATATCACATGCTTTCGGTCATTGCGGCCTTTTGCATGTATGTATAAGAAATATATTGAAACCAAAACATCTGAATGTGAATTTGAATTTGAATTTTTGTGTTAACGCCACTTTCAGCAACAGTTCAGCTATATCATGGCGACCAGTTGTAGTGGTGGAGGAAGCCGGAATACCCAGAGAGAACCACCGACCATGGGCAAGCAACTGGTACACTTTATCACTTGCGGCTGCGAGTCGAGTGCACCCTTTTTTGTAATTTACAAAGCTTGGCGCGAACCCACGTCGTATTGATGATATGCTTGTGTGATTTGCTAGATCCAACGACCTAACTCATCAAACCATCCGGGCCCCTCCAAAACACCTGATATTTGTATTTTTTTTTAATAAATAATCTAAAATTACAAACGTTTGGTATTGGATTTGTCTATTTATGGATCATTATATATATGAGCACCGTAAATTAAAAGTTGACAACCAACACTATGTTGTCTCTCAAATCTGTGTCAATCCATACACTGTTTTCACCGTTGCTTTTAAGTTACACTTGTTCAACTTTCCCTTGTTGACATGCTGTAGTCGTATCATGATGTGCTGGACATAGCCCTTGTCTTACAAAGAGAAGAATGATG
The DNA here is from genome assembly GCA_963383655.1 of Bathymodiolus septemdierum. NCBI lineage: Eukaryota > Metazoa > Mollusca > Bivalvia > Mytilida > Modiolidae > Bathymodiolus > Bathymodiolus septemdierum. The sequence goes on along the minus strand of OY726528.1, from coordinate 20,755,251 downwards.
TAATATGATTTGGTGTAATATGATTTGCTTACTTATAACAGCCCTTGTCTTACAAAGAGAAGAATGGTGTAATATGATTTGTTTACTTATAACAGCCCTGGTCTTGCAAAGAGAAGAATGGTGTAATATGATTTGTTTACTTATAACAGCCCTTGTCTTACAAAGAGAAGAATGGTGTAATATGATTTGTTGACTTATAACAGCCCTTGTCTTACAAAGAGAAGAATGGTGTAATATGATTTGTTTACTTATAACAGCCCTTGTCTTACAAAGAGAAGAATGGTGTAATATGATTTGTTTACTTATAACAGCCCTTGTCTTACAAAGAGAAGAATGGTGTAATATGATTTGTTTACTTATAACAGCCCTTGTCTTACAAAGAGAAAAATGGTGTAAAATGATTTGTTTACTTATAACAGCCCTTGTCTTACAAAGAGAAGAATGGTGTAATATGATTTGTTGACTTATAACAGCCCTTGTCTTACAAAGAGAAGAATGTTGTAATATGATTTGTTTACTTATAACAGCCCTTGTCTTACAAAGAGAAGAATGGTGTAATATGATTTGTTTACTTATAACAGCCCTTGTCTTACAAAGAGAAGAATGGTGTAATATGATTTGCTTACTTATAACAGCCCTTGTCTTACAAAGAGAAGAATGGTGTAATATGATTTGTTTGCTTATAACAGCCCTTGTCTTACAAAGAGAAAAATGGTGTAAAATGATTTGTTTACTTATAACAGCCCTTGTCTTACAAAGAGAAGAATGGTGTAATATGATTTGTTGACTTATAACAGCCCTTGTCTTACAAAGAGAAGAATGGTGTAATATGATTTGTTTACTTATAACAGCCCTTGTCTTACAAAGAGAAGAATGGTGTAATATGATTTGTTTACTAATAACAGCCCTTGTCTTACAAAGAGAAGAATGGTGTAATATGATTTGTTTACTAATAACAGCCCTTGTCTTACAAAGAGAAGAATGGTGTAATATGATTTGTTTACTTATAACAGCCCTTGTCTTACAAAGAGAAGAATGGTGTAATATGATTTGCTTACTTATAACAGCCCTTGTCTTACAAAGAGAAGAATGGTGTAATATGATTTGTTTACTTATAACAGCCCTTGTCTTACAAAGATAAGAATGGTGTAATATGATTTGTTTACTTACAACAGCCCTTGTCTTATAAAGAGAAGAATGGTGTCATGTGATTTGTTTACTTATAACAGCCCTTGTCTTACAAAGAGAAGAATGGTGTAATATGATTTGTTTACTAATAACAGCCCTTGTCTTACAAAGAGAAGAATGGTGTAATATGATTTGCTTACTTATAACAGCCCTTGTCTTACAAAGAGAAGAATGGTGTAATATGATTTGTTTACTTATAACAGCCCTTGTCTTACAAAGAGAAAAATGGTGTAATATGATTTGTTTACTTATAACAGCCCTTGTCTTATAAAGAGAAGAATGGTGTAATATGATTTGTTGACTTACAACAGCCCTTGTCTTACAAAGAGAAGAATGGTGTAATATGATTTGCTTACTTATAACAGCCCTTGTCTTACAAAGAGAAGAATTGTGTAATATGATTTGTTTACTTATAACAGCCCTTGTCTTACAAAGAGAAGAATATTGTAATATGATTTGTTGACTTATAACAGCCCTTGTCTTACAAAGAGAAGAATGGTGTAATATGATTTGTTTACTTATAACAGCCCTTGTCTTACAAAGAGAAGAATTGTGTAATATGATTTGTTTACTTATAACAGCCCTTGTCTTACAAAGAGAGGAATATTGTAATATGATTTGTTTACTTATAACAGCCCTTGTCTTACAAAGAGAAGAATGGTGTAATATGATTTGTTGACTTATAACAGCCCTTGTCTTACAAAGAGAAGAATGGTGTAATATGATTTGTTTACTTATAACAGCCCTTGTCTTACAAAGAGAAGAATGCTGTAATATGATTTGTTTTCTTATAACAGCCCTTGTCTTACAAAGAGAAGAATGGTGTAATATGATTTGTTGACTTATAACAGCCCTTGTCTTACAAAGAGAAGAATGGTGTAATATGATTTGTTTACTTATAACAGCCCTTGTCTTACAAAGAGAAAAATGGTGTAATATGATTTGTTTACTTATAACAGCCCTTGTATTACAAAGAGAAGAATGGTGTAATATGATTTGTTTACTTATAACAGCCCTTGTCTTACAAAGAGAAGAATGGTGTAATATGATTTGTTTACTTATAACAGCCCTTGTCTTACAAAGAGAAGAATGGTGTAATATGATTTGTTTACTTATAACAGCCCTTGTCTTACAAAGAGAAAAATGGTGTAATATGATTTGTTTACTTATAACAGCCCTTGTCTTACAAAGAGAAGAATGGTGTAATATGATTTGCTTACGTATAACAGCCCTTGTCTTACAAAGAGAAGAATGGTGTAATATGATTTGTTTACTAATAACAGCCCTTGTCTTACAAAGAGAAGAATGGTGTAATATGATTTGTTTACTTATAACAGCCCTTGTCTTACAAAGAGAAGAATGTTGTAATATGATTTGTTTACTTATAACAGCCCTTGTCTTACAAAGAGAAGAATGGTGTAATATGATTTGTTTACTTATAACAGCCCTTGTATTACAAAGAGAAGGATGGTGTAATATGATTTGTTTACTTATAACAGCCCTTGTCTTACAAAGAGAAGAATGGTGTAATATGATTTGTTTACTTATAACAGCCCTTGTCTTACAAAGAGAAGAATGGTGTAATATGATTTGTTTACTTATAACAGCCCTTGTCTTACAAAGAGAAGAATGGTGTAATATGATTTGTTTTCTTATAACAGCCCTTGTCTTACAAAGAGAAGAATGGTGTAATATGATTTGTTTACTAATAGCAGCCCTTGTCTTACAAAGAGAAGAATGGTGTAATATGATTTGTTTACTAATAACAGCCCTTGTCTTACAAAGAGAAGAATGGTGTAATATGATTTGTTTACTTATAACAGCCCTTGTCTTACAAAGAGAAGAATGGTGTAATATGATTTGTTTACTTATAACAGCCCTTGTCTTACAAACAGAAGAATGTTGTAATATGATTTGTTTACTTACAACAGCCCTTGTCTTATAAAGAGAAGAATGGTGTAATATGATTTGTTTACTTATAACAGCCCTTGTCTTACAAAGAGAAGAATGGTGTAATATGATTTGTTTACTTATAACAGCCCTTGTCTTACAAAGAGAAGAATGGTGTAATATGATTTGTTTACTTATAACAGCCCTTGTCTTACAAAGAGAAGAATGTTGTAATATGATTTGTTTACTTACAACAGCCCTTGTCTTATAAAGAGAAGAATGGTGTAATATGATTTGTTTACTTATAACAGCCCTTGTCTTACAAAGAGAAGAATGGTGTAATATGATTTGTTTACTAATAACAGCCCTTGTCTTACAAAGAGAAGAATGGTGTAATATGATTTGTTTACTTATAACAGCCCTTGTCTTACAAAGAGAAGAATGGTGTAATATGATTTGTTGACTTATAACAGCCCTTGTATTACAAAGAGAAGAATGGTGTAATATGATTTGCTTACTTATAACAGCCCTTGTCTTACAAAGAGAAGAATGGTGTAATATGATTTGTTGACTTATAACAGCCCTTGTCTTACAAAGAGAAGAATGGTGTAATATGATTTGCTTACTTATAACAGCCCTTGTCTTACAAAGAGAAGAATGGTGTAATATGATTTGCTTACTTATAACAGCCCTTGTCTTACAAAGAGAAGAATGGTGTAATATGATTTGTTTACTTATAACAGCCCTTGTCTTACAAAGAGAAGAATGTTGTAATATGATTTGTTTACTTACAACAGCCCTTGTCTTATAAAGAGAAGAATGGTGTAATATGATTTGTTTACTTATAACAGCCCTTGTCTTACAAAGAGAAGAATGGTGTAATATGATTTGTTGACTTATAACAGCCCTTGTATTACAAAGAGAAGAATGGTGTAATATGATTTGTTTACTTATAACAGCCCTTGTCTTACAAAGAGAAGAATGGTGTAATATGATTTGTTGACTTATAACAGCCCTTGTCTTACAAAGAGAAGAATGGTGTAATATGATTTGCTTACTTATAACAGCCCTTGTCTTACAAAGAGAAGAATGGTGTAATATGATTTGCTTACTTATAACAGCCCTTGTCTTACAAAGAGAAGAATGGTGTAATATGATTTGTTTACTTATAACAGCCCTTGTCTTACAAAGAGAAGAATGGTGTAATATGATTTGTTTACTTATAACAGCCCTTGTCTTACAAAGAGAAGAATGGTGTAATATGATTTGTTGACTTATAACAGCCCTTGTCTTACAAAGAGAAGAATGGTGTAATATGATTTGTTGACTTATAACAGCCCTTGTCTTACAAAGAGAAGAATGGTGTAATATGATTTGTTGACTTATAACCGCCTTTGTCTTACAAAGAGAAGAATGGTGTAATATGATTTGTTGACTTATAACAGCCCTTGTCTTACAAAGAGAAGAATGGTGTAATATGATTTGCTTACTTATAACAGCCCTTGTCTTACAAAGAGAAAAATGGTGTAATATGATTTGTTTACTTATAACAGCCCTTGTATTACAAAGAGAAGAATGGTGTAATATGATTTGTTGACTTATAACAGCCCTTGTCTTACAAAGAGAAAAATGGTGTAATATGATTTGTTTACTTATAACAGCCCTTGTCTTACAAAGAGAAGAATGGTGTAATATGATTTGCTTACTTATAACAGCCCTTGTCTTACAAAGAGAAGAATGGTGTAATATGATTTGTTTACTAATAACAGCCCTTGTCTTACAAAGAGAAGAATGGTGTAATATGATTTGTTTACTAATAACAGCCCTTGTCTTACAAAGAGAAGAATGGTGTAATATGAATTGTTTACTTATAACAGCCCTTGTCTTACAAAGAGAAGAATGGTGTAATATGATTTGTTTACTTATAACAGCCCTTGTCTTACAAAGAGAAGAATGTTGTAATATGATTTGTTTACTTACAACAGCCCTTGTCTTATAAAGAGAAGAATGGTGTAATATGATTTGTTTACTTATAACAGCCCTTGTCTTACAAAGAGAAGAATGGTGTAATATGATTTGTTTACTTATAACAGCCCTTGTCTTACAAAGAGAAGAATGGTGTAATATGATTTGTTTACTTATAACAGCCCTTGTCTTACAAAGAGAAGAATGTTGTAATATGATTTGTTTACTTACAACAGCCCTTGTCTTATAAAGAGAAGAATGGTGTAATATGATTTGCTTACTTATAACAGCCCTTGTCTTACAAAGAGAAGAATGGTGTAATATGATTTGTTTACTAATAACAGCCCTTGTCTTACAAAGAGAAGAATGGTGTAATATGATTTGTTTACTTATAACAGCCCTTGTCTTACAAAGAGAAGAATGGTGTAATATGATTTGTTGACTTATAACAGCCCTTGTATTACAAAGAGAAGAATGGTGTAATATGATTTGTTTACTTATAACAGCCCTTGTCTTACAAAGAGAAGAATGGTGTAATATGATTTGCTTACTTATAACAGCCCTTGTCTTACAAAGAGAAGAATGGTGTAATATGATTTGCTTACTTATAACAGCCCTTGTCTTACAAAGAGAAGAATGGTGTAATATGATTTGTTTACTTATAACAGCCCTTGTCTTACAAAGAGAAGAATGGTGTAATATGATTTGTTGACTTATAACAGCCCTTGTCTTACAAAGAGAAGAATGGTGTAATATGATTTGCTGACTTATAACCGCCCTTGTCTTACAAAGAGAAGAATGGTGTAATATGATTTGTTGACTTATAACAGCCCTTGTCTTACAAAGAGAAGAATGGTGTAATATGATTTGTTGACTTATAACCGCCCTTGTCTTACAAAGAGAAGAATGGTGTAATATGATTTGTTTACTTATAACAGCCCTTGTCTTACAAAGAGAAGAATGGTGTAATATGATTTGTTTACTTATAACAGCCCTTGTATTACAAAGAGAAGAATGGTGTAATATGATTTGTTTACTTATAACAGCCCTTGTCTTACAAAGAGAAAAATGGTGTAATATGATTTGTTGACTTATAACAGCCCTTGTCTTACAAAGAGAAGAATGGTGTAATTTGATTTGCTTACTTATAACAGCCCTTGTCTTACAAAGAGAAGAATGGTGTAATATGATTTGTTTACTAATAACAGCCCTTGTCTTACAAAGAGAAGAATGGTGTAATATGATTTGTTTACTTATAACAGCCCTTGTCTTACAAAGAGAAGAATGTTGTAATATGATTTGTTTACTTATAACAGCCCTTGTCTTACAAAGAGAAGAATGGTGTACTATGATTTGTTTACTTGTAATAGCCCTTGTCTTACAAAGAGAAGAATGGTGTAATATGATTTGTTTACTTATAACAGCCCTTGTCTTACAAAGAGAAGAATGGTGTAATATGATTTGTTTACTGATAACAGCCCTTGTCTTACAAAGAGAAGAATGGTGTAATGTGATTTGTTTACTTATAACAGCCCTTGTCTTACAAAGAGAAGAATGGTGTAATATGATTTGTTTACTAATAACAGCCCTTGTCTTACAAAGAGAAGAATGGTGTAATATGATTTGTTTACTAATAACAGCCCTTGTCTTACAAAGAGAAGAATGGTGTAATATGATTTGTTTACTTATAACAGCCCTTGTCTTACAAAGAGAAGAATGGTGTAATATGATTTGCTTACTTATAACAGCCCTTGTCTTACAAAGAGAAGAATGGTGTAATATGATTTGTTTACTTATAACAGCCCTTGTCTTACAAAGAGAAGAATGGTGTAATATGATTTGTTTACTTACAACAGCCCTTGTCTTATAAAGAGAAGAATGGTGTAATATGATTTGTTTACTTATAACAGCCCTTGTCTTACAAAGAGAAGAATGGTGTAATATGATTTGTTTACTGATAACAGCCCTTGTCTTACAAAGAGAAGAATGGTGTAATATGATTTGTTGACTTATAACAGCCCTTGTCTTACAAAGAGAAGAATGGTGTAATATGATTTGTTTACTAATAACAGCCCTTGTCTTACAAAGAGAAGAATGGTGTAATATGATTTGTTTACTAATAACAGCCCTTGTCTTACAAAGAGAAGAATGGTGTAATATGATTTGTTTACTTATAACAGCCCTTGTCTTACAAAGAGAAGAATGGTGTAATATGATTTGCTTACTTATAACAGCCCTTGTCTTACAAAGAGAAGAATGGTGTAATATGATTTGCTTACTTATAACAGCCCTTGTCTTACAAAGAGAAGAATGGTGTAATATGATTTGCTTACGTATAACAGCCCTTGTCTTACAAAGAGAAGAATGGTGTAATATGATTTGTTTACTAATAACAGCCCTTGTCTTACAAAGAGAAGAATGGTGTAATATGATTTGTTGACTTATAACAGCCCTTGTCTTACAAAGAGAAGAATGGTGTAATATGATTTGTTTACTTATAACAGCCCTTGTCTTACAAAGAGAAAAATGGTGTAATATGATTTGTTTACTTATAACAGCCCTTGTATTACAAAGAGAAGAATGGTGTAATATGATTTGTTTACTTATAACAGCCCTTGTCTTACAAAGAGAAAAATGGTGTAATATGATTTGTTTACTTATAACAGCCCTTGTCTTACAAAGAGAAGAATGGTGTAATATGATTTGCTTACGTATAACAGCCCTTGTCTTACAAAGAGAAGAATGGTGTAATATGATTTGTTTACTAATAACAGCCCTTGTCTTACAAAGAGAAGAATGGTGTAATATGATTTGTTTACTTATAACAGCCCTTGTCTTACAAACAGAAGAATGTTGTAATATGATTTGTTTACTTATAACAGCCCTTGTCTTACAAAGAGAAGAATGGTGTAATATGATTTGTTTACTTATAACAGCCCTTGTATTACAAAGAGAAGGATGGTGTAATATGATTTGTTTACTTATAACAGCCCTTGTCTTACAAAGAGAAGAATGGTGTAATATGATTTGTTTACTTATAACAGCCCTTGTCTTACAAAGAGAAGAATGGTGTAATATGATTTGTTTACTAATAACAGCCCTTGTCTTACAAAGAGAAGAATGGTGTAATATGATTTGTTTACTTATAACAGCCCTTGTCTTACAAAGAGAAGAATGGTGTAATATGATTTGTTTACTTATAACAGCCCTTGTCTTACAAACAGAAGAATGTTGTAATATGATTTGTTTACTTACAACAGCCCTTGTCTTATAAAGAGAAGAATGGTGTAATATGATTTGTTTACTTATAACAGCCCTTGTCTTACAAAGAGAAGAATGGTGTAATATGATTTGTTTACTTATAACAGCCCTTGTCTTACAAAGAGAAGAATGGTGTAATATGATTTGTTTACTTATAACAGCCCTTGTCTTACAAAGAGAAGAATGTTGTAATATGATTTGTTGACTTACAACAGCCCTTGTCTTATAAAGAGAAGAATGGTGTAATATGATTTGTTTACTTATAACAGCCCTTGTCTTACAAAGAGAAGAATGGTGTAATATGATTTGTTTACTAATAACAGCCCTTGTCTTACAAAGAGAAGAATGGTGTAATATGATTTGTTTACTTATAACAGCCCTTGTCTTACAAAGAGAAGAATGGTGTAATATGATTTGTTGACTTATAACAGCCCTTGTATTACAAAGAGAAGAATGGTGTAATATGATTTGCTTACTTATAACAGCCCTTGTCTTACAAAGAGAAGAATGGTGTAATATGATTTGTTGACTTATAACAGCCCTTGTCTTACAAAGAGAAGAATGGTGTAATATGATTTGCTTACTTATAACAGCCCTTGTCTTACAAAGAGAAGAATGGTGTAATATGATTTGCTTACTTATAACAGCCCTTGTCTTACAAAGAGAAGAATGGTGTAATATGATTTGTTTACTTATAACAGCCCTTGTCTTACAAAGAGAAGAATGTTGTAATATGATTTGTTTACTTACAACAGCCCTTGTCTTATAAAGAGAAGAATGGTGTAATATGATTTGTTTACTTATAACAGCCCTTGTCTTACAAAGAGAAGAATGGTGTAATATGATTTGTTGACTTATAACAGCCCTTGTATTACAAAGAGAAGAATGGTGTAATATGATTTGTTTACTTATAACAGCCCTTGTCTTACAAAGAGAAGAATGGTGTAATATGATTTGTTGACTTATAACAGCCCTTGTCTTACAAAGAGAAGAATGGTGTAATATGATTTGCTTACTTATAACAGCCCTTGTCTTACAAAGAGAAGAATGGTGTAATATGATTTGCTTACTTATAACAGCCCTTGTCTTACAAAGAGAAGAATGGTGTAATATGATTTGTTTACTTATAACAGCCCTTGTCTTACAAAGAGAAGAATGGTGTAATATGATTTGTTTACTTATAACAGCCCTTGTCTTACAAAGAGAAGAATGGTGTAATATGATTTGTTGACTTATAACAGCCCTTGTCTTACAAAGAGAAGAATGGTGTAATATGATTTGTTGACTTATAACAGCCCTTGTCTTACAAAGAGAAGAATGGTGTAATATGATTTGTTGACTTATAACCGCCCTTGTCTTACAAAGAGAAGAATGGTGTAATATGATTTGTTGACTTATAACAGCCCTTGTCTTACAAAGAGAAGAATGGTGTAATATGATTTGCTTACTTATAACAGCCCTTGTCTTACAAAGAGAAAAATGGTGTAATATGATTTGTTTACTTATAACAGCCCTTGTATTACAAAGAGAAGAATGGTGTAATATGATTTGTTGACTTATAACAGCCCTTGTCTTACAAAGAGAAAAATGGTGTAATATGATTTGTTTACTTATAACAGCCCTTGTCTTACAAAGAGAAGAATGGTGTAATATGATTTGCTTACTTATAACAGCCCTTGTCTTACAAAGAGAAGAATGGTGTAATATGATTTGTTTACTAATAACAGCCCTTGTCTTACAAAGAGAAGAATGGTGTAATATGATTTGTTTACTAATAACAGCCCTTGTCTTACAAAGAGAAGAATGGTGTAATATGAATTGTTTACTTATAACAGCCCTTGTCTTACAAAGAGAAGAATGGTGTAATATGATTTGTTTACTTATAACAGCCCTTGTCTTACAAAGAGAAGAATGTTGTAATATGATTTGTTTACTTACAACAGCCCTTGTCTTATAAAGAGAAGAATGGTGTAATATGATTTGTTTACTTATAACAGCCCTTGTCTTACAAAGAGAAGAATGGTGTAATATGATTTGTTTACTTATAACAGCCCTTGTCTTACAAAGAGAAGAATGGTGTAATATGATTTGTTTACTTATAACAGCCCTTGTCTTACAAAGAGAAGAATGTTGTAATATGATTTGTTTACTTACAACAGCCCTTGTCTTATAAAGAGAAGAATGGTGTAATATGATTTGCTTACTTATAACAGCCCTTGTCTTACAAAGAGAAGAATGGTGTAATATGATTTGTTTACTAATAACAGCCCTTGTCTTACAAAGAGAAGAATGGTGTAATATGATTTGTTTACTTATAACAGCCCTTGTCTTACAAAGAGAAGAATGGTGTAATATGATTTGTTGACTTATAACAGCCCTTGTATTACAAAGAGAAGAATGGTGTAATATGATTTGTTTACTTATAACAGCCCTTGTCTTACAAAGAGAAGAATGGTGTAATATGATTTGCTTACTTATAACAGCCCTTGTCTTACAAAGAGAAGAATGGTGTAATATGATTTGCTTACTTATAACAGCCCTTGTCTTACAAAGAGAAGAATGGTGTAATATGATTTGTTTACTTATAACAGCCCTTGTCTTACAAAGAGAAGAATGGTGTAATATGATTTGTTGACTTATAACAGCCCTTGTCTTACAAAGAGAAGAATGGTGTAATATGATTTGTTGACTTATAACCGCCCTTGTCTTACAAAGAGAAGAATGGTGTAATATGATTTGTTGACTTATAACAGCCCTTGTCTTACAAAGAGAAGAATGGTGTAATATGATTTGTTGACTTATAACCGCCCTTGTCTTACAAAGAGAAGAATGGTGTAATATGATTTGTTTACTTATAACAGCCCTTGTCTTACAAAGAGAAGAATGGTGTAATATGATTTGTTTACTTATAACAGCCCTTGTATTACAAAGAGAAGAATGGTGTAATATGATTTGTTTACTTATAACAGCCCTTGTCTTACAAAGAGAAAAATGGTGTAATATGATTTGTTGACTTATAACAGCCCTTGTCTTACAAAGAGAAGAATGGTGTAATTTGATTTGCTTACTTATAACAGCCCTTGTCTTACAAAGAGAAGAATGGTGTAATATGATTTGTTTACTAATAACAGCCCTTGTCTTACAAAGAGAAGAATGGTGTAATATGATTTGTTTACTTATAACAGCCCTTGTCTTACAAAGAGAAGAATGTTGTAATATGATTTGTTTACTTATAACAGCCCTTGTCTTACAAAGAGAAGAATGGTGTACTATGATTTGTTTACTTGTAATAGCCCTTGTCTTACAAAGAGAAGAATGGTGTAATATGATTTGTTTACTTATAACAGCCCTTGTCTTACAAAGAGAAGAATGGTGTAATATGATTTGTTTACTGATAACAGCCCTTGTCTTACAAAGAGAAGAATGGTGTAATATGATTTGTTTACTTATAACAGCCCTTGTCTTACAAAGAGAAGAATGGTGTAATATGATTTGTTTACTAATAACAGCCCTTGTCTTACAAAGAGAAGAATGGTGTAATATGATTTGTTTACTAATAACAGCCCTTGTCTTACAAAGAGAAGAATGGTGTAATATGATTTGTTTACTTATAACAGCCCTTGTCTTACAAAGAGAAGAATGGTGTAATATGATTTGCTTACTTAAAACAGCCCTTGTCTTACAAAGAGAAGAATGGTGTAATATGATTTGTTTACTTATAACAGCCCTTGTCTTACAAAGAGAAGAATGGTGTAATATGATTTGTTTACTTACAACAGCCCTTGTCTTATAAAGAGAAGAATGGTGTAATATGATTTGCTTACTTATAACAGCCCTTGTCTTACAAAGAGAAGAATGGTGTAATATGATTTGCTTACTTATAACAGCCCTTGTCTTACAAAGAGAAGAATGGTGTAATATGATTTGCTTACGTATAACAGCCCTTGTCTTACAAAGAGAAGAATGGTGTAATATGATTTGTTTACTAATAACAGCCCTTGTCTTACAAAGAGAAGAATGGTGTAATATGATTTGTTTACTTATAACAGCCCTTGTCTTACAAAGAGAAGAATGTTGTAATATGATTTGTTTACTTATAACAGCCCTTGTCTTACAAAGAGAAGAATGGTGTAATATGATTTGTTTACTTATAACAGCCCTTGTCTTACAAAGAGAAGGATGGTGTAATATGATTTGTTTACTTATAACAGCCCTTGTCTTACAAAGAGAAGAATGGTGTAATATGATTTGCTTACTTATAACAGCCCTTGTCTTACAAAGAGAAGAATGGTGTAATATGATTTGTTTACTTATAACAGCCCTTGTCTTACAAAGAGAAGAATGGTGTAATATGATTTGTTTTCTTATAACAGCCCTTGTCTTACAAAGAGAAGAATGGTGTAATATGATTTGTTTACTAATAACAGCCCTTGTCTTACAAAGAGAAGAATGGTGTAATATGATTTGTTTACTAATAACAGCCCTTGTCTTACAAAGAGAAGAATGGTGTAATATGATTTGTTTACTTATAACAGCCCTTGTCTTACAAAGAGAAGAATGGTGTAATATGATTTGTTTACTTATAACAGCCCTTGTCTTACAAAGAGAAGAATGTTGTAATATGATTTGTTTACTTACAACAGCCCTTGTCTTATAAAGAGAAGAATGGTGTAATATGATTTGTTTACTTATAACAGCCCTTGTCTTACAAAGAGAAGAATGGTGTAATATGATTTGTTTACTTATAACAGCCCTTGTCTTACAAAGAGAAGAATGGTGTAATATGATTTGTTTACTTATAACAGCCCTTGTCTTACAAAGAGAAGAATGGTGTAATATGATTTGTTTACTAATAACAGCCCTTGTCTTACAAAGAGAAGAATGGTGTAATATGATTTGTTTACTTATAACAGCCCTTGTCTTACAAAGAGAAGAATGGTGTAATATGATTTGTTGACTTATAACAGCCCTTGTATTACAAAGAGAAGAATGGTGTAATATGATTTGTTTACTTATAACAGCCCTTGTCTTACAAAGAGAAGAATGGTGTAATATGATTTGTTGACTTATAACAGCCCTTGTCTTACAAAGAGAAGAATGGTGTAATATGATTTGCTTACTTATAACAGCCCTTGTCTTACAAAGAGAAGAATGGTGTAATATGATTTGCTTACTAATAACAGCCCTTGTCTTACAAAGAGAAGAATGGTGTAATATGATTTGTTTACTTATAACAGCCCTTGTCTTACAAAGAGAAGAATGGTGTAATATGTTTTGTCTACTTATAACAGCCCTTGTCTTACAAAGAGAAGAATGGTGTAATATGATTTGTTGACTTATAACAGCCCTTGTCTTACAAAGAGAAGAATGGTGTAATATGATTTGTTGACTTATAACAGCCCTTGTCTTACAAAGAGAAGAATGGTGTAATATGATTTGTTTACTTATAACAGCCCTTGTCTTACAAAGAGAAGAATGGTGTAATATGATTTGTTGACTTATAACAGCCCTTGTATTACAAAGAGAAGAATGGTGTAATATGATTTGTTTACTTATAACAGCCCTTGTCTTACAAAGAGAAGAATGGTGTAATATGATTTGTTGACTTATAACAGCCCTTGTCTTACAAAGAGAAGAATGGTGTAATATAATTTGCTTACTTATAACAGCTCTTGTCTTACAAAGAGAAGAATGGTGTAATATGATTTGCTTACTTATAACAGCCCTTGTCTTACAAAGAGAAGAATGGTGTAATATGATTTGTTTACTTATAACAGCCCTTGTCTTACAAAGAGAAGAATGGTGTAATATGATTTGTTTACTTATAACAGCCCTTGTCTTACAAAGAGAAGAATGGTGTAATATGATTTGTTGACTTATAACCGCCCTTGTCTTACAAAGAGAAGAATGGTGTAATATGATTTGTTGACTTATAACAGCCCTTGTCTTACAAAGAGAAGAATGGTGTAATATGATTTGTTGACTTATAACAGCCCTTGTCTTACAAAGAGAAGAATGGTGTAATATGATTTGTTTACTTATAACAGCCCTTGTCTTACAAAGAGAAAAATGGTGTAATATGATTTGTTTACTTATAACAGCCCTTGTATTACAAAGAGAAGAATGGTGTAATATGATTTGTTTACTTATAACAGCCCTTGTCTTACAAAGAGAAAAATGGTGTAATATGATTTGTTGACTTATAACAGCCCTTGTCTTACAAAGAGAAGAATGGTGTAATTTGATTTGCTTACTTATAACAGCCCTTGTCTTACAAAGAGAAGAATGGTGTAATATGATTTGTTTACTTATAACAGCCCTTGTCTTACAAAGAGAAGAATGTTGTAATATGATTTGTTTACTTATAACAGCCCTTGTCTTACAAAGAGAAGAATGGTGTACTAGGATTTGTTTACTTGTAATAGCCCTTGTCTTACAAAGAGAAGAATGGTGTAATATGATTTGTTTACTTATAACAGCCCTTGTCTTACAAAGAGAAGAATGGTGTAATATGATTTGTTTACTGATAACAGCCCTTGTCTTACAAAGAGAAGAATGGTGTAATATGATTTGTTTACTTATAACAGCCCTTGTCTTACAAAGAGAAGAATGGTGTAATATGATTTGTTTACTAATAACAGCCCTTGTCTTACAAAGAGAAGAATGGTGTAATATGATTTGTTTACTAATAACAGCCCTTGTCTTACAAAGAGAAGAATGGTGTAATATGATTTGTTTACTTATAACAGCCCTTATCTTACAAAGAGAAGAATGGTGTAATATGATTTGCTTACCTATAACAGCCCTTGTCTTACAAAGAGAAGAATGGTGTAATATGATTTGTTTACTTATAACAGCCCTTGTCTTACAAAGAGAAGAATGGTGTAATATGATTTGTTTACTTACAACAGCCCTTGTCTTATAAAGAGAAGAATGGTGTAATATGATTTGTTTACTTATAACAGCCCTTGTCTTACAAAGAGAAGAATGGTGTAATATGATTTGTTTACTGATAACAGCCCTTGTCTTACAAAGAGAAGAATGGTGTAATATGGTTTGCTTACTTATAACAGCCCTTGTCTTACAAAGAGAAGAATGGTGTAATATGATTTGCTTACTAATAACAGCCCTTGTCTTACAAAGAGAAGAATGGTGTAATATGATTTGTTTACTTATAACAGCCCTTGTCTTACAAAGAGAAGAATGGTGTAATATGTTTTGTCTACTTATAACAGCCCTTGTCTTGCAAAGAGAAGAATGGTGTAATATGATTTGTTGACTTATAACAGCCCTTGTCTTACAAAGAGAAGAATGGTGTAATATGATTTGTTGACTTATAACAGCCCTTGTCTTACAAAGAGAAGAATGGTGTAATATGATTTGTTTACTTATAACAGCCCTTGTCTTACAAAGAGAAGAATGGTGTAATATGATTTGTTGACTTATAACAGCCCTTGTATTACAAAGAGAAGAATGGTGTAATATGATTTGTTTACTTATAACAGCCCTTGTCTTACAAAGAGAAGAATGGTGTAATATGATTTGTTGACTTATAACAGCCCTTGTCTTACAAAGAGAAGAATGGTGTAATATGATTTGCTTACTTATAACAGCTCTTGTCTTACAAAGAGAAGAATGGTGTAATATGATTTGCTTACTTATAACAGCCCTTGTCTTACAAAGAGAAGAATGGTGTAATATGATTTGTTTACTTATAACAGCCCTTGTCTTACAAAGAGAAGAATGGTGTAATATGATTTGTTTACTTATAACAGCCCTTGTCTTACAAAGAGAAGAATGGTGTAATATGATTTGTTGACTTATAACCGCCCTTGTCTTACAAAGAGAAGAATGGTGTAATATGATTTGTTGACTTATAACAGCCCTTGTCTTACAAAGAGAAGAATGGTGTAATATGATTTGTTGACTTATAACAGCCCTTGTCTTACAAAGAGAAGAATGGTGTAATATGATTTGTTTACTTATAACAGCCCTTGTCTTACAAAGAGAAAAATGGTGTAATATGATTTGTTTACTTATAACAGCCCTTGTATTACAAAGAGAAGAATGGTGTAATATGATTTGTTTACTTATAACAGCCCTTGTCTTACAAAGAGAAAAATGGTGTAATATGATTTGTTGACTTATAACAGCCCTTGTCTTACAAAGAGAAGAATGGTGTAATTTGATTTGCTTACTTATAACAGCCCTTGTCTTACAAAGAGAAGAATGGTGTAATATGATTTGTTTACTAATAACAGCCCTTGTCTTACAAAGAGAAGAATGGTGTAATATGATTTGTTTACTTATAACAGCCCTTGTCTTACAAAGAGAAGAATGTTGTAATATGATTTGTTTACTTATAACAGCCCTTGTCTTACAAAGAGAAGAATGGTGTACTAGGATTTGTTTACTTGTAATAGCCCTTGTCTTACAAAGAGAAGAATGGTGTAATATGATTTGTTTACTTATAACAGCCCTTGTCTTACAAAGAGAAGAATGGTGTAATATGATTTGTTTACTGATAACAGCCCTTGTCTTACAAAGAGAAGAATGGTGTAATATGATTTGTTTACTTATAACAGCCCTTGTCTTACAAAGAGAAGAATGGTGTAATATGATTTGTTTACTAATAACAGCCCTTGTCTTACAAAGAGAAGAATGGTGTAATATGATTTGTTTACTAATAACAGCCCTTGTCTTACAAAGAGAAGAATGGTGTAATATGATTTGTTTACTTATAACAGCCCTTATCTTACAAAGAGAAGAATGGTGTAATATGATTTGCTTACTTATAACAGCCCTTGTCTTACAAAGAGAAGAATGGTGTAATATGATTTGTTTACTTATAACAGCCCTTGTCTTACAAAGAGAAGAATGGTGTAATATGATTTGTTTACTTACAACAGCCCTTGTCTTATAAAGAGAAGAATGGTGTAATATGATTTGTTTACTTATAACAGCCCTTGTCTTACAAAGAGAAGAATGGTGTAATATGATTTGTTTACTGATAACAGCCCTTGTCTTACAAAGAGAAGAATGGTGTAATATGATTTGTTTACTTATAACAGCCCTTGTCTTACAAAGAGAAGAACGGTGTAATATGATTTGTTTACTAATAACAGCCCTTGTCTTACAAAGAGAAGAATGGTGTAATATGATTTGCTTACTAATAACAGCCCTTGTCTTACAAAGAGAAGAATGGTGTAATATGATTTGTTTACTTATAACAGCCCTTGTCTTACAAAGAGAAGAATGGTGTAATATGATTTGCTTTCTTATAACAGCCCTTGTCTTACAAAGAGAAGAATGGTGTAATATGATTTGTTTACTTATAACAGCCCTTGTCTTACAAAGAGAAGAATGGTGTAATATGATTTGTTTACTTACAACAGCCCTTGTCTTATAAAGAGAAGAATGGTGTAATATGATTTGTTTACTTATAACAGCCCTTGTCTTACAAAGAGAAGAATGGTGTAATATGATTTGTTTACTAATAACAGCCCTTGTCTTACAAAGAGAAGAATGGTGTAATATGATTTGCTTACTTATAACAGCCCTTGTCTTACAAAGAGAAGAATGGTGTAATATGATTTGTTGACTTATAACAGCCCTTGTATTACAAAGAGAAGAATTGTGTAATATGATTTGTTGACTTATAACAGCCCTTGTCTTACAAAGCGAAGAATGGTGTAATATGATTTGTTGACTTATAACCGCCCTTGTCTTACAAAGAGAAGAATGGTGTAATATGATTTGTTGACTTATAACAGCCCTTGTCTTACAAAGAGAAGAATGGTGTAATATGATTTGTTGACTTATAACCGCCCTTGTCTTACAAAGAGAAGAATGGTGTAATATGATTTGTTTACTAATAACAGCCCTTGTCTTACAAAGAGAAGAATGGTGTAATATGATTTGCTTACTAATAACAGCCCTTGTCTTAAAAAAAGAGAAGAATGGTGTAATATGATTTGCTTACTTATAACAGCCCTTGTCTTACAAAGAGAAGAATGGTGTAATATGATTTGTTGACTTATAACAGCCCTTGTCTTACAAAGAGAAGAATGGTGTAATATGATTTGTTGACTTATAACAGCCCTTGTCTTACAAAGAGAAGAATGGTGTAATATGATTTGCTTACTTATAACAGCCCTTGTCTTACAAAGAGAAGAATGGTGTAATATGATTTGTTTACTTATAACAGCCCTTGTCTTACAAAGAGAAGAATGGTGTAATATGATTTGTTTACTTACAACAGCCCTTGTCTTACAAAGAGAAGAATGGTGTAATATGATTTGTTTACTTATAACAGCCCTTGTCTTACAAAGAGAAGAATGGTGTAATATGATTTGTTTACTTATAACAGCCCTTGTCTTACAAAGAGAAGAATGGTGTAATATGATTTGTTTACTTATAACAGCCCTTGTCTTACAAAGAGAAGAATGGTGTAATATGATTTGTTTACTTATAAGAGCCCTTGTCTTACAAAGAGAAGAATGGTGTAATATGATTTGTTTACTTATAACAGCCCTTGTCTTACAAAGAGAAGAATTTTGTAATGTGATTTGTTTACTTATAACAGCCCTTGTCTTACAAAGAGAAGAATATTGTAATATGATTTGTTTACTTAGAACAGCCCTTGTCTTACAAAGAGATGAATGGTGTAATATGATTTGCTTACTTATAACAGCCCTTATCTTACAAAGAGAAGAATGGTGTAATATGATTTGCTTACTTATACCGAATATGTGTGTTATTTGTAGATCACCACTAGAGCATATACAATATAGTGAGTTAGTGATTGGTGTTTCCTACCAAATGAACAGTTTTTCCCCAGCTATATCATAGCGAGAACAAGCTACATTTGATGAGATGAAGATGATGGCCACTTTGTACTAGAACAACACACTTGCTTATACCTTTATAGTGCTAGCTCACTGAAACAACAGTCAACGGGTAGACATGTCGTTCAACTCAGACACATTATACTGATTCTCAGCCATGTAGTCCTTGCTCCTAATCCTTAGTGCTGCATTCTTTATGGAGAGGAAGCAAATACCAACATCAAAGTCTTTGGTTTGAATCCGATGGGACTCGAATCTACAATCCACCACACTCCAGGTGTCCTTCAGCTTAGAGTGAGGAATAGTCGTGTAACGGGTAGAGAAGTCAAATGTTCTAATGCTATTGCAGGAGGAGTGGGACCAATATTGTATGTACTCTAACAGATCTTTAGAGTTCTTCAGAATCCACTTCTGATTCACACCACCCATCGGATAGTTTGTGCAACTGTAAAGCCCAGATTTGACCGCTGATAGAATACATGTTAATAACTTAGGAAGAGGTTTCGTGGAGAATTTGGCAGACCCAGCAATATAGCGCTGTTTGAAAGGACGCTCGTGTAATGTAGGAATCCAGTAGAGTAATGGTAGATCCAATTCTTCATCTTTGGTTGAAATTCCAAAGGAACATAAGATAGACCTATGAATGTCCAGTATTTCCTCTTTCATATGTGTTGTCGGAGTATATGCAGGGTTGCCAAGTGAATTGTCAATAACTAATTACTTTATCAAGTAGTCTACGTAATGTGATTTACACACATATTTTTTATTCAAACCAAATCACATCTGTTCAAATGGAAAATATCAACTGACAGTTTATGTAATGTTTGCAAAGTAGAAGAAGGTTATAATAACTTTTTTACGTCATGTAAATATTTAGACATGCTTTGTAATAGCGCTTTCAAATACCGCATAGCAGGTTATTTTCGCGGTGTTTTTATTTTCGCTTATTTTCGAGGTCAAACGTAAATCGCCAAAATAAATTCCGCGAAATATTTATACAAAATTTGTACTTCCGATTTGGTGGTCGATGATCGTTAATCAATATTGTAGAAACGTGCCCAACGGCATTGTATGTTTAATATGAATTAATAAATGTCACAAATGTCATGAAAAAATATGATTGCATTAATTGTCAAAAGTCTCCCGAGAATAGACAACTTTGTAATACATGTGATACAGCTTATGTAGATATTTCGTAACTCTATGTGATTTTAAGTTGTCTGATCTTGATTTGCAATTTGTAAATAAAATCGTTGTTTGTGTACTTGTTTCTATCAATTTAACGACTTATTTGTGGTAAGAAATAACAAAATGAACCATACTTTCTTGCACTTTTTTACTCATAGTGTCCATCCGCCAAAGTAAAATATACAGTTTTGTTCAAACTGCGAAAATAAAAACAGCGACAATTTGTACCATACCTTTGTCCCCAAAATAGCGAAATTTTAGACCCGCGAAAGTAACCCGCTATACGGTAGCACTATTTTGCTGGGTCTGCCAAATGCTCCATTAAACCTCTTTCTAAATTATTAACATGTATTCTATCGGCGGTCAAAACTGGATTTCAGAAGTACTGTGACACTAGTTACTCGAGGGGTGGTGTGAATCAGATGTGGATTCTGAAAAACTTTAAAGATCTGTTAGACTACATACAATCTAGGTCCCTTTCCACCTGCAATAACATTACAACATTTGACTTCTCTACCCTCTACACAACTATTCCTCACTCAAAGCTGAAGCACAGATTAAGGGAGTTGGTCCAACTGTGTTCCCTAAAGACCCTTCACTGAATAGACAATATAAGGAAAATAATAGAGATGCAGGTGGCCTGCTGACCGAAGCTACAATAAACAGACACAGTCAAATGCTTGGTATAGGGAAAGTTCTGGAAACAGTATACCAGGAACAGATTGTCAGTTCGCGAGTGGTTAAAAGGCATGAAATGGATACAGACTTAAAACAGTTTGTGAAAACTATGAAGCCATTGAGGTTGTTAGAGCACAAGGGCTTTGAGAACTTGAAACAGACAAAAGGAGTCACACATCCTAAAATATTTAAGGAACGTATTATGCGTCACACAGCCAAGATGGCAAATTTGAGAGAACTGGTTTTAAACAGATAAAATATTGAACAACCAATAAAGTGTATATAAATACTTACAATAAGTATTTACAAGTTTTGACTGTTTTGCAGATGTTTTCGTCTTTTCCATTTCGATAATTCAATTGAAATTTGTGAACATTTCTATATTATTGCTTTTAAGGAAATAAATACAGTTGGAAAGACTTAAACCTATCATATTGCAACATGCCATCTTCTTGAAAGTCACTTTTCAATATTCTTGCAATAATGAGACTACCGGAAGATTTTGTGTTCATTTCTAGCTCATCTGGCCATGTGAGTTTTAGTCATGGCTAAGCATTCGTCGTTCGTCCATTAGCTTTTCACGTTTTAATATTCTCCTCTGAAAACACTGGGCCAATTTGGACCAAACTTGGCAGGGATGGTCCTTGGGTGGTCCCCTTTCAGAATTATTTCGGGGAGCTCCACCCATCCAGGGGAGGGGCTACAATGGGGCACAAAGGAGAAAAATCAATTAAATATTTAAAAATCTTTTTCAGAACTAGTGATGACCGTGCAATGATATTTGGTGTAGAACACTGATAGATTATGAGGATTCAAAATTGCATCAATAAAGGCCCATGTTCAGCTATTTCATGACCAGGTGAACGATACTGGCTCAGTTGAGCCTGTAGATAACTGAGCCTGTACTTTGTAGGTTTTAAGACCACAATTGTGTTGTGTGTGACCGCATTAGGGTATGTGTCTGTTGTCACTGTTATCTTCCATCTGTAAACACAATGGTGAAATAACATTTGTTCCAGATGACTGATTGCCATGAAATTTAAACATAATGATTCTCGATACAAAATAAAGCCTGGTTTTGAAAATGGAGAGTCTATCTCATCTATTTTGGAAAAAAATTACCAAAGAGGGCCATAAATGGTATTTTCCTACTTCTGGGTGTCCTTGGTCATTATTTTTTTGTCTGATTTTGATTCATTATATTTTTTTCTCTTTATATTCCTCATAAAGGGAACCGGGTGGCTCAATAAGTTAGGTCGTTGGATCTAACAACTCATACAAGCCTATCACCAATACGGCGTGGTTTCGCGCCCGGCTTTGTAAATTAAAAAAATGGTGCACTCTACTCGCAGCCGCAAGTGATTAAGTTTACCAGTTGCTTGCCCATGGTCGGTGGTTCTCTCCGGCTTCCTCTACCACAAAGACTGGTGGCCATGATATAGCTGAAATATTGTTCAAAGTGGCGTTAAGCACCAACAATCAAATCAAATCAAAATTTCTACATGTAATATGTGTAAGGTGAAGAAAAATGATATTGCAATGTTATTCTGGTGTCAACTGAACAATTCTTTATTGCATTTATGTACAAGGAAGAAATTACAATGTTAAATACAGTACATTGTTTACTTCATTCTTTCCAGTATCTCTCTACAATTTTCTTTGACACTGTTTCAGAGCATTTGCAGTTCTGTATACAAGAGATACAACATTTACAGAAAGAACATTCACATGCAGTGTCACAATGGTCTGAACATTTCTTTTTATTTTCTAACATTTTTATGTCAGACGAATCCATACCCTCCAATAAAAAGTGTTTTAAACAATTAATACGCTGGCAATGTTCCTTTTCAAGAGTTACTGCAGACCTTAAGT
This sequence comes from Bathymodiolus septemdierum, assembly GCA_963383655.1. Taxonomy (NCBI): domain Eukaryota; kingdom Metazoa; phylum Mollusca; class Bivalvia; order Mytilida; family Modiolidae; genus Bathymodiolus; species Bathymodiolus septemdierum. Next base: position 20,732,362 of record OY726528.1, on the reverse strand, counting down.
ATTCACTGTCATTGCATTTGCAGTGGTATTTCCTTTCTTTGCGACACTTGTCACATGGCATTGAAACACTTCTTGCATATCTATAACAGATGGCAATACCAGATCGTCCATCTCTGCCACATCTACCAATCTATTGCCACATTTGTAGTAGAGAAGGTGGTAATCCCCAGATTATTACTATAGATATGTCTGGAATATTCACGCCCATTCCACATGCAACAGTTGCTATTAAAACTCTTATTGTACTGTTTTCACTTGACAACTTACTCATGATCCGGAGTTTGGTGTCTTCATCAGTATGAGCATGATATATTTCAACCATACGGTTTCCAATGGTCATTTCATCTATGTATGCATCTTTTTTAAGTTCACTATGAAACCAAATATACAGCGTTTCACACATTGTTATGGAATTGACATAAATAATAATTTTAGGACACTTGTCTCGTCTTTCCTTTACCGCTTCCATTATCCAGGCTAGTTCCTCCTCATATCTTTCGATTGATTTAAAAAGAATTCAAGAAAATGTTTGGCCTGAAAAATAAGATTTCTAAAGTATAAATAGGTAATACTTGTACATGTGTACAGCATTATTGATTAATATAGTAAGCTAATCTTAACCAAAATTACTGACCCATGTATGTTATCCTACTGATTTTTATCTCTTCAGTATACAATATACCAGCATTTGCACATTATACATACCAAACTTACAAATGTAACAAGGGTTGAATAACATTTTGCAGGTGCATTTCCAGATTGTTTGCAACATGTGGCAATTGTTGTCCATATATCAGATCCGTTTACCCCTATTGACTAGCAGTAGTAGTTTCAAACTTATCTAAGTGTAGTTTTAAATTTTTAAGAGTAGTTTTCCTAATTGTGACCTGAATAATATTTTGTTGATGGATAAATGAGCATATAGTATGTAAAACAGCTTCTTATGTCATATGCTTGCTGCTATATTATGTGACCTCTATGCTCCAAAATGGTACCCGAAATCTCAGAAACCAACATAACTATTGTGTCCGCTGATTTATCCAATTGACTTGATTATTTTGTCGGAGGGCCATTTAGGACTTGCTGTATGGTGTGGGGTTTCCCACTGTGTTGAAGATCGTGTGGCAACTTCTAGATGTCTATTCTTGGTCATTTCAGTTCGGAGATGGAATGTTGTCTCCTTGACATTTATTCCATATTCGTTCTTTTTCATATGTACATGTAGTTACATGAACAAGTGTATATTGCAGTTCAAACATGAAATGTACAAATGTGTTTTACTGTACTAAGGCAACATGGTCTGTTAATCAATTTGCTATGATGGGCCCGGTTGGCTCAATGAGTTAGGTCGTTGGATCTAACAACTCATACAAGCCTATCACCAATACGGCGTGGGTTCGCGCCCGGCTTTGTAAAGTACAAAACAGGGTGCACTCGACTCGCAGCCGCAAGTGATAAAGTTTACCAGTTGCTTGCCCATGGTCGGTGGTTCTCTCCGGTTTCCTCCACCACTAAACTGGTCACCATGATATAGCTGAAATATTGTTGTAAGTGGCGTTAAAACACCAACAATATAATCAAATTGTTATGTTACCTGTTGGGAACCACTGCTACCACACTTGTTTCAGTTGGTTGCAACCCAAGCACTCTATCAATATATTTTCTTATACTGGAAGTGATTGTTGCAGATAATGCAAGGACTGGGGAGTCCAGTATGCTCTGCAGGATTCCAACTTTCTGGCAGTCTGGTCTAACGTCAAGTCCCCTGATGAAAAATAAAAGAAATTAAATTGCAGAAAAATTCTGAATAGTTAAAAGATGTACACAAATATTTTCAAAATAAAAGAAACTAGAACTGTGAGTATGATGTTCAAACTTTGGAATACAGGTATATTAGCAAGTTACCTATGAAAAATGAACGGATATGGAGTTATGTCAAGGAGACAACATCCCATCTCCAAAATAAACTAACCAAGAACATACATCTAGTGGTCGCCACAAGTACACGACCCCCCTTTTCGTGAAAGCATAAGTTGAATTATCTCCCTTCTAAATTTTAGACAGCATCGGTATTCCTTCATGCACATCTGCAGGTTGTGTAACGTTTCATAAAAATTCAATAAGCAGTTTAGTAGGAGTTGCGCTTACAAAGTACACGCCCCCTTTTCGTGAAAGTATAAGTTGAATTATCTCCCCTTTTAAATTTTGGACAGCAACCATATTCCTTCATGCACATCTGCAGGTAGTGTACTACACATGTGAACAGTTTCATCAACATCCAATTACAAGGTACAGGGACGGACGGACGGACAGGGTGATTCCTTTGCTTGCGGGGGTATAATTAAATTGCAGAAAAATTCTGAATAGTTAAAAGATGTACATAAATATTTTCATGAAACTAAATTGTAACCAAAATAAAAAGGTATGTTTGAGTTGACATCATGCTATAGCTGCCTTTTAATTGATCATGTACAATGTTGATCACTTTTATTGAGAGAAAAAACTGATGTTTACTATATCGTAAAGTTACATGGAAAGAAAAAGATTGGTACGTATCACTCAGAAATGCAATAAGCTTCATCATATGCAACTACACAAATCTGTTCCTTGAAAGTTTGCAAGGCATCTCTCCAGTATTTCTTTAATACTGCCTCTGGTGGTGCAAACAGAACTGTACACAACCCATTTCGAACAGCTGAAATGAAAAAAAATATATATTCAGTTTAAGTGTGTAACAAAAATGTGCTCCAGGGTCATGTGAGCTATTGCCATCACTTGGCGTCCGTCCATCGTCCGTCCGTAAATATTTCAATCTTCTTCTAGAGAAGCACTTAAGCAAATGGGACAAAAAGGCACTGGATTGAGAATGTTCATTTGCATGGTCTAATCAAGAGTTGTTACTTTCGTTACAATCGGTTATCCAACATGGCTGCCAGGGGCCATAAAAGACTCTGATTGGCTGAAATTTGTTATGATCTTCCCCGATACTACATGGAGGATGGAATTGAAAACTGTCATGAATGATCATTGCAATCTGCTAACCAAGTGTTGTTACTTTTTGGACCGATTGAAAGTCCAAGATGGCCACCAGTGCGGGACACAAACATGTATTCAAATATTGTGCTAAAATTGAGAGGAAGTCAGCAAGTATACACACGACACCAATAAAGACAAAAACAATAGTGTTACATATAAATGACACATAAAAGACAAATTATAAAACATCAACAGCCCAGACTACCTGGCTGGAAAAAACAGGCACCCATAGATGGATGGTGGGGTTGAACCGATTAACTGGATCGCAATCCTCCCCCTTTACAACAAAGTTGTACTCGGCTATTGTTATGGGTTCGGGCGGGTGGGCGTCAACAATTCAAGTTTCCGGATGATAACTTGCACATCTTAAATTGGATTGGATTGGAATGTAACTTGGCTATTTGGTTACATAAAAGGTAAGGAAGCATCCTAATGTTTTTGGAGTCATTGTGGGCAAGGTCACAGCAGCTAAGAATAGATTGAAAATGAGCTGAAATTTTGGTTTCCGAATGATTACTCGTTCATCTTAAATTTTATTTTAATGAAACTTCCCTATGTGGTTACATATAAGGTCAGAAAGAACCTTGTTGTTTTTGGAGTCATTGTCTCGAAGGTCAAGGTCACAGCAGCTAAAAATAGATTGAAAATGTGCTGAAATTTTCAAATCGATAGTTTTCCAGACTTTTCTTTGCCATTGATACAGATATTGTGCTGATTTTTGGTGTGAAGGTGTATGCTGATGTGATACAGAACTAGTTATGAGTTTTGTTCCTGTTGACCGTTTTTTGAATACTGTCTGCTGATTGGTAAAATTTTAGATATTGTCTGATTTCATTCAAATTTGGTCCATACATGTACGAACTCAGCCACATAAGTTTCATTGCCATAGCAACGATGTGTGAATGAATACTGACTGCTGATTGGTCAAAATTTAGATAGTGGCCAATTTAATTCCAATATGTTATGTACATGTATTAGGGTACCGGAAACTCAACTGTATAAATTTCATTGTCATAGCAGCCATGCATGACCAAAGACTGACTGGTAATTGGTCAAATTTAGATAATGGCCTATTTTATTCAATACATGTGTTAGGGGACTGCGAATTCAATTAACCGCATTGGTTTCAAAAGGTCAGAAAGGAGGGAATTTAAAATATAAATCTGCCTGAAATGTTCATTAATCATATTTTTTTTTTGTTCTGGAGTTATGCTTTTTAATAATATTCAAAATAGCAACTCGGCTTGTGCATCTCTGATGCCATCCTGATTTTTTGTTAATTATTTTTTATGATATGTCTGCAGAAAATAAATGTGAAAAACAAATATTGCACCATCAAAGTCATGTCATAGGACTACATATGTCCCAATGGAATCTGGAGTGCCACAAGTATCAGTCTTAGATCCTAGTATATTTATTTATATATTGTGATCATGATATACCAGTCGGCCTTTAGGAACGTCACCATACTCTATTTGCAAATGATATCATTGCATACATGTACGGGTAGTTGTACTAGGCTATAAAATCCACAACATGCATGATCTCGATAATCTTGCAATATGGGAAAGAAATGTCAGATATCATTGCAAACAATATTTTTCTCAAAAAAGCTAGTGTCAAGGCATGTCAACCAAGAAAGCAAAAGACATTTAGAGCAATCTACCCATCATGTATACATGCAATTCATCTTAATTACCAAGCATAAACACATGTATATTAATAGCAGAATCATACAAACAAAACACAACAGATTTTTCCCTTTCTTTTCTTTTTTTGTTAATAGGTATGATATAATATGTATATTAATACCAGAATCATACAAAAAAATGTTTTTTTCCCTCTTTTTCCTTGTTAATAGGTATGATATAATTTGGAATAGCCAAATTATGGCTTTATATTTAAGCTAATATTATTTATAATATTCATGATGACGAATTGGCATAGCATGATGGATAGACTGAACTTACATTTAACACACAATATATACAACATGCAAACTGAAATTATGAAATCAAATTCACTAATTAAGTGAGGTCCACCATATCAATATGAATAATTAACTCTTTTTCAGTATATATATTTATGATTGAATAAAGGGAATTTGGGAGAGATGGAGGAAGAAGAGACAAATAAGTAAATAAGGGGGGAAATATCTAAACAAAATAGTGATTGTGATTGACATAGGCAAGTACAAATTGGGTGAAGGGGTGACGGGGAAGGGAGACCTGAATAATTGAAAGGTTTACAGCTATTAATTAAACTGAAAAAATTAAAGATTTGGAGCTATATATGGGAAGACTTTTCAATGTTATATATTAACCAAATACAAAGAAAAGGAAAATTTATTGAATCATGTGAATCGTCTACTACCAGTAATGAAATGGTGAACAGTATCGAATATCTCAGTATTCTCCTCTACAGTAAGGAATGGAGAGCCTTTCAATAATATATCCAAATTTAACAATTAATTAACTGACACGGTACGTATGATCGACAACGCAAAACAAAATCTTACCTTGTCCAAAATGAGAGGAGGGAGAACGTAACACAGGCTCTTTCCGAAGCCCGTTAGTAACACTGCCACTGTATCTTTTCTCTCCAACACATTCTGTATGATTTCCTTCTGCTCTGCTTTTATATTTAGATGGAACTGTTTGTCCTGCAGAATACGCTTTAATGTATCGTCTTCCGTGTGATTTTAATGTTGTTTACTGTTTACGTATGCGAATAATGCTCAAATAAATTGGCGCGCTGAATTAAGAAGCTCCCATCATGCAATGCGTTACTGTTATCATTCAGTTAGTATCGCAAGATCACGTTTGTAGATTCGAAAATGGAAGTCAAATGGCGGAATAATAGGATCTAAGGCAAAATCGTGCGGTAATGGAGTGTAACACCACTTTCTGAGGGTAAGATGGTTATGAATGAATAGAAAAATGATTGGTGAAGCGATTTATATAAAGGTTTCTGATAGAAAATAAAATCCGATAGCCACGAAACATGGAAATGTGCCGACCAAGAGTTGGAGAGACAAATCAGCTGTTTTCCGTATGCATAGCCCTCAGACGTCCCACGGCTACAGCAAATCCGTAAGAGCCGATAGACGGCAGAGGAATCTCGGTAATGAAAGAATTTGCTTCAATAACTTCTTCCGAAAATTTTCTAAAAGTGTCAAATGATTGGCATGTGGTAAAATCAGTTATAATCCATAAAGGAGTACAGGTGATATATATATTTTAAATAAATGCACCATTGTATCCACATCTAGTCCATTAAGGCCATGGAAACCTCCTCCAAATAAACTGTATGCACTTCGTCTCGCCTTTTGCATATTTTCTTTCACATTAGCGATGGTATTTCCCTTCAACTATGTAGTTCTAATAATTCCTAGATGTGCGGCACTTTCGACTGCTGGCATTTTTTGTGGACCCATTGTGAATGTTGTGCTGTTCTCCCAGTTGTTTTGTTTTTGTGAAATGTTCAAGACAACACTTTTTGTCGGCTGTAATTCATATCCTTCCATATATGCATAGTCATAGGCCATGTTTATTAATGCTTGCGCTTGATCTGGATTTTCATTGACAAGTGCGATGTCATCTGCACATGCTGTGTTATTTATATTTATGCTTCCAATTCTGTGTCCCATCCCAGATGTTTCCAATAGGTTCAAAATTTGGTTAATGTATAGTTTATATAGGTCGGTGCTCAGTATACCTCCTTGACGGTCATCTTGGTGAACTTCGAATGGCTCTGATATTTGACCGTCCCATTTTATTGAACTTTCAGCTTTAACATGCAGTTCTTTAATCAAGGTCCAGTGTTTGTCTTCAATACCGGCTAGAAAAGCCCTTCTAAGCATGTGACTGTATATTACTGTGTCGAAAGCAGCTTTTGCATCCAGGAGTATAAGATGGAGTGAAATGTTGTTGTCGTTCGCTTCTCTATAGCACTCCTATATTGGTAGAGCTGAGTTCATCGGTGAGTAGTCTGCTTTAAAACCCCTCTGACTCCTATTTTGAGATTTTAATACATGTTTTTGAGCTCGAAAATTTGATTACTGTTTCCACTATTTTGCTTATAACTGGTAATACTGTAATTCCTCTATAGTTACTGGCTTGCTGTCTTACTCTCAAATGTCACGTGACCTCAAAGCGAGAATACCACGATGACAAGATGGCGGAAAGAAGTAGGCGGGATCAGTTAATATCGAGATATTTATTATTATAATGAGCTATAAATTAATAATAATGAGTAAGTAAATATGAAAAGCGATAGATAAATATACAACGAAACGAATTATCCACATGACTTCGCTCTCACAAACAGCTTTGTTGTGAAAATTACTATTGAAAGGTGCCACAAAATCAAGGTCGCAGTTTCGCAAATTTTTGATAGAGTGAAATCCGTAGACCTATGGTCCGTAAATATCAGAAAACTGGCCAAGAACCATAAGGGCTACGATTCCGCAGCTAGTGGCAATGGTGCTAAACTCGATAGGCCCTAATAATAGTCATGACTATGAACGTTCTACTGATTACATAATTATCCAGTCTGCATCTACTCGCTTAATAAATCCATGAAGATAACTAAGGTACGTAGCATTTGCTTTTATCATTTACTTAAAGATAAATGTTGACATTCATTTATCCAAGGATTTATATCCTTGATTTATCCAGTTGCACTGTTCTAATCTAGTTGAGATTAGGATTCCGAAGACATTTGATGTCTGTATCTTCATCCCAGGGTGTCAAGTGATCCTATATTCCTATATTTTCAAGATTTTGCTATATTTCCTATATTTGTCTAAAATTTCCTATATTTTATTTTTATCCCAAAATCCTATATTTTTCCAAGTAATCATCATCATTGATGGATTGTCGCGGTTTAGCTTATAAATACCGAATATGAGTCATATTAGCGAATATGGATTCAAGTTCACGAATATGAATAATATTTTTAAAATGGCTGGAGAAATTTAGTAATTTTAACTTTTTTAAAACAATAAAGTACAACATAATGAACAGAAATCCCCCAAAAATGAAGATTTTTGACCTAAAAATGTCGTAGTTATGAGGGAAATAATACCGCGTTATATAGCAAACAAATAGAAAGTCATATTCGTGTCTACTGATAAGGATACGAATATGAATATATTTTCAAATTGGTTTGGTGGAATTTAATAATTTCATGTTCAAATTATAAAGGTGACTTAATTAGACATGAATACAAGAAATAAATAAGAAATATGATCAAAGCACGAAGAAGTAATGATGGAAACAGTGCTGTGTATAATGCGAACGTTAAAATACAGAGCCATATTCGTGTCTAGTGTAGGATAAGAAATGTATAATTCCAACGTACATAGATTCAATTTTAATTACTTTTCTAAATAAGATAATTATGTTCTGAATACTTTTGAAGAAATATGTGGGCATTTTACTTTCCAAATTTCACATTTTATCAAACTAGGATGAACAATAAGAAATAGAGTATTCTACTTTTGAAATTCGCAGATCTACATCAAACCTTTTTCTAACATGGTAAAAGTGCGATCATGCATCAGAGTGTGAAGAAGAAGAAGAATATACATACAAATGTATATACGTCTGAAAATTAAACCAAACAATGATAGAATTAGATTTTAGAGCTGTCAAAATTTTTGTTCTTCCCTCGACAGGATTTGAACCCACACCATTGATCCACCGCAGCACCATTCGCTTAGCCTTACGTCCAGCGCCCTAGACCACTCGACCACATCCACTCCCTAGTATCCATAGTAACTTTGAGATCCAGTGGGACAGATATATTGTATGGATGACACTTGCTTCTAGACGTTTGTATAATATACAAATGTATATATATATACATGTACATGTATATTTTAGTTATAGTTATGTTCAAGAAATTCATTTCAACAGGTATATCTCAGTTTTTACGAATCTCAATATCTCACACGAAAGATGTATATAAGTGAGGTGAGTCTATTATACATAATTATATTTCAATTAATTAACGTTTTATATTTTAACACCTTTCCCCAGACACAATTATGACTTCCTGTGTTCATAAATGATAAAATATGGTATTTTGACCCTTGTACAGTTTTCATTTTTTACTTACAAAAAGGAGAAAAGTATTTTTTCAACAACTATCGCCAAAGACATTCATATTCGTATCCTTATCACTCGATGACTATGCTTATCAGAAGGCACGAATATGACTTTGCATAATATGTTCAATATACAGGGCTACACTATTTCCCTCATAACTTCATCATACTTTGATCAATCTTCTTATTTTTTTGTTATCATATCAAATTTATAGTGCTTTATTGTTTAAAAGTATACATTACTAAATTTCTCCAGCCATTTTAAAAGTATTATCAATATTCGTGAACTTTAATTCATGTTCGCGAATATGATCATATTCGGTATTAAGTCGGATCCAGATTGTCGTACAATGTAGATGTCTTCCAAAACTATGAGAAAAAAAGTTGAATCTTTAATTTTGAGTGGGAATTTCATATAAACATGACAAATAGAAGTTAAACAAGATATTAATGCTGATACTTCTATAGTTTTTAGCTAATCTTGTACATTCATGACTTTTATTGTTGTATTTTCTTAGATTTTCCCATCATAATATAGTTTATTCAAAACTCTCCTCTTTATAATAACCTTAATGACATATGATTTGCTCAGTAAGGGTCCCTGTTTTACACCAATCTCACTTGTCCATGGGTAACAAGTGAAAAATAAAGTTCGCTTAAACATCCTTTATATTTATTTGTTTATACATTTCATCATAATATACACAATTAGAAGATATAATTATTACCATGGATTAGCGTTGTCTTGATAAATAATTTATAATTAAGTCTCCCAAACGTTGTTTGGAGACTTATTGTTTTTGCTCCGTTTCTTCTTCTTCTTCTTATTATTATTATTCTCCTTTCTTTGCGACATGAACGTGTTCACGGCAGATCTCAGGAATTACTGGACAGAATTTCATGACACTTGGTGGAGTTATAGATATATGTTTCTAGTTGGTCCTAAAGTGTTCAGCTTTGTGGTAAAGGGGGCTCAAGTTATATTTTGAGGGGTTCAAAGGGGGTGGGGTTTACTTTAGAATCATATGGGAAAGTTGAAATTTCGGACATTAATGTTGATAACTTATAAATGGATAATGATAGAGACATAACATTTGACATATTGATAGGTCACCATTAGAGGAGCAAGTATGCGTCTTCACAATTTTCAAATTTTCGGTCACTTTCAAAATGGCCGCCAAAACACAGAAAAAACCGGCAACGTTTGGGAGACTTTCCGTAACATCATCCTGTTACTGTCATATCTTGTTATATATTATTCTGAATAAGTTCTATTTGTTTTTTTATCAATTTCATTAAGTGCTGTCAGAATTGAATTTGTTGGTTTATATTAAAAGTTGCCAATATTCGATGTTTTATACCAATAAAATGTTCTGAACAAGAAGCCAGTTTTAAAAAATATGCTATAATGTCGTAATTAGTGAAAAGAATTTGAATGTCTGATGGTGAAATCGCCATTAACACGACCTAATTATAAGTCGACTGCTTTTCCGAAGTTTGTCGAATACTGATAACTGCTATGAATAACCAGGAAGCATGTTGCATGTAAATTCGCTAGAATTAATATAATTTAAGAAATATATATATGAAATTGGATCCGGGGATAGTCAGTTAATATTATATTATGGTTTTAGTAAGAATGACATTAAAATCGAAAATACGTGATGAAATCAATAAAAAAGAAACCCAAACTCTGCAAAGGGGCTCGATAAAGGGAAAATTGTAAACAAATTGTATTGCATATTATTGACAACACTTGAGTTAACTTGATTATATATTTTTTCAGAAAAAAACCAGACCTGAAGCTCATTATTTTAGTCCAATTTATTGACGATTGATTTTCGAAAGTGACGAATATTTCCCGTACCCAATTCGTCACTTGAATTTTCAAAAAATCGTAGAAAAATGTTTGTATAAATCCATTCTTCTTCTTCATTTGCTGATTAAAACTAATTAGTCACTACAATGACAATTTCATTACATGTCAGAAGCCAATCATCGGATTATATAATTTTTGTTTTGATTGCGTAATCTTTGATCTCACCTGGCTTGATTTACCATTCAATCAACGATAAACAAATATTTTTAAATTCTTCTTCTTCATTTGCTGATTAAAACTAATTAGTCACTACAATGGCAATTTCATTACATTTTACAAGCTAATCAACGGATTATAGAATTTTTGCTTTGATTGCGTAATCTTTGATCTAACCTGGCTTGATTTACCTGGTTAAAGATAATGATCCCGACAAAGAATTCAATGAACGATAATGATTTTTTTTTTAATTCTTCTTCTGCACTTGCTGATTAATATTAATTAGTCACTACAATGACAATTTTATTACGTTACAAGCCAATCAACGGATTATAGAATATTTGTTTTGATTGCGTAATCTTTGATCTCACCTGGCTTGATTTACCTGGTAATGATCCCGACAAAGAATTCAATCAACGATAATGATTTTTTTTTATAGTTATGACATGTACTTAAAATGTCACAGTATGTATTTAAAGTGGACATATTTGTATAATCGTCATTCATTGCAAGATTCGTCACATTGTCCGCCATAGCGAGCTATTTTTGTCACGTTTCATTTATGAAAATGTCGATATCATTGTTTATTGAAATCTATGGTATCCATTAAGTATTTTGAAAGTGATTTTCTCGGAAAGTTATAAACTTTGGTAAAAGAAACTTAAAAATAAAAATGGCGCGATCAACAGGAGTTCGCAATCCAGATTTTTATCGATCTGCATCCGGGTAACAATTGCGTTTCATTTATAGAACCATTTACAAACAGACACGTGTCTGCAATTAAAAAAAATAACTACATTATTGTTATTCCAATTGTTGCAATTTGAAGAAATAATCATATATTTTACAAATTGTTTCAGTTTTTGACGTTGGTTCTATATTTTCATTACCTACAAAGAATCTATATAGAAGTTGGACCATTGGGCAAATTGGCAGAGAAATATTTTTTTCTGCTGAAGACTATACAAATATGAGTTATTACAATTGTTGTGGTATTAGACCAAAGCACATTAACATATCAAAAAGGGTGTGGGAGGGGGTTATTATAATTTGTGTGGTATTAGACCAAAGCATAGTAATATTTCAAAAGGTGGAGGGGTATTACAATTTGTGTGGTATTAGATCAAAATCGTGGCCCAATGGTATGGAAAACCTATTAAAACATTGGGTGTATATTTTGATAACAATAAAGAAGAGTGTGAAAAATTAAACTGGGAAAATAAAATAGATAAAATGAATACCTTATTCTTCTCTTGGGGAAAACGAAATTTAACTATTCTTGGGAAAATTATGATTATTAAAGCGTTAGTCATACCTATGTTTACTTTTGTTGCTAGTGCATGTGTCGTGTCAGACAAATATAGAAAAGAAATTGAAAGTAAATGTTTCAAATTCATATGGGATGGTAAACCAGACAAAGTTAAAAGAAACACTATGATAGGTAATTTTGAAATGGGGGGTTTAAATATGATAGACATAGGAAATTACTTTGCATCACTGGGAGCATCATGGGTAAGTAGATTTGTTAGTGGAGAAATGGACAATTGGAAATTGATACCATATAAATACTTTAGACAATTTGGTAAGAATTGGTTGATATTTTCAATGAATATCGAATGCAAAAAAATTAAAGATTAATTAAGATATATTCCTGATTTTAATAAAGAAATATTGCAAACCTGGATAAAAATGGGTGAGTGTCAAACAAAAACGCTATCACATTTTGCAGAGATTAGAAAACAGCTTATATGGGGAAATAAATTGATAATGTTTAAAAATAAAAGTTTAATGTTTGATAATTGGATAAATAGTGATTTAATTTATATCAATGATATTTTAAATGAAAACGAGGAAATAAGTCAGAATTAAATTTTAGGTAAATTAAAATACAAGAATAATTGGATATCTGAATGTATCTGCCTAAAAAAAGCGATACCTAGTGAATGGTATCATACATTACAGGCTCAAAACTCTATTAAAAGTGTTGTAAATTTTCAAAAAGATAAGTAAATGGAAAATGTATAGACCCGTCACAACTGTCCAACAAATATTTTTATAATGAATATGTTAATGTAAAATTTTTGAAACCAATAGGTATAAATACATGGTTAAGGTACTTGTCTATAAATGAAAAACCAAACATGAGTCAGCTTTGCTCTTTCATTTTTCATTATTTAGAAGAAAATAAGCTAAAAATATTCAGATGGAAATTATTGCAACATATAATTCCTACAAAGAAACTATTAATGAAATGGAAAATTGCTATTAATAACCAATGTAATTTCTGTTTTCAAGATGAAGACTATCTACATTACTTTGTGTCTTGTCCCTATCTGAAAGAATTTTGGGTGGAAATACAACAAATATTGAAAAAATCTAATATAGAAAATTTTGTCACATTAAAACATATTGTTTTTGGGTATAAGATATTTGATAAAGATTATTTTGATTTCAACTATTTTTTAACAATCTTAGGATTTTCTGTATGCAAAGCATATTATGTATCTGAACAAAAGACCAAACAAGTAAACATATATTCTTTATTTGTGAGAGAATATATTACGAGAATAAGCCAGGTGCAAAAACTCCAAAATAGTAAACTGTTAGGAAAAATAAGGGAAAATATTGAAATGTAAATATGTATGCATTGTATATATGTATATGTATATGCATGCATGCATCTGTATGTGTGTATATGCATAGATGTATGTGTGTAGATGTAGGTGCGTATGTATAGGTATATTTAATTAGAGTCTGATACTCATCAGTTATATTATATTATTTGAAAGTATTTTAATTATATAAGAAAATATTAATATGAAATACTTCATAAGTAGCTTGGACCTTTGAAGTAAGAATGTAACAAGCATTTTGAATAAAAATATATTGTTGTAAAAAAAAAATCGTGGCCCAATGCTATGTTTTATCAGTTGGTTCCTAAATTGCAGAGTATGTTCCCATCCTAGGAGGTTTTTCATAGCTTTTAGATCTCCATTGCTAACCAATAAGACAAAGTAACTGATTATAAGATTAAGCTCATTATATTCTTGTTTATTCATAATTTAAAAAAACAATCTGATCCGTAAAAGTGACTAATGGTCTCAAAATCCTGGCTAAATCTCTGCATCAGCTAGCGTTTTCTCTTAAGAAAAACAATATATAAAAAACTATGATGCAATTTTACTGTCAAAATACGATTCGGCCGAAAAAAAGGTACTAAATTATGCTTACGTGGTGAAAAATGCAGTAGGTCGGTATAGCATCTTTTCTTGATTTTTACACAAAGCTTCCTGAATCCTCCTTTTTGTGTCGTTTTCGTATAGAATCCGTCAATGTTTTCGTTCTTCCATGATTCGATTTGTGCCATGTACTTTCTTCATCAACAAACAATTTCGCACATGCGCAATCGCTTTCCCGAATGAGTTCACTGTCAGGTCGTGTGAATATTGTGGGGGTAAACATTGGATTCTTTACTGGATTCAAGAAAGTAAAACAGCGACGTATTTCCTTCGTTCTAGGCTATTTACGTATGATATTATATAAAATTTCAACTGCAATTAGCATAAAACATCGAATATTGGCAACTTTTATCATAAGAAAAAAATCAGTTATGACAGCCTGTATGTCTTTAATATGAGAAGCTTGTAATGTGTATTGTAAATATTAAGAACAAATAAAAAATTCAACTGTTGAAAATTGTTTGATCTCTAATTCGGGATTGGTTATATTTCACCTTATTACATATTTTCCATATTTCCCACTTTGAGAAAAATATTATTATATTAAGAATGACGTCCAAATCCTCATCCCCCATATAGTCCTAACATAATATTTGATTCCGCGATTTCTATATTAACTGTTAATTCATATCTGTTTAATATTTCTTCTATTTCTATTATGACTTTTTTCACAGAAGGACATTTAAAAAATAGACGCTGCATCGTTTCATCGTTGTATCTTATTTGACAGAGGGGATTAAATTCACATGATTGCATATTTATTTCAGTATTGTAGTCTATTTTGGTACATGTCAATTTTGTAGTGGTCTGCTACTCAGTACCAGTTCCTCGGTTTAGGATAATACATCTTGAATATAATGTTTAATGGTCAATAACATAAAACAAATACCCAGTTAACTCTCAGGTTTCTACATGTATCCGTTGAAAGAGTCATTGCTACAGAGCATTAGTTGCAACAACAAACTATGTAAAGTTGCATAATGAATATAGGTACTTTTTTCTTCACAAACAATATTATTTAAAATTTTGAAGACATTATATCAAAATGTGTCCTTTACAGAAGTTGTCATGTTCTTGTAATGTTCAGTCCTTCGAAAAAGACAAATGTTGATTTTTTTTTCACTGTCTGATTTTTATTTATTTTGTAAAAAGAGTAATAGGAGACTAGAATTTGATAAACAGTTTTTTTTTCATTTGTCAGTAAAACGGAGGTGAGACGTGGCTACAGGGGAGGGGGAGACCATGTATTTTTTGCTAAATATACCTTAAATTTATCCTATGTTTATCCTATATTTTCATCCAAAGAAATCCTTTATTCCTATATAATTTTTTTCAAAAGTGGCTTGACACCCTGCCATCCTAATTTCTTCGCAATCCTAATATCCACGAGATTACCACTGTTCGTCATTAAAAATACTGAAACTGAAAGGTAATGGATCATTCACTTAGTCAGTTAGTGCCGTACACTATTTTTTACACCATGTCAGTTCGTGCCTTACCTATTAGCCCGACATCAAATTTACTAGATCAAAAGAAAAAACAGAAATCTTGCACCCTCATATTTTTTAACCTCGGGCCATTCTGCAACTTCATGTGCTTGAATAGCGTCAATTCCGAAATTTGATAATCCAGAAACAAATTGTCCTCTTTTCATTTGAGACTGACAGTAGACTACGAGCAAAACATCAATTTAGCATATATTATATATGGTACTTCATGAAAAAAAATGAAGAATTTCACACTTTAAGGTATCTGGGACAACTAATTGGAGACAGTTGTTTATTCTCGATACAGCATTCCATTAAATAATTACAACCCATCATATTGTTGCAAATCCATAGTGTCTTTAGTGAGGGCCTGCGTGGCTCAATGAGCTAGATAGTTGGATTACCTAACAACTCATGCAAGCCTATCACCAATACGGCGTGGCTTCGTACCAGGAATGTGCACATTACAAAAAGGGTACACTCGACTCGCAGCCGCAAGTGATAAAGTTTCTCAGTTGCTTGTCCATGGTCGGTGGTTCTCTTCGGGTACTTCGGCCTCTTCCACCACTAATACTGGTCGCCATGATATAGCTGATAGTGGTGTTAAGTACCAAAAATTAATAGAAAAAATCATCCAATCCATAGTGTTTTATCTAATATACAGATATATGAATTTCAAATTTTTGTCATTTAGTTAAGGCACACATGACAGCCAGTAGTTCCTTCGTTGTCACACACTGTTTTCATGTTGATTGAGCGCTTTCCTCATAATGTAGCTATAGGCTATTAATATTTCTTTCCCCTCCTGTACGTGAGACAAAACTGCACCTACAGCCTTACAGGATGTATCACTGTCAACAATGATCTGACAACCTGATCTAGGATATAAAAGGATAAGGGGAAATAGATATCAATGCATTGTTTAACCAAATGAAACTAGCCTGTTCACATTCTATTTCATCATTCCACTGAAATCTTGAGCCTTTCTCACACAATTTATGCAATTGTCTGGCTATGGTTGCAATGTTTTTTCACACATTTCCTGTAATATGAAAAGAGATCAGGAAATTCCCTCATTTTTTTAAAGATGTTTTTGTTCTTGGCCAGTCTTTCACAGCTTTTACTGTATTAGGGTCTGTATTTATTCCTTCTTCCGAGACCTCATGCCCCAAAAACTTAACACATTTGTAAAGAAATGCATGTAGAAGGTTTGAGCTTCAACCCAGGCAATAATAATCTATCAAATATATCATGTTCCATTCTAAACAAACTTTCTTGATAACTGGCCCCAGGAACAATAACATCATCCATGTACAACAGACATTTTTCTCATTGAAGGCCCCCTAAAATATTTTGCATTAACTGTTAAAAAATATTTGGTGAGGAACAAAATCCACAAGGCATTGACACAAATTGATAAAGGCCAAGACCAGTGGAAAAGACGGTCTTTTCTCTGTTCATAGGGTCTACTCCAACCTGTCAAAATCCACTATTGACATCCATAGTTCAGCCCTCTACATTAACATTTTTCCTAATTTGTCCCTCTGGACTTGTAACCAGCTAAAAAAAGTACTTGTCCAAATCATTTATTAGTCGTCCAAAAAATATATTAATAATGTTGTTATTGATGTGTCTAATCATCAAGTTTGGTTCTCGAATAGCAGGCCCATCTAAATGGTAATCGTATAATAATGTATTGAATCTAGGATGCTTTGGACATCGTTGTTAACCATCTATTGAATGCAGACTGTGTATCAAAATCAGTAACTGCATGGTTCTCCTTCAATGAATATAAACAGCTGATAGTGAATACTGTCACAGTGTTTCTCCTAAAAGCAGACACGGTTTCAGCGAAGAACATGTTACGAAATCTGTGCCTGTGGAAACACTGTTTTGTTCAAATAGTAATACTGTGACTTATTTATCATCCCGATGTCCAGAGTCGCAAATTAAAGCTGGTTCTTGGCATGACCATCATGAGAATTTGTCAAAATGAAATGTCTCGTAAAGGCAAACTTTTTCTGCTGAAATGCTGATTTCTGTCTTAAAGGCATGGAATAATATACATGTTCAATTATTGCCTCACAAAAAATTACACATTGAAAAATATTGTAGACCTTTTTGTTTTTCCACCCCTACAAACCCAATGGTCATCCCTTTACTGGATTAAAGAGAATATGTTGCACTTGTTAATGAATAAAACGTATTAATGTATGGCAAAATGATTTCCCCTATATAAATGAATGTAAAATTGTGATGTCATTGTCCCTTAAAAGAAAATAGATATGAAATGTTCATGGTGATGCCATACGATAAAAAGGATTATCGCATGACTATTGATAAATATTGTCCCTTGTAGAATACCAATTGTACTCGCAAGCTTAGGTAACATGGTATTCTACTCTGGTTAACATTTACCAATATTCATGCAATAATTGCCTATATTAAAATATTACATATATTATTTTTTCCATTTTTTGAAATCTATCATGATTTCCATGTACTAGTATATTATGACCAAAAGTTTTCAATGAAAAAAAATGAAGGCCCCTGTTTACAGATAAATGTCTGACCTGAAAAGCAAAAAATGCTAACAAAACATGGACTAGAAACAACGAATAATAAACCTGATTAAAGGGGTGATTACTTTACTGGACCACAATACTACTAATACCACAAGTTAACAGAAACACAATGAAATCCAAAACCGCATCGGTGGCATAATGGTTAGCCTGGTCGTCTCAAATGCGGTAGATCGTGGGTTCGAGGCCCGTTCGGGTCAAACCAAAGACTGTAAAATTGGTATTTGTTGCTTCTCCACTAATCACGCAGCATTGGTTGGAATGGAGCGGCATGGCTACCCGTGGACTGTTGTTTCAGTGAAGCTGAGTGAGCTACCACTATAAAAATCCAACTAAGCGTGTTGGTCTAGTGCAAAGCCAACTTCATCATCATATCATTGAAAATTTACTTGTTCTCGCAATGATATAGCTGTAAAATTGCTGAATTGGTGTTACACAACAATCACTCACTCACTCAAGATGAAATCCAACACAGTTGGGTGACTATATATATGTGTAGCAATACAAGCGTTTAAAATACCGTATTCTGATATTTTTCAAATAACCCGTTACAAAATTTTCCAATTTGGTGAAAAATTCCCAATTATGGATACAAGGGACACATTTGAAAACAACTGGAATCATCTCTGATCTAGCAGTCAGGGTGAATTTGCAAAGATTTTGGTGCCTCCTGGGTATTTGTCAAAACATTTGGCATTTTTTACCCTCTGCCAAATTTTATTTGGTTCTCTCAGGGTTTTTTCTGTCTGTCTGATGAAGTCACATATACATCATAAGTCAACATATATGGCAGGCATTTGAACCATTAGAACACCTGTCCCTGTTGCATTTTCATAAAACAATATGCTTCCAGATGAAAATGATGTTGTTTCATGTCCACGAAACTCCTTTCTTATGTAAACGCATACGTCAAGGTTCAAATGTATATTCAGTGTAATTAAACAAATATATCACGGTCGGGCATCTATTTGCCGTTCTGGCTATGGAAATGTGACCATCTCACAACAATACCCCGCCTGACCGCGATATATCTGTTCAAAATTCAGTGTGATCATGAGAGATTAATACCTATTCGTGGAGATTAGGATGACCACCAGAGATTAAGTGTGATGTGCCAAAATTAATACTTGGTGTGCCAAGATTTTTATCGTTAATCTTTATATTTATCTTATGTTATCTGTCTTATATAACAGTGTGGGAAACGTTTTTTCTCTTATCTTGCCATTTTGGCTAGTTGCTTCAAAATTGTGCTCGCCAAATTAGAATTGCACTTGCCAAGTTTGGCCAGTTGGTAGATATCTCTACTCGCCAATGATCTAATGCACATATTTTACATGAGAAATAATAACAAAGATTTATAACATCTTTATCTATATTGCTGCAAAATCCGACCCTGACTCTTACCATTTTTTACCATTTACCTTTTTACCATATATAAATTCCACCCAAACCCAATTTTATTTGATATCGTCAAGTTTTACTCTACTGAATGGTGGAGGAAAGGGGAAGGGTTAAAGATGGGAAAATGGGAGGGCTAAGAATGGAGAAAAGGTGGAAAGGTTATTGGTTGGAAAAGGGGAAGGGCTAAGGGTGGGAAAAGGGGAATGGCTAGAGGTGGGAAATGTGGGGAAGAGTTAATGGTGGGGGAAAGGGGGAAATACTAGGTGTGGGAAAAGGGAGAAGGGCTAGTGGTCGGAAAAGCGGGGCAGGGTTAAGGGTGGGTAAAAAGGGAATGACTAGGGATGGGAAAAAGAGGAATGGTTAAGGATGGGAAAAAGGTGGAGGGTTATGGTTGGGAAAAGTGGGATGGCTAAGAGTGGGAAAAGGTGGGATGGTTAAGGGTTGGAAAAAGGTGGAAAGGTTATGGGTGGGGAAAAGTGGAAGGGTTATGGTTGGAAAAAGGGGGAAGGATTAAGGTGCGGGAATAGGAAGGGTTATGGGTAGGAAAAGGGGCAGGGTTAAGGGTGGAAAAGGTAGCTAGGGTTAAGGGTGGGAAAAGGGGGAAGGATTAAGGGAGGGGGAAAGGGGAAGGGATAAAGGTGGATAAATGGGAGGGTTACGGATGGGGAAAAGGTGGAAAGGTTATAGGAGGGAAAAGGCGGAAGGGTTAAGGATGGGAAAAGAGGGAAGGGTTAAGGGTGGGAAAAGGGAGAGTGGCTAGAGGTGGGGGAAAGGGGGAAAGACTAGGGGTGGGAAAAGGGGGAAGAGCTAGCGGTCGGAAAAGCGGAGCAGGGTTAAGGGTGGGGATAGGTAAGGGATAAGGATAGGAAAAGGGGAATGACTAGGGATGGGGAAAAGAGGAATGGTTAAGGGTGGGGAAAAGGTGGAGGGTTATGATTGGGAAAAGTGAGACGGCTAAGAGTGGGAAAAAGTAGGATGGTTAAGGGTTGGGAAAAGGTGGAAAGGTTATGGGTGGGAAAAGGGGGAAGAGCTAAGGGTGGGGGAAATGGAGAAGGATTAAGAGTGGGGGAAAAGTGGAAGGGTTATGGGTGGGAAAAGGGGGAAGTTCTAAAGGTGGGGAAAAGGGGAGGGGTTATAGGTGGGAAAATGGGAGGGTTAATGATGATGAAAACTTGGAAAAGTTATAGGTGGGAAAAGGGGTAAGGGCTAAGGATGGGAACAGGGGAAGGGCTAAGGATGGGAAAAGGGGAAGGGCTAAGCAGGAGGAATGGCAAGAGGTAGGAAAAGTGGGGAAGGGTTAATGTGGGGAAAGAGGAAAGGGCTAGGGGTCGGGAAAGCGGGGTAGGGTTAAGGGTGGGGAAAAGGGGAGGAGATAATGGTGGGAAAAGGGGAATGACTAGGGATAAGGAAAAGAGGGATGGTTAGGGGTGGGGAAAAGGTGGAGGGTTAATGGTGGGAAAGGTGGGATGGCTAAGAGTGAAAAAGTGTTGATGGTGGGAAAAGGGGGCAGGGTTAATGGTGGGGGAGGAAAGGGAGAAATGTTAAGGGTGGGGAAAAGTGGAAGGGTTTTGGGTGGGAAAAGGGGGAAGGGTTAAGGGTGGTAAAAATGGTGAAGGGTTAACAAGGATGTGGAATTGCCATGCTCGACTCGTACATAGAACATGTCGGACAAGTAGATTTTCCTAGTTAGCTTGTCAGGTGACAAAAAAAAATAACAAGGCATAATAATTTCTTATTAAAGTATTCTGGAAAGACCATCCCTTAAATATTATTAAAGTAGAGTTGGGGAAAAGGTGGAGGGTTATGATTGGGAAATGTGGGAAGGCTAAGAGTGGGAAAAAGTGTGATGGTTAAGGGTAGGAAAATGGTGGAAAGGTTATGGGTGGGAAAAAGGGGAAGGGTTAAGGGATGGGGAGAAAGGGAGAAGGGTTAAGGGTGAAGGAAGGGAGAAGTGTTAAGGGTGGGGAAAAGTGGAAGGGTTATGGTTGGAAAAAGGGGGAAGGATTAAGGTGCGGGAATAGGAAGGGTTATGGTAGGAAAAGGGGCAGGGTTAAGGGTGGAAAAAGTAGGTAGGGTTAAGGGTGGGAAAAGGGGGAAGGTTTAAGGGAGGGGAAAAGGGGAAGGAAAAAGGTGGATAAATGAGAGGGTTAAGGATGGGGAAAAGGTGGAAGGATTATAGGAGGGAAAAGGCGGAAGGGTTAAGGATGGAAAAAGAGGGAAGGGTTAAGGGTGGGAAAAGGGAGAATGGCTAGAGGTGGGGGAAAGGGGGAAAGACTAAGGGTGGGAAAAGGGGGAAGAGCTAGGGGTCGGAAAAGCGGAGCAGGGTTAAGGGTGGGGAAAGGGAAGGTATAAGGATAGGAAAAGGGGAATGACTATGGATGGGGAAAAGAGGGATGGTTAAGGGTGGGAAAAGGTGGAGGGTTATGATTGGGAAAAGTGGGATGGCTAAGAGTGGGAAAAGTGGGATGGTTAAGGGTTGGGAAAAGGTGGAAAGGTTATGGGTGGGAAAAGGGGGAAGAGCTAAGGGTGGGGGAAATGGAGAAGGATTAAGAGTGGGGGGAAAGTGGAAGGGTTATGGGTGGGAAAAAGGGGAAGTTCTAAGGGTGGGGAAAAGGGGAGGGGTTAAAGGTGGGAAAATGGGAGGGTTAATGATGATGAAAACTTCGAAAAGTTATAGGTGGGAAAAGGGGAAGGGCTAAGGATAGAAAAGGGGGAAGGGTTAAGCAGGGGGAATGGCTAGAGGTAGGAAAAGTGGGGAAGGGTTAATGGTGGGAGAAAGCGGAAAGGGCTGGGGGTCGGGAAAGCGGGGTAGGGTTAAGGGTGAGGAAAGGGGAAAGAGATAATGGTGGGAAAAGGGGAATGACTAGGGATGAGGAAAAGAGGGGTGGTTAGGGTTGGGGAAAAGGTGGAGATTTAATGGTGGGAAAAGTGGGATGGCTAAGAGTGAAAAAAAAAGTGCTTATGGTGGGAAAAGGGGGCAGAGTTAATGGTGGGGGAGGAAAGGGAGAAATGTTAAGGGTGGGGAAAAGTGGAAGGGTTTTGGGTGGGAAAAGGGGGAAGGGTTAAGGGTGGTAAAAATGGTGAAGGGTTAGCAAGGATGTGAAATTGCCATGCTCGACTCGTACATAGAACCTGTCGGACAAGTAGATTTTCCTGGTTAGCTTGTCAGGTGACAAATAAAAATAGAAAGGCATAATAATTTCTTATTAAAGTATTCTGGAAAGACAATCCCTTAAATATTATTAAAGTAGAGTTGGGAAAAAGCTGGAGGGTTATGATTCGGGAAAGTGGGAAGGTGTAATGGTTAAGGGTAGGAAAAAGGTGGAAAGGTTATGGGTGGGAAAAAGGGGAAGGGTTAAGAGTTGGGGAGAAAGGGAGAAGGGTTAAGGGTGGAGGAAGGGAGAAATGTTAAGGGTGGGGAAAAGTGGAAGGGTTATGGTTGGAAAAAGGGGGAAGGATTAAGGTGCGGGAATAGGAAGGGTTATGGTAGGAAAAGGGGCAGGGTTAAGGGTGGAAAAAGTAGGTAGGGTTAAGGGTGGGAAAAGGGGGAAGGATTAAGGGAGGGGAAAAGGGGAAGGGATAAAGGTGGATAAATGAGAGGGTTAAGGATGGGGAAAAGGTGGAAGGATTATAGGAGGGAAAAGGCGGAAGGGCTAAGGATGGGAAAAGAGGGAAGGGTTAAGGGTGGGAAAAGGGAGAATGGCAGAGGTGGGGGAAAGGGGGAAAGACTAGGGGTGGGAAAAGGGGGAAGAGCTAGGGATCGGAAAAGCGGAGCAGGGTTAAGGGTTGGGAAAGGGAAGGGATAAGGATAGGAAAAGGTGAATGACTAGGGATGGGGAAAAGAGGGATGGTTAAGGGTGGGGAAAAGGTGGAGGGTTATGATTGGGAAAAGTGGGATGGCTAAGAGTGGGAAAAGTGGGATGGTTAAGGGTTGGGAAAAGGTGGAAAGGTTATGGGTGGGAAAAGGGGGAAGAGTTAAGGGTGGGGGAAAAGTGGAAGGGTTAAGGGTGGTAAAAATGGTGAAAGGTTAACAAGGATGTGAAATTGCCATGCTCGACTCGTACATAGAACCTGTCGGACAAGTAGATTTTCCTGGTTAGCTTGTCAGGTGACAAATAAAAATAGAAAGACATAATAATTTCTTATTAAAGTATTCTGGAAAGACAATCCCTTAAATATTATTACAGTAGAGTTTGCTTATAGCGAAATCCAGGGGACTCTCGATCTTAGTTCGTTATAGGCATCGTTCGTTCGTTATAAGAGAAACAATATAGAATTACCTCCCCTTTTGAAAATCGTAAAGTAGAACTTCGGTGGCTCTAACTCGAAGGGACTGTCAAAATCTGCTCTAGCTATCGGTAGTTCGAGCCACCGAGGTCCCGTAATTTTAGAGAGAAAACAATATGGTTCTGACCCGGGCAGTTTCATTACGCTATGATAACTGATGCACAGTAAAGTGAGCCTTTATCGTAAAACAATATTTAATCCTTTAGACAGTTCTCAAAAACTACGGCTTCTGAATACCTCTTTGGTATCTTCAAACGTTCCTTAGAAAAAAAATTTCAACTGTGTTCGTGATCTACTTTATAAACAGGAAATATGAGGTCGGGTATTTACACTTGGATCGATATCGGTATAATGCTGATAAATCGGAAATATATTTTTAATGGCCAATTTTAAGATTGTAGCCATTTTCCTTTTTTTTTTATTTGAATTTGAAAAATAATTGTTTGTTTTTGGTATTATATACACATAAAAATTCAAGTTAATCGAAATTTCAGAACGAGTACATTTCTTTTGTCTTTGAAATTTAGATGAATCTTGATACCACGCAGGTTGCTGTTTAATTAAAGAGTCTATCATCAAAGCAAAAATAAACAATAACGAATGAATTAATCTCACACATGACTTTGTCTTTAATTTCTTTAGCTTGTGCATCCATTCATTAAAATTTAGATTACGTTTTATTAATTTTCAATGCAATAAATTACCGTGTGTGTTATTAATTGAAAACTTGCTATTCACATCATTAATGCGCATTTTATTGTTTGAATATTTTAAAGAAAAGTCTTGATTGACATCATTTACAACATCAAAGGTGGGATTATTGACTTTTCAATTATCGATAACGGAAGTGTCAAGTGCATTTGACCATTCTAATATGTGATCGTTTTGTTTGTTCACCAATTTTCTTTGTTATATCATGTCAATTTTGAGTAATACAAACGTTGTTTGGGTTTAAAATTCTCTTCGCTATAAGCCTGATTTCGTTATAACAAATTTGTAATAGGCCTTCACAAATACATTGTTTAAATAGCGATGGGACCGGAGATTTATCTTTACTTCGTTATAAGCCTGATTTCGATACAAGCCTGTTCGCTATAAACGAACTCTACTGTATATTGTAAATATTGCTGGTTTTTGTTTTCGTGTCAGTTGTGCTCCGAAAGCAACTAACAATAACCATAATTATGCAAGTTCTAAGTTCAGTAATACGACTCTTTTGCAATAATAATTGTATTTACTAACGGGTAAAACACAATAAAGGGCAATGCTGTGTTGCAGCAGAGCTGAAAATTCAAGTACTGTTATTCTTAAAAGCAACACGTTTTCTATGATCTATAATGTCTGAAGTTGGTATGATGTTAAGATTACTCAGAGTTACTTGCTAGTTCTGATTTTAATTAACAGTTATTCACAAGATTATAATTACACCCTTAAATATAGTTATGGACACTACATGGTGTTTGTAGTGTCCGTAACCATATTTTCTGTTCTGCAGTTTTTATTCTGTGTACATTTGTTCATATTTTGACTGATTATAACTACTTCAAACATGAAAATATCAATCTTTTGACAGTGTTTTCTAGAAGATTTGTTTACAGGTTACGGACCCTACAGATTTCTGATAGAGAAATTTTTTGGACTTTAAAATACAAATAAACTAAATTTTAATCCAATATCCTACTGGAATGGATATTTTATTACCTTGTTATATTTAATGAGCGGGAAACATAATTTTTTTGCATGAAATTAGGTGTTTATTATGCTTAAGCTTCACATAACGAATGGGAGAAATTCTTGTCTAAAACTATATAACGAAACATACCTTTTGGATAAAGCCTGATAATTTCTCCAATTGATGTCCGATTTTCATGAATTTGGTATCAAATTAATCCTGATTAATTTTTCAAAAAATTTATATTAAAATAGTTTTGTTGTTTTCCTATTTTGAAAAGTAAATTTTGGTGTAAAAATAAACAAATTTCAAGTGCAACAGCATAACGCCTTATTTGTGCAAATTTTTCGGTACCCTCTTCCCTGTTACTCAAAAACTATGAGAGATATCTCCTTCAAATTTTGCATGCAACCTCTGTGCTTCACCATCCAAAGCATGATATTAGAGTGATACCTTTAAATTCAATGGAAGTATGTTAATATTGCAGATAGCACACTGCTTTTGAGTATGAGCCCTATATTGTGTTTCAGCCGTAAGCGAAAACCGGGACCGCATAGCGTTTTTTTTTATTGGAGTTCCTAATGCGATGTTCTTTTGCCAGTTGTAAATAAATACGAACCATACACATAGGACCTTACAAATCGGGTTGCAGTTGTGACAATGGACTAATATTTAATAATAATTAAGAATAATACTCTAAGGTTCTGGCGGCAAATAATCGCCAGAGAAGGTTAATAAACGCAAAGCTTGAGCGAAAAAGACACCGAATATGAGGGAAAAGTGCCAACGGACTTTTCAGTCCAAGTGGTTAGCCCATTTCTGCCAGTTACAACTGAATGTTGATAGTGTCTCATATCGCCATATCTGGAGGAAATATGCTGATATTACCGATCAGAAATCGTGAATGTTTATTGACAAAATCATGAATAGAGCCTAAGATGCTTGGTGCTCTCACTACTAGTCATCTGCAAAGCAAGCTGCTTGCATTGCCTCAAGAAGGACACGAATAAAATTAAACACATGACTGGTTTCAGTTTTGATGGACAAATCCATTGTCAAAGTTAATCTTTAGTTTGATGTTTCTGTTTTGTAGATCATTGTTTGTCCTTTTGTACTTTTTCTTTTGGCCATTGTGTTGTCTCTTCTTCGATATACGGATTCTTATTACCCCTTTGGTATCTTCAAACTCTTCTTAATCAAAATGAAATTAATAGATATGAGAGTCTTTTCAACACAGTTTATGTTGTATCTCAAAATATCCTACCATTCACTGACTACACATATAAATGATCTTCATTTGGGCAGTAATCATGTATGCATGGGTACTTGCGTTAACTTTATTAAAACAATATCTGAAGTTTTACGCAATCATACAATAGATCATCAAGCAAGTTCAATTTATTTCAATTGTGTACTGACACTCATGAACCAGCAACTGTGTTTGCAAGTATCAAATGTTTAAAAAGAACAGGACAAGTAGGGTTTTGTCCGGACAAGTACCTTTTTTCGGATAACTTCTCCGGGGACAAGCACAACATTTCCGTATTTCCACACCCCTGGTTAAGGGTTGGGTAAAGGGTGAAGAGGTAAGGGTGGGACAAGGTGGAAGGGTTAAGGGTGTCAAATGGTGAAGGGGTAAGGATTGGAAAAAGGGTGAAGGTATACGGGTGGGAAAAATAGGGAAGGGAGGCGTTAAAGGAGTGAAAAATGGTTAAAGGTGAGGAAAAGGTGGAAAGGTTGTGGATGATGAAAAGTGGGCAGGGTTAATCAAGGGTGAGGAAAAGGTAAAGGGGTAAGGGTGGGAAGAAAGATTGAAGGCTTAAGAGGGGCATGAAAAAAACAAGCTTGAGGGCCCTAGGCTGCAGCCTATATACTAGCCTATAGGATAATCCGGTCCTGCAGATATCTATATGATTTGCCCACCACATATAACTGTTAGGTAAATAAACACTAATGTAATTCAATTAAAATGTTTGTTCTATCTTTTTATCTTACATGTTTTTTTCCCCTTCAAATTGTTAGTAGGGCCCGGGTGGCACAATGAGTTAGGTAGTTGGATTACCTAACAACTCATACAAGCCTATGACCAATATGGCATAGGTTCACGCCCGGCTTTGTAAATTACAAAAAGGATGCACTCGACTCGCAGCCGCAAGTAATAAAGTTTACCAGTTGCTTGCCCATGGTCGGTGGTTCTCTCCGGCTACTCCGGCTTCTTCCACCACTAAAATTGGTCGCCATGATATAGCTGAAATATTGCTGAAAGTGGCGTTAAACACAATAAATAAATCAAAATCAAATTATTAGTTTGAATTAAATGGTAGTTAAATCCTGTAAGATAATCTTTATAGAAATCAGTAAAAGGACCTTTTGGGGGTAAGGGAGTGTAGATTAGTTTCTAAAATCACTTAATCTTATTAAAAGGAAATGACATGTAATTAATGATTAAGCTAGTAATGCAATGTAGGACTACTATAGAGGAGATGCTTGATGTCACACAACAACCAATCATTCTTTTTACACCACTGCTGGCAAATAAAACCCAAATTTATAATCATATTGTTCCTCAGACCTTAATATAAATTTACACAATATCATGTTTGTTTTGTTTGTTTTTATTTTTCTTTGTTGGCAATCATGTTCTTATATTACAGGAATAACAATATGGCGGATGTCGTGTTTCTAAGATGGTCAGTAATTTCGCATTTTCACTGGATTGAGTTTTGTGTCAGAGTATCATATTTAATGTCTCTGTACTGATCTCAGTTCATTGTTTTGCATTCTATCATCAAAGTGATTTTACATGGGCTGTAATATAGTATAAATGGACAGTTGGACACAAAGGTAAGATGCATAACATTTTATACATATGATTAACCAAGAGAACATCCTCATGATTTAGTTGCTTACTTTTGTAGTTTAGCAGATTATTGTCATATATATGTATATATTGTACGAGTATCTACATTTTTTGGAGACTCATGAGTGCAGATGCTGACTAATTCTCAAATCACTGATTCATTCTTTTGTTTTTATTTTCATTATTAATAACAGTATTTTTATTTTTAAATAGAGAAAGCAGAATTTCAGAAATCCTTTTTGAGCGTTAGTCAATTTCATTATACATGCATATATATATATATATATATTGTGTGAGTTCAAATCCCGTGGAGGGAAGAACCAAAATTTGACAGCTCAAAAATCTAATTCTAACACTGTTTGGTTTAATTTTCAGACGTATATAATATTTAGTATTAACCTAGTAGCACAAGTAACTTTGAGATCCAGTGGGACATATATATTATATGGTTGTTACTTGCTTAAATGTTTGTATAATATACTTTATTTCCTGTAACTGTATAATGATTTCTTCATTATCCTATACAATATATTAATAATTGCTGAGCTAGATTGCTGTCAAATTATAATATTTGCATATATGCACCATCTACACACGCTTAGACACATGTCTTATGTCTATCTCTAGATTTTCCTTACGAGACAAGGTAACACTTCGATTATTGAAGCTCCATTTTTGTGGGGCGGATGTGGTCGAGTGGTCTAGAGCGCTATACATAAGGCTAAGTGATTGGTGCTGCAGTGTATCAATTGTGTGAATTCAAATCCCGTCGAGGGAAGAACCAAAATTTGACAGCTCAAAAATCTAATTCTAACACTTTGGTTTAATTTTCAGACGTATATATATATCTGAAATGTAAATGAATTCAGATTATATTGGGAGAACTTCTTTCATTTCTTAAGTAACTGTGACATACCTTGACGTTGAATTTCAAGGTCGAAAAAGTATATATAATTGTATTATAAGATCTTAATTATTGTTGTTCTTGATAATATTTCATATTTCTTTAAAGCAATTTATCATTTTTAGCTCATCTTACCCAAAGGGTCAGTTGAGCTTTTACCATTACATTGTGTCTTAGCATCATCCGTCCGTCCAATGTAAGCTATTTAAAAAATCTTCTCTTCTGCAAACCCCTGGGCCTGATTTCAACTAAAGTTGGATGTTTTCTTGAAAAAAAAATGTATCTGATGATCCTGTCGGTTTTCCAACATGGCTGCTCTTACTATATATAGAAAATATGGGGAATAACATACAGACCTAATAAAGCAAGATTTTTCAACCAACTGAACTAAAAAATTAAAAGTGTGTACATTTTAATGAAAAGTATGACACATGTTATGAGTTTTGCCTAAGTATTTTACATTTTGTTGATTTTCATCAGAAATATGCAAATTCACATGACCCACAATAAAAATCTTTTCTGAAACCCTAGAGTCAAATTTAACCAACCTTTGCAAGGATGGTCCTCGGGTTGGGGGGGGGGGGTCCTCTTTCAAAATATTATACCACAATCCGAACCTCCATCCAATATGGCCACAGTTGCTTCAAATGGCCAAAACTGCTGTACCATGGTATAAGCCCCACCAAATTTTTATTTGGATTCAACAAAGTTTTAATGGCTGGTTAATTGAGTATTGTACAATGTCTATTACAGATAATAGACCATGGTTTCCCACAAACACATTTTAAAGCTGAATAAATCATAAAAACATCACAAGTAAAAAAATGTCATTTATGTTGCAAAGTACAGTCAAGCCTGTATTAAAAGGTCACCGTTGAAACCAAGAAAAACTGGCCTTATAAGACAGGTGACCTCTAAAAAATGGTTCAATTGATATGAAATTTTCTATGACAGGGCAAGAAAATGTGATCTTTTTATACAGCTGACTGCTTAACAGAGGTGACAACAAGATCAGGTTTGACTGTAGTTTTATTTCATTTCTATTTCACAAACTTTTAAAGCTGAATAAATCATAAAAACATCACAGGTTAAAAAAATGTCATTTCTGTTACAAAGTAGTTTTATTTCATCTCTATTTCACAAACAGAACCATACGAAGAGTTTCCATTGACGTCATGAATACGATAACTATCCATTGTCCACAAGTCCAAATATATATCAGCAATCCCGTTGTCAGGTTCACCTCCACCCCACGGAATGTATGCCATTGCTGTATTGTCGTTATATCTCCAGACACCATAACTATCTTTTGTGCCTTGTATGTAAAAATCTTTAGTACCAAGACTACCTGTAAGAATATATTTTTATTTGAAATTACAAAATGTTAAATATTTTCTGCATTGTGTCCTTACTATACGTGATTCGTAATATTCCATATGTATTAGAAACATATCTTATTTTGTTATGTATTAGAAACATATCTTATTTTGTTATGTATTAGAAACATATCTTATTTTGTTATGTATTAGAAACATCTTATTTTGTTATGTATTAGAAACATCTTATTTTGTTATGTATTAGAAACATATCTTATTTTGTTATGTATTAGAAACATCTTATTTTGTTATGTATTAGAAACATATCTTATTTTGTTATGTATTAGAAACATCTTATTTTGTTATGTATTAGAAACATCTTATTTTGTTATGTATTAGAAACATCTTATTTTGTTTTGTATTAGAAACATCTTATTTTGTTATGTATTAGAAACATATCTTATTTTGTTATGTATTAGAAACATATCTTATTTTGTTATGTATTAGAAACATATCTTATTTTGTTATGTATTAGAAACATATCTTATTTTGTTATGTATTAGAAACATATCTTATTTTGTTATGTATTAGAAACATATCTTATTTTGTTATGTATTAGAAACATCTTATTTTGTTATGTATTAGAAACATCTTATTTTGTTATGTATTAGAAACATATCTTATTTTGTTATGTATTAGAAACATATCTTATTTTGTTATGTATTAGAAACATCTTATTTTGTTATGTATTAGAAACATCTTATTTTGTTATGTATTAGAAACATATCTTATTTTGCTATGTATTAGAAACATATCTTATTTTGCTATGTATTAGAAACATATCTTATTTTGTTATGTATTAGAAACATATCTTATTTTGTTATGTATTAGAAACATATCTTATTTTGTTATGTATTAGAAACATATCTTATTTTGTTATGTATTAGAAACATCTTATTTTGTTATGTATTAGAAACATCTTATTTTATTATGTATTAGAAACATATCTTATTTTGTTATGTATTAGAAACATATCTTATTTTGTTATGTATTAGAAACATCTTATTTTGTTATGTATTAGAAACATATCTTATTTTGTTATGTATTAGAAACATATCTTATTTTGCTATGTATTAGAAACATCTTATTTTGTTATGTATTAGAAACATCTTATTTTGTTATGTATTAGAAACATATCTTATTTTGTTATGTATTAGAAACATCTTATTTTGTTATGTATTAGAAACATCTTATTTTGTTATGTATTAGAAACATATCTTATTTTGTCATGTATTAGAAACATCTTATTTTGTTATGTATTAGAAACATCTTATTTTGTTATGTATTAGAAACATCTTATATTGTTATGTATTAGAAACATCTTATTTTGTTATGTATTAGAAACATATCTTATTTTGTTATGTATTAGAAACATATCTTATTTTGTTATGTATTAGAAACATCTTATTTTGTTATGTATTAGAAACATCTTATTTTGTTATGTATTAGAAACATCTTATTTTGTTATGTATTAGAAACATCTTATTTTGTTATGTATTAGAAACATCTTATTTTGTTATGTATTAGAAACATCTTATTTTGTTATGTATTAGAAACATCTTATTTTGTTATGTATTAGAAACATCTTATTTTGTTATGTATTAGAAACATCTTATTTTGTTATGTATTAGAAACATCTTATTTTGTTATGTATTAGAAACATCTTATTTTGTTATGTATTAGAAACATCTTATTTTGTTATGTATTAGAAACATATCTTATTTTGTTATGTATTAGAAACATATCTTATTTTGTTATGTATTAGAAACATCTTATTTTGTTATGTATTAGAAACATCTTATTTTGTTATGTATTAGAAACATATCTTATTTTGTCATGTATTAGAAACATCTTATTTTGTTATGTATTAGAAACATCTTATTTTGTTATGTATTAGAAACATCTTATATTGTTATGTATTAGAAACATCTTATTTTGTTATGTATTAGAAACATATCTTATTTTGTTATGTATTAGAAACATATCTTATTTTGTTATGTATTAGAAACATCTTATTTTGTTATGTATTAGAAACATCTTATTTTGTTATGTATTAGAAACATCTTATTTTGTTATGTATTAGAAACATCTTATTTTGTTATGTATTAGAAACATCTTATTTTGTTATGTATTAGAAACATGTTATTTTGTTATGTATTAGAAACATGTTATTTTGTTATGTATTAGAAACATGTTATTTTGTTATGTATTAGAAACATGTTATTTTGTTATGTATTAGAAACATCTTATTTTGTTATGTATTAGAAACATCTTATTTTGTTATGTATTAGAAACATCTTATTTTGTTATGTATTAGAAACATATCTTATTTTGTTATGTATTAGAAACATATCTTATTTTGTTATGTATTAGAAACATATCTTATTTTGTTATGTAGTAGAAACATCTTATTTTGTTATGTATTAGAAACATATCTTATTTTGTCATGTATTAGAAACATCTTATTTTGTTATGTATTAGAAACATCTTATTTTGTTATGTATTAGAAACATCTTATATTGTTATGTATTAGAAACATCTTATTTTGTTATGTATTAGAAACATCTTATTTTGTTATGTATTAGAAACATCTTATTTTGTTATGTATTAGAAACATCTTATTTTGTTATGTATTAGAAACATCTTATTTTGTTATGTATTAGAAACATATCTTATTTTGTTATGTATTAGAAACATATCTTATTTTGTTATGTATTAGAAACATCTTATTTTGTTATGTATTAGAAACATCTTATTTTGTTATGTATTAGAAACATATCTTATTTTGTCATGTATTAGAAACATCTTATTTTGTTATGTATTAGAAACATCTTATTTTGTTATGTATTAGAAACATCTTATATTGTTATGTATTAGAAACATCTTATTTTGTTATGTATTAGAAACATATCTTATTTTGTTATGTATTAGAAACATATCTTATTTTGTTATGTATTAGAAACATCTTATTTTGTTATGTATTAGAAACATCTTATTTTGTTATGTATTAGAAACATCTTATTTTGTTATGTATTAGAAACATCTTATTTTGTTATGTATTAGAAACATCTTATTTTGTTATGTATTAGAAACATGTTATTTTGTTATGTATTAGAAACATGTTATTTTGTTATGTATTAGAAACATGTTATTTTGTTATGTATTAGAAACATGTTATTTTGTTATGTATTAGAAACATCTTATTTTGTTATGTATTAGAAACATCTTATTTTGTTATGTATTAGAAACATCTTATTTTGTTATGTATTAGAAACATATCTTATTTTGTTATGTATTAGAAACATATCTTATTTTGTTATGTATTAGAAACATATCTTATTTTGTTATGTAGTAGAAACATCTTATTTTGTTATGTATTAGAAACATATCTTATTTTGTCATGTATTAGAAACATCTTATTTTGTTATGTATTAGAAACATCTTATTTTGTTATGTATTAGAAACATCTTATATTGTTATGTATTAGAAACATCTTATTTTGTTATGTATTAGAAACATATCTTATTTTGTCATGTATTAGAAACATATCTTATTTTGTTATGTATTAGAAACCTCTTATTTTGTTATGTATTAGAAACATCTTATTTTGTTATGTATTAGAAACATCTTATTTTGTTATGTATTAGAAACATCTTATTTTGTTATGTATTAGAAACATCTTATTTTGTTATGTATTAGAAACATCTTATTTTGTTATGTATTAGAAACATCTTATTTTGTTATGTATTAGAAACATCTTATTTTGTTATGTATCAGAAACATCTTATTTTGTTATGTATTAGAAACATCTTATTTTGTTATGTATTAGAAACATCTTATTTTGTTATGTATTAGAAACATCTTATTTTGTTATGTATTAGAAACATCTTATTTTGTTATGTATTAGAAACATCTTATTTTGTTATGTATTAGAAACATCTTATTTTGTTATGTATTAGAAACATCTTATTTTGTTATGTATTAGAAACATATCTTATTTTGCTATGTATTAGAAACATATCTTATTTTGTTATGTATTAGAAACATCTTATTTTGTTATGTATTAGAAACATCTTATTTTGTTATGTATTAGAAACATCTTATTTTGTTATGTATTAGAAACATATCTTATTTTGTTATGTATTAGAAACATATCTTATTTTGTTATGTATTAGAAACATATCTTATTTTGTTATGTATTAGAAACATATCTTATTTTGTTATGTATTAGAAACATCTTATTTTGTTATGTATTAGAAACATCTTATTTTGTTATGTATTAGAAACATCTTATTTTGTTATGTATTAGAAACATCTTATTTTGTTATGTATTAGAAACATCTTATTTTGTTATGTATTAGAAACATCTTATTTTGTTATGTATTAGAAACATATCTTATTTTGTTATGTATTAGAAACATATCTTATTTTGTTATGTATTAGAAACATCTTATTTTGTTATGTATTAGAAACATCTTATTTTGTTATGTATTAGAAACATATCTTATTTTGTCATGTATTAGAAACATCTTATTTTGTTATGTATTAGAAACATCTTATTTTGTTATGTATTAGAAACATCTTATATTGTTATGTATTAGAAACATCTTATTTTGTTATGTATTAGAAACATATCTTATTTTGTTATGTATTAGAAACATATCTTATTTTGTTATGTATTAGAAACATCTTATTTTGTTATGTATTAGAAACATCTTATTTTGTTATGTATTAGAAACATCTTATTTTGTTATGTATTAGAAACATCTTATTTTGTTATGTATTAGAAACATCTTATTTTGTTATGTATTAGAAACATGTTATTTTGTTATGTATTAGAAACATGTTATTTTGTTATGTATTAGAAACATGTTATTTTGTTATGTATTAGAAACATGTTATTTTGTTATGTATTAGAAACATCTTATTTTGTTATGTATTAGAAACATCTTATTTTGTTATGTATTAGAAACATCTTATTTTGTTATGTATTAGAAACATATCTTATTTTGTTATGTATTAGAAACATATCTTATTTTGTTATGTATTAGAAACATATCTTATTTTGTTATGTAGTAGAAACATCTTATTTTGTTATGTATTAGAAACATATCTTATTTTGTCATGTATTAGAAACATCTTATTTTGTTATGTATTAGAAACATCTTATTTTGTTATGTATTAGAAACATCTTATATTGTTATGTATTAGAAACATCTTATTTTGTTATGTATTAGAAACATATCTTATTTTGTCATGTATTAGAAACATATCTTATTTTGTTATGTATTAGAAACATCTTATTTTGTTATGTATTAGAAACATCTTATTTTGTTATGTATTAGAAACATCTTATTTTGTTATGTATTAGAAACATCTTATTTTGTTATGTATTAGAAACATCTTATTTTGTTATGTATTAGAAACATCTTATTTTGTTATGTATTAGAAACATCTTATTTTGTTATGTATTAGAAACATCTTATTTTGTTATGTATCAGAAACATCTTATTTTGTTATGTATTAGAAACATCTTATTTTGTTATGTATTAGAAACATCTTATTTTGTTATGTATTAGAAACATCTTATTTTGTTATGTATTAGAAACATCTTATTTTGTTATGTATTAGAAACATCTTATTTTGTTATGTATTAGAAACATCTTATTTTGTTATGTATTAGAAACATCTTATTTTGTTATGTATTAGAAACATATCTTATTTTGCTATGTATTAGAAACATATCTTATTTTGTTATGTATTAGAAACATCTTATTTTGTTATGTATTAGAAACATCTTATTTTGTTATGTATTAGAAACATCTTATTTTGTTATGTATTAGAAACATATCTTATTTTGTTATGTATTAGAAACATATCTTATTTTGTTATGTATTAGAAACATATCTTATTTTGTTATGTATTAGAAACATATCTTATTTTGTTATGTATTAGAAACATCTTATTTTGTTATGTATTAGAAACATATCTTATTTTGTTATGTATTAGAAACATATCTTATTTTGTTATGTATTAGAAACATCTTATTTTGTTATGTATTAGAAACATCTTATTTTGTTATGTATTAGAAACATATCTTATTTTGTTATGTATTAGAAACATATCTTATTTTGTTATGTATTAGAAACATATCTTATTTTGTTATGTATTAGAAACATCTTATTTTGTTATGTATTAGAAACATATCTTATTTTGTTATGTATTAGAAACATAACTTATTTTGTTATGTATTAGAAACATATCTTATTTTGTTATGTATTAGAAACATCTTATTTTGTTATGTATTAGAAACATCTTATTTTGTTATGTATTAGAAACATATCTTATTTTGTTATGTATTAGAAACATATCTTATTTTGTTATGTATTAGAAACATCTTATTTTGTTATGTATTAGAAACATATCTTATTTTGTTATGAATTAGAAACATATCTTATTTTGTTATGTATTAGAAACATATCTTATTTTGTTATGTATTAGAAACATCTTATTTTGTTATGTATTAGAAACATCTTATTTTGTTATGTATTAGAAACATATCTTATTTTGTTATGTATTAGAAACATCTTATTTTGTTATGTATTAGAAACATATCTTATTTTGTTATGTATTAGAAACATATCTTATTTTGTTATGTATTAGAAACATATCTTATTTTGTTATGTATCAGAAACATCTTATTTTGTTATGTATTAGAAACATCTTATTTTGTTATGTATTAGAAACATCTTATTTTGTTATGTATTAGAAACATCTTATTTTGTTATGTTTTAGAAACATATCTTATTTTGTTATGTATTAGAAACATATCTTATTTTGTTATGTATTAGAAACATATCTTATTTTGTTATGTATTAGAAACATCTTATTTTGTTATGTATTAGAAACATATCTTATTTTGTTATGTATTAGAAACATATCTTATTTTGTTATGTATTAGAAACATATCTTATTTTGTTATGTATTAGAAACATCTTATTTTGTTATGTATTAGAAACATCTTATTTTGTTATGTATTAGAAACATATCTTATTTTGTTATGTATTAGAAACATATCTTATTTTGTTATGTATTAGAAACATCTTATTTTGTTATGTATTAGAAACATATCTTATTTTGTTATGTATTAGAAACATATCTTATTTTGTTATGTATTAGAAACATATCTTATTTTGTTATGTATTAGAAACATCTTATTTTGTTATGTATTAGAAACATCTTATTTTGTTATGTATTAGAAACATATCTTATTTTGTTATGTATTAGAAACATCTTATTTTGTTATGTATTAGAAACATATCTTATTTTGTTATGTATTAGAAACATATCTTATTTTGTTAGGTATTAGAAACATATCTTATTTTGTTATGTATTAGAAACATCTTATTTTGTTATGTATTAGAAACATCTTATTTTGTTATGTATTAGAAACATATCTTATTTTGTTATGTATTAGAAACATCTTATTTTGTTATGTATTAGAAACATATCTTATTTTGTTATGTATTAGAAACATATCTTATTTTGTTATGTATTAGAAACATATCTTATTTTGTTATGTATTAGAAACATCTTATTTTGTTTTGTATTAGAAACATATCTTATTTTGTTATGTATTAGAAACATCTTATTTTGTTATGTATTAGAAACATCTTATTTTGTTATGTATTAGAAACATCTTATTTTGTTATGTATTAGAAACATCTTATTTTGTTATGTACTAGAAACATCTTATTTTGTTATGTATTAGAAACATATTATTTTGTTATGTATTAGAAACATATCTTATTTTGTTATGTATTAGAAACATATCTTATTTTGTTATGTATTAGAAACATATCTTATTTTGTTATGTATTAGAAACATCTTATTTTGTTATGTATTAGAAACATATCTTATTTTGTTATGTATTAGAAACATATCTTATTTTGTTATGTATTAGAAACATATCTTATTTTGTTATGTATTAGAAACATATCTTATTTTGTTATGTATTAGAAACATATCTTATTTTGTTATGTATTAGAAACATCTTATTTTGTTATGTATTAGAAACATATCTTAATTTGTTATGTATTAGAAACATATCTTATTTTGTTATGTATTAGAAACATATCTTATTTTGTTATGTATTAGAAACATCTTATTTTGTTATGTATTAGAAACATATCTTATTTTGTTATGTATTAGAAACATCTTATTTTGTTATGTATTACAAACATCTTATTTTGTTATGTATTAGAAACATCTTATTTTGTTATGTATTAGAAACATCTTATTTTGTTATGTATTAGAAACATATCTTATTTTGTTATGTATTAGAAACATATCTTATTTTGTTATGTATTAGAAACATATCTTATTTTGTTATGTATTAGAAACATCTTATTTTGTTATGTATTAGAAACATCTTATTTTGTTATGTATTAGAAACATCTTATTTTGTTATGTATTAGAAACATATCTTATTTTGTTATGTATTAGAAACATATCTTATTTTGTTATGTATTAGAAACATATCTTATTTTGTTATGTATTAGAAACATATCTTATTTTGTTATGTATTAGAAACATATCTTATTTTGTTATGTATTAGAAACATCTTATTTTGTTATGTATTAGAAACATATCTTAATTTGTTATGTATTAGAAACATATCTTATTTTGTTATGTATTAGAAACATATCTTATTTTGTTATGTATTAGAAACATCTTATTTTGTTATGTATTAGAAACATATCTTATTTTGTTATGTATTAGAAACATCTTATTTTGTTATGTATTAGAAACATCTTATTTTGTTATGTATTAGAAACATCTTATTTTGTTATGTATTAGAAACATCTTATTTTGTTATGTATTAGAAACATATCTTATTTTGTTATGTATTAGAAACATATCTTATTTTGTTATGTATTAGAAACATATCTTATTTTGTTATGTATTAGAAACATCTTATTTTGTTATGTATTAGAAACATATCTTATTTTGTTATGTATTAGAAACATATCTTATTTTGTTATGTATTAGAAACATATCTTATTTTGTTATGTATTAGAAACATATCTTATTTTGTTATGTATTAGAAACATCTTATTTTGTTATGTATTAGAAACATCTTATTTTGTTATGTATTAGAAACATCTTATTTTGTTATGTATTAGAAACATATCTTATTTTGTTATGTATTAGAAACATCTTATTTTGTTATGTATTAGAAACATATCTTATTTTGTTATGTATTAGAAACACATCTTACTTTGTTATGTATTAGAAACATATCTTATTTTGTTATGTATTAGAAACATATCTTATTTTGTTATGTATTAGAAACATCTTACTTTGTTATGTATTAGAAACATATCTTATTTTGTTATGTATTAGAAACATATCTTATTTTGCTATGTATTAGAAACATCTTATTTTGTTATGTATTAGAAACATCTTATTTTGTTATGTATTAGAAACATCTTATTTTGTTATGTATTAGAAACATCTTATTTTGTTATGTATTAGAAACATATCTTATTTTGTCATGTATTAGAAACATCTTATTTTGTTATGTATTAGAAACATCTTATTTTGTTATGTATTAGAAACATCTTATTTTGTTATGTATTAGAAACATCTTATTTTGTTATGTATTAGAAACATCTTATTTTGTTATGTATTAGAAACATCTTATTTTGTTATGTATTAGAAACATATCTTATTTTGTTATGTAT
The DNA here is from genome assembly GCA_963383655.1 of Bathymodiolus septemdierum. NCBI lineage: Eukaryota > Metazoa > Mollusca > Bivalvia > Mytilida > Modiolidae > Bathymodiolus > Bathymodiolus septemdierum. The sequence continues at coordinate 20,691,625 of OY726528.1, read as the reverse complement.
TAGAAACATATCTTATTTTGTTATGTATTAGAAACATATCTTATTTTGTTATGTATTAGAAACATATCTTATTTTGTTATGTATTAGAAACATCTTATTTTGTTATGTATTAGAAACATATCTTATTTTGTTATGTATTAGAAACATATCTTATTTTGTTATGTATTAGAAACATATCTTATTTTGTTATGTATTAGAAACATCTTATTTTGTTATGTATTAGAAACATCTTATTTTGTTATGTATTAGAAACATCTTATTTTGTTATGTATTAGAAACATATCTTATTTTGCTATGTATTAGAAACATCTTATTTTGTTATGTATTAGAAACATATCTTATTTTGTTATGTATTAGAAACACATCTTACTTTGTTATGTATTAGAAACATATCTTATTTTGTTATGTATTAGAAACATATCTTATTTTGTTATGTATTAGAAACATCTTACTTTGTTATGTATTAGAAACATATCTTATTTTGTTATGTATTAGAAACATATCTTATTTTGTTATGTATTAGAAACATCTTATTTTGTTATGTATTAGAAACATCTTATTTTGTTATGTATTAGAAACATCTTATTTTGTTATGTATTAGAAACATCTTATTTTGTTATGTATTAGAAACATATCTTATTTTGTCATGTATTAGAAACATCTTATTTTGTTATGTATTAGAAACATCTTATTTTGTTATGTATTAGAAACATCTTATTTTGTTATGTATTAGAAACATCTTATTTTGTTATGTATTAGAAACATATCTTATTTTGTCATGTATTAGAAACATCTTATTTTGTTATGTATTAGAAACATCTTATTTTGTTATGTATTAGAAACATCTTATTTTGTTATGTATTAGAAACATATCTTATTTTGTTATGTATTAGAAACATATCTTATTTTGTTATGTATTAGAAACATATCTTATTTTGTTATGTATTAGAAACATCTTACTTTGTTATGTATTAGAAACATATCTTATTTTGTTATGTATTAGAAACATATCTTATTTTGTTATGTATTAGAAACATCTTATTTTGTTATGTATTAGAAACATCTTATTTTGTTATGTATTAGAAACATCTTATTTTGTTATGTATTAGAAACATCTTATTTTGTTATGTATTAGAAACATCTTATTTTGTTATGTATTAGAAACATCTTATTTTGTTATGTATTAGAAACATATCTTATTTTGTCATGTATTAGAAACATCTTATTTTGTTATGTATTAGAAACATCTTATTTTGTTATGTATTAGAAACATCTTATTTTGTTATGTATTAGAAACATATCTTATTTTGTTATGTATTAGAAACATCTTATTTTGTTATGTATTAGAAACATCTTATTTTGTCATGTATTAGAAACATCTTATTTTGTTATGTATTAGAAACATCTTATTTTGTTATGTATTAGAAACATCTTATTTTGTTATGTATTAGAAACATCTTATTTTGTTATGTATTAGAAACATCTTATTTTGTTATGTATTAGAAACATCTTATTTTGTTATGTATTAGAAACATCTTATTTTGTTATGTATTAGAAACATCTTATTTTGTTATGTATTAGAAACATCTTATTTTGTTATGTATTAGAAACATCTTATTTTGTTATGTATTAGAAACATCTTATTTTGTTATGTATTAGAAACATATCTTATTTTGTCATGTATTAGAAACATATCTTATTTTGTTATGTATTAGAAACATATCTTATTTTGTCATGTATTAGAAACATCTTATTTTGTTATGTATTAGAAACATATCTTATTTTGTTATGTATTAGAAACATATCTTATTTTGTCATGTATTAGAAACATCTTATTTTGTTATGTATTAGAAACATATCTTATTTTGTTATGTATTAGAAACATCTTATTTTGTTATGTATTAGAAACATCTTATTTTGTTATGTATTAGAAACATCTTATTTTGTTATGTATTAGAAACATCTTATTTTGTTATGTATTAGAAACATATCTTATTTTGTTATGTATTAGAAACATATCTTATTTTGTTATGTATTAGAAACATCTTATTTTGTTATGTATTAGAAACATCTTATTTTGTTATGTATTAGAAACATCTTATTTTGTTATGTATTAGAAACATCTTATTTTGTTATGTATTAGAAACATCTTATTTTGTTATGTATTAGAAACATCTTATTTTGTTATGTATTAGAAACATCTTATTTTGTTATGGTTATGGTTATAGGGTTTAACTCCACTTTCAACAATATTTCAGTTATATCGCGGCAGTCAGTTTTATTGATGGAGGAAACAGGAGGACCCGGAGAAAACCACCGACTTGTCCCAAGTCACTGACAAACTTTATCGCATAATGCTGTATCGAGTACACCTCGCCTGAACGAGATTCGAACAACATTCGATAGTATTAGAAACTTTCCACTTTTTGGGTTTCCAATCTGTTTATCATGATTGTACCCGATGAAGGTTGTCACAGAAACGCGCCATGCGCACTAAGATTAATATTCACGTCTTTGTTGATACCACTGCGGGTGGACTATTAATCCCCGATGGTATCATGCGCCCAGTAGTCATTGTTTCAGCATTGTCATGGCTTATTAGATACAAATGTATATCAAATATTGAAATTTGCAGTTCCAAAAGTAATGTAATGATCAATAAGAGTATTATTCTCTCACAGGCATAGTTCTGTTTGTTTGTTTGTTTATTTGATGGTGTTTGACGCCACTTTCAACAATATTTCAGTTATGCCGTGGCGGACAGTTTTATTGGTGGAGGAAACCGAAGGATTTGGAGAAAACCACCGACCTGTGGCAAGTCACTGACAAACCTTATCACACAATGTTGTGCGCCTCTCCCTGATCGAGATTCGAGCTCACAACATCAGTGGTGATAGGCACTGATTGCATAGGTAGTTTTAGATCCAACTACCATACGATCACGGCCACGACGCCCCCTCAGGCAAAGGTCGCCATTGCCGATTTTGGCTATCCTGTTTAGGGTCTCTACTCGCACTTTTTAAAGTCTTTTAAATTATTTGGCTTTTCAATCTTTCTATTTTGAGCATACATGATAAAGGTTATTCCAGAACCGCGTCGAGCGCACTAAATTCGATATCTACCTTTTCATCATACAGTGAGATTCGTGCCATTCAATGAAATGATGATGATGTCTGCTTTGTTCTAGACCAACACGCTTAACTGGTTATTTATAGAAGAAGAATTTGAAGATACCAAAGGGGTCACCAGAATCCCAATATCGAGGAACAGACAACGCAATTGCCCAAAGAAAAAGGACAAAAGGACAAACAACGAAACACAAAACACACACATCAAAATAAACATCTAGTAACACGAAACCCACTACAAACCGAGGTTGAACTCAGGTGCTCCGGAATTGCTTAACACCGCTTATATAAGTATTAACATTATTTCATGGCAGTCAGTTGTGTTGGTGGAGGGAATTTGCCATGATTGCATGGAGTCCATAGTCAATAATAGCATCTGTATGAAAAGAAAGATAAATAGTGATGGTCAATTCAATTTCAACTGATATCCACAAAACGAACAACACCCTCTCACATCATATCATTGAACACAAAAAAGACTACGACATATGCCGAAGGAAATCCAGGTACTTGCTTCTGACAGGCATGTAAATGTGGAGGGGTTAAATCGGTTGAGATCCCTACTCTATGCAGTGTTAATAGTGAGTTTGCTACTGTGGGATAAAGCCATGGAAGCAATTTTTAGGCTATATCAAGTATTATTTCAGTTATATGATGGTGATTTCCTTTTTGCAGTAGACAAACATGCTTAGTTTTAATTCTATTGTACTAGTTCACTGAAACAATAGTCTGGGGAAAGACGGATCCTTCCACTCGGACATGGTATCATGATTCTGAGCCAACCAGTCTTTGCTCTTACTCCGTAATCCTACATGTTTAACATAGAAACAGCAAATATCGGAGTGGAGCTGGAAATGCTTACCATTCCAGAGCACATGAGTATATTCCCGATTTTTAGTGGGGTTAGTAGTGTTACTCAATCTTTAGTTTAATGCGTAATGTTTTGTAGATCGTTGTTTGTCCTTTTGTTCCTTTTCTTTCGGTCATTGTGGTGTCTGTCCTTCTTCGATTTACGGATTCTGATTACCCATTGGGTATCTTCAAACTATTCTTCCTATTATACCCCGGAATAGGATGCGGTCGGGTGTGTAGTCAATGTTGACGTGTTTCGTAAACCGAGCTTAACATCAGGGCCCTCTTAGCATCATTATAGGCCCCCAGGCAAATCAGTACACTGGGGTGATACCTACGCAACCACTCACATGAATAAAAATGGAAATATTCGATAAGATTAAACATATATCTATGGTATTGGCACTTCCAGCAAAAGTAGTGTTTAAGCATTAAAAAACATGCCGTACATAACATACACAGATAAGCATGTCCTCCTATCCTATTGGGGCCACGGGCAGCTGCCCAGCATGCCCATGCGGTAAGACGACATTGCTTAACATACCTACTACAGTTCTCACAAACATCCACATTTCATAACTGTCTATTTTGACCAATGTTGCGTTTTCTTTTTCACATCCCCCACGTGCCTTTGTAAAACGTTTAGTGTGTGTATGTGCATTGATACACCTGTTTAACACCGCATTGTAAGTATAGCTTGACGACAGTGGACACGCATCTGGAAAATATTATAACTGAATAATTTATATCATATATTATATGCTATAATAATTTTTTTTATTAATTAATTACTATATTATTGTACTTGATATGATGAAAACTGCCATAATAATATAGATAGAACAACTCGGCCAATACGGGACAAAGTCGGCCATATACGGATTATTTTCTCGTATTGGCCGACTTTGATTCGGCCAATATCGGTGTTCATGAATCTCTGTAGATTTTACATACACATCGAAGATAAAACAGAGACGCCCTGTGATGTCACTAACTGTCGTCTGATAAGACAAAATGTCAAAAAAACGACAGAAAATAAACAATACCGAGGAAATGATGGATGCTCTTGTAGAAGATTACTTCCGATAGCACAAATGGAAGCAGAAGCTATCCGTCACACCATTACCGGATCGGATACTGAAGTTCTTGAGTATAGGGAACTTGACGAGGTGCTTAGGGAGCTTATCTCTAACGTAGAAATAGATGAAAAACAGGATCAGTGACCAGACCAAACTGATAACCAAGAAGTGGTACAAAGATTCAGAATTTATTCTGATGTAGAAACAGATGCATTCCTGAAAGAAAGCAAAAACAAGAACACGGGTCAGAAAACCAAAAGTGATATGAAAATAGTTACGGATTTCTTCAGACCCGGCAACAATCCCTTCCTCTGAATTAGACAGTTTACTAGCCAGATTCTTTTTGGGCGCAAGAAAGAGGGATTTTAGTGAATATGAACCGGACACCTTGTGTAGCATACATAACAGTATTGACAGATACTTCAGAGGTGAAAAACTTACTATCAGGTAACCAAAAATTATAATTCACAAAACAAATAATGCATAGTTTATTCATGTCATCAGTCTCATCAATCATTCAGTGATTTATTGACCCCATTCCATACCTCTAATTGATTCAAATGATATTTTAATTTCTTCTCATCCAGCATCCACCTTTTGCTTAGGTAGTCCTGCTGAGTCCTTTCTGATGCAGCTGGGCCTATTCTTATATTTATTTACTGGTGCAATTAAAAAAAATGTGTCAGACATTAGGTCAGCCACTAATTTTGACTGCTGGATCCTTGCAATTCTGCCTCTAATAATATAGTAGTTAATTAATAAATATATCATTACGTGATGATTTCCGCATTGGCCTTGTTATTAGTCCTCGGGCAGCTGTATTGGCCTTCGGCTTCTCCTCAGGCCAATACAGCTGCCCACGGACTAATAACTAGGCCAATACGGAATTCAGCACGTAATAATATCATAATATTTGAAAACATTAACTTGGAAAAGTCAACAAACAGTCAAGGTTTAGAGTCATGGTATTTAACGCCACTTTCAACAATAGTTTAGCTATATCGTGGCGGACACTTTTATTGATGAGGGAAACCGGAGAAAACCATCGACCTGCCGCAGGTCACTGACAAACTTGATCACATAATGTTGTATCAAGCATAGCTCGCCTGAGCGGGATTCGAACTCACGTTAGTGGTAATAGCCACTTATTGGACAGGTAATTGTAAATTCCACTACCATACGATCACGACCACGGCGACCCCCAACAAATAGTCAACATTAACGTTCTCCTCTCATTTTTCATTACATGTAAAAATAGAAAAGAGCTACATGCGTTTCACATATGTAAAACATGCGCTGTGCACATGTGTGTGACCTTGCATGGAAAACATACGCAAATAATACGTTCTGTTTCATACATGTTTTAAGACATGCGTCGTTTTACAAGCCTTTTCAAAACGCATGTCTTACACTGAGTACCAAACTTTTGGTATCATGTTAGCCATATGTTTAAAAACTTTTCCGCATAAAAACGATGTTTGGTTTGTCTTTACTTCCAGTTGTTTGCAGGAGGGCTTGTGTCGTATTTACGTGTATTTGTGTTTGTTTGCGCATTGCGGTTTCCAATACATATTGTGTTGTGTTTTTGCTTTGTTTGTCTTCGTCTCGTGTTCCCTGTGCTGCCCGTTTCTCTGGATTGTCTATTTCTGATTGCCCCTTAGGTATTCTCTAATGTTTATTTACACTTAAATTTAATTGAGGTTAATGCAACCCAGTCCACAAAATATTTGTTATTGTTGATTTGAGTGGAACACATTTGAGCTTACAGGGCCGTCGTGGCCGTGATCGTATGGTAATTAGATTTACAACTACCTATGCAGTCAGTTGAGAGTTCGAGTTCTGCTCAGGCGAGGTGTAGTCGATACAACATTATGTGATAAAGTTTTTTTTAGTAACTTGCGACAGGTCGGTCGTTTTCTCTGGGTACTCCGGTTTCCTCCACCAATAAAACAAACTGACCGCCGCTATATAAATGGAATATTGTTGAAAGTAATCCATATGAACTTACCTTGATTTTGATGAAAAAATCTCCATCCTGTTTCACTGATTACACTGAAAACAGCAGACATTCTAGATGTATGCATAACACAATTACCCGTGGCCGCGTGGAAATAAATAGATCCGCATGTCTCTTCATCCATGCATTCAATAACACAGCCGGCTATGGACGTTGATTTTGACGATCGTATTGACTGATGATTCGATATTGTATCTTGAAAAGCAACATCCTGGTACATTCTTAAAGATCGTGTATTCCCAAAAATTATTTCTGCATTACAGGAAATAATCAACAGTATTACTATTGTAGGTAACATATCTAATATCTTCAATTAAAAGGAAAAACTTAATTTCTCTTGCTTGTAAATAAGCAAATGTACAATTATTGCGAAAGAAAATGTTACTTTTAAAATAAACAATGAAAATATTTCTCCCGTTTGTACATAAGCAAGCGTACCATTATATAGATGGAACTAATTTAAGATGCTTTAAAATAACTCGCATTTCGTTTTAGAGATTAAAGGCGGACGTAATTGATATTATGCAATTATTACTCTTCATGTAAGAAACTTTCATTATAATTGACATGATATTATCGAAACATAATTTTACAAAGAATAAATAGCGATGTTGCACTATGCACTCACTTAGAACTATTGTTGGAGTAATTACTATGCTGATGGGCGGAGCTTTGAACAATGTTACGTCAATTAAATAGGCGTATAACAGGATCACCTGAGCTCTTTTTACAGTGTACAATTTACAATGTATTATACGTTTTTCTTTAACGTTGATGCTGTCGTTTGTCAAAACAATGGTCATTTCCAGGTTTGGGAATCAAATATTTGACAGTTCATTGTTATTGTTGAAATTAAATATTTCTTGTATTTAAATAAATAGTATTTGCCAATCGTTATATTATCAATACATTTTAGACAAATTTCATTTTTTTAAATCACCAAAGACATTCAGAGTAATAATAACAATAATATTGTGTTGTCCATGTTATATGCCGAAATATGTCCCAAGGCTAGAAAGCATAATGACTCCCCTTCGGGTCGTGAATTATGCCTTCCAACCTTGGGAAATATTTCGGAATATAACATGGACAACACAATATTATTGTATTACTGCACTTGAACGAGATCAAAATGAGGTTTTATGGAGCAGCAAACTCCGGAAAGTTTTCGAACATGCTTCATCAACTGGAGGTTGAGAGTAGTGTGCATACCGGAGTTGGAAACTGTCCGGAATTCGATGGAGGAGAATACAACAACAATATTGAACGAGGCGAAGCCGAGTTCAATATTGTTGTACTCCGCTCCATAAATACAGAATGTTAGGCATTTCCGGCTCACCTGATATACCCTGTGATAAAGTCAGTCCCAAAAACAAAATGTCTAATATTCTGTTTATCGGTAATTTATAATTAACTTTCAAAAAAATAATAAAATGAATTCTTTAAAACGATATTTTGATGGGATTATTTTTTGCGGATGGATCTGGTTTTGTAAATGTGATTCGGTTTTGGCGCGCGATGTTTTTTTACAAAAACTAGTTAGCGAGGCAGCAAGATGTGTTTTTTACTATTTGACGTGTGTTATACATTATGATGGTTTTGTTGGATTGAAGTGTGTTTTGGAAATTATAATGTTCGAATATGATACCGGTAATTAATTTTTGTCATAAAAACTTGTGCTAAAACCGCATCGAATACGCTTCACTGAAATATTCTGAATGTAGGTCAAATCATTTAACATCCATAATAATCCCACTCCGAAGGCATTTAAGATTCTATGTTATTATTTTTTAAAGTTAATCATAGACACTGACACAAAGTCTTTATTTTTTACTAAGAATGACAGATATGCATGTATAAATATATATATATATATATATATATATATATATATTTATTTCCCGTGACTGTATAGTGAATTCTTCATTATCCTATACAATATATTAAAAATTGCTGAGTTAGATTGCTGTCAAATTATAATATTTAGTATATATGTACCATCTACACACGCTTATACACATGTCTTACGTCTATCCCTAGATTTGCCTTACGAGAAAAGGTAGCACTACGATTATTGAAGCTCCTTTTAAATAGGGAGTGGATGTGGTCGAGTGGTCTAGGGTGCTGGACGTAAGGCTAAGCGAAATGGTGCTGCAGTGTATCAATGGTGTGAGTTCAAATCCCGTCGAGGGAAGAACAAAAATTTGACAGCTCTAAAATCTAATTCTAGCACTGTTTGGTTTAATTTTCAGACGTATATAATATTTAGTATTAACCTAGTATCCTTAGTAACTTTGAGATCCAGTGGGACAGATATAGTGTATGGTTGTCATTTGCTTCTAGACGTTTGTATAATATATTTTATTTCCTGTGACTGTATAGTGAATTCTTCATTATCCTATACAATATATTAAAAATTGCTGAGTTAGATTGCTGTCAAACTATAATATTAAGTATATCTGTACCGTCTACACACGCATATACACATGTCTTACGTCTATCCCTAGATTTGCCTTACGAGAAAAGGTAATACTACGATTATTGAAGCTCCTTTTAAATAGGGAGTGGATGTGGTCGAGTGGTCTAGGGCGCTGGACGTAAGGCTAAGCGAATGGTGCTGCAGTGTATCAATGGTGTGAGTTCAAATCCCGTCGAGGGAAGAACAAGTATTTGACAGCTCTAAAATCTAATTCTAACACTGTTTGGTTTAATTTTCAGACGTATTTTTGTTTTTTGGGGGGTGGGGCGGGGAGGGACATTGAATGAGATTTAACGTTACAATACAATTATGTGTAGGAAATTGATAGTCAGCTTTGAATAATTTCTTCTCGTATGCTAATTGTTTTGTTTACGATAGTAATGAAAATGACATTGACCTTTTCCCGTATTATTGATTTTGATGACGCAACCAATCTTTTCTTAAAACAAGTATATTCATGCGCGGTAGTTGACACATGCCTAATATGGACTGACATAATAATTTTGATATCACGACCAGTATGTTGAGATAAGCTTTATCAATCGACACAATTCAAAGGAAAACTACACAAATTACCGATAAATACTCATTACATACATAGTGTGGTGGCACAAGACTTTGTATCAGGTCGAGCATGTTGTGTGAACCAGTATCACTACGAGTCGCGATAGCGACGAGTTGTGATGCGGTTAGTTCATGCAACTGGCAAGACCTGATATAAAATCTTGTACCAACACACTTTGCATTTAATAAGTTTATCTAACATTTCAATAAAAACAACTTTTCAACAAATAACAAGAATTTAATTAAAATTTGTACAATACTCTCAGGGAGACTACATTTTGTGCATGACGTCACATTAATTTTTCCGTTCATTCACCAATGTCAGGTTACTGTGTTTTGTCTCACATTCCTATGATATGATGTCATGTCAAAGTAGTTGGGCAGAGAACGTCTCGTGCAACTTTGCGCCATTCTTTTATCACCACATCTTGTATCAGACACCTTGTATCAGACAGGCGAATTTCGTTAATTTCAAGTGAAAACGTACATAATGTTTGATAAAATCTCATATTGATCAAGTTGAAGTATAGTAATTGTTTTATCACATAAATTTCTTGAAAATTTATGAAATTTTATAAAATTTTAGAAATCTTTTTAAATTTTGAAAAAGTTAGAAAATTTTGAAATTTTTTCACATTTTTAAAATTTTTTAAATTTAATGTTTCTTTTTAATTTTAAAAAATTTTGGAAAATTTTGAAATTTTGATTTTTTTAAAATTTAGATCCTTTTTTGTATATTGTATGGGTGTTACTAAATGAGAGGGTGACACAGACACTTGTTTCATTCAAAAAATATATGCCCCCTCCTCTTCCTTACTTCAAGGTAAACATCTGCCCTTTACCCATTCTCCACTTCGCCTCAATATTTTTCGCTTATTTGTGATCCTTTTGCTGACCCAATTATATCGTTACACTCCCGAGATATTTCTCTTTTCGACTGCAACATTTAAATATACCTATCGGGGGCCCCTCAGACCAATTGGACAAGACCATTCAGCGAAAGTGGCTAGGTGAAAATTTAAGTCATCGAAACGGATACAACCACTTCCGGTTTGCGCTGGATTTTTCATATGCATTCGGAATTCTCTAGACCGGCCATGTGTAACAATGCCATCATGAGAATCTCTTCTCAAATGTAAAGTAAGCCTTTCAAATACAGATAATTGTTCCAATGCAGATTATAAAAATATGTTCAACTCCAAATTATTGACATTTGATTTTTAAAACACCTTTTTTTTAAGTTTCTAAATCAATTTAGAACGGACCGGAAGTGACTGTATCCGTTTCATTGACTGAAAAATAGAAAATGCGATTTTCGCTGAATATTCTTGTCCAATTCGTCTGAGGGGGGCCGTTATTTATATTTAAATGTGGCAGTCGAAAAGAGAAACATCTCGGGAGTGTAACGATATAATTGGGTCAGCGAAAGGATCATAAATAAGCGAAAAATATTGAGGCAAAGTGGGGAAGGGGTAAAGTACAGATGTTTACCTTGAAGTAAGGAAGAGGAGGGGGCATATATTTTTTGAATGAAACAAGTGCCTGTGGAGGGTGAGAGTAATTTCATTCATTGATTTTGCACGAGAGTGCAATATATATAGTATGACTAATTGTAGATTTTGAATATCAAAATAAGACTACGAGTGATCGAAGTACGCATAAGGATTAAACGAGTGGTCGGAGCTTGTTCCGCCCGCGAGTTTAATCGTTAATGCGTATTCGGTCACGAGTGGTCTTATCTTGATATTCAAAATGTATAATTTAGCTATTCTTTTTATTATATAGACTTTCAAAATTTCTGATATATTATTTTTGTTTTTTGTATATTTCATTCCACGCGTGTGAATCTACGAGCAATGATACTAAGGGGTTCAGCTGGAAGGGTCTGCCATCTTGAAAATGTGAAATTCGACATGTCATATTTATAACAATGCACAAAAATAATTAAAATTCTTACCTTGAAACCTTATTTTAGTTAAATTTGATCAAAATTGAAGCGTACACGAAGCTAAATAACGTATGATCTTTACGTTTCAAACTGGAAGTCTTCATATGACGTCAATGACGTCATGTTGGTTATATGCCAAAGTCGTCAATGACATTTCGCGGAATATTTTCAGTTTACAATCGTATGTGTATTCACTGTAACACAACAAGGCATGTAACCACCACACTTATTGCTATGTAAAAGTAGTTCCGGCGGGAAAAAACTGATATTTTCACATGTGAAAATACCGGAATTTATTTCATGGATACATCCCCATAATTCACATCTATCTATATAATAAGATTTTTTATTGCACAGAAATTGCTTTTTGCTAATCAATATGTTAGAAAATGGAATGTCACGTGTATTGCTTCTATTCAATAGAAAAACAGTAAAATAGAGCCTTATGTAATAATATACGTTGGCTTCGGGCAATAGAACACTTGAGCTGTTCCCGGTACATTGGGGGAAATATTCTGGTCTATTGCCTGGCTACACATTAAATAACTGTTTTATTACCTAATAGTAGTTTTGGGATGCACATTTTTGTACTTTTAAAGTTTTGGGATAGAGAGATAAGAATATAGTAATTAAATTGTATTTTTCAAAACAGTTAACAATAACAAATTATGAGTTTTTATATCAATTATATCCATTAATGGTAATGAATATGGAGTTCATTAGCATTTTGAAAATACATATTGTTTGGCGCACGGAAGTTTGTTTTATCTGCTAAAATTGTCGACGTTTTGTGTTCCACATGTCTAGTTGTATTAACAACAGTACGAGTTGGTTCACTTTGCACAATCGGCACATCTGAAGAAACATTACAAACAGCTTCAAATAATAAATGTTCCTGAGATGATGTCAGTTCAAGGAAATCCATATTTTCAAATTCGATATCAGTGTTATCACTGCTGTGCTTCACGACCGCTCTGAAATATATAAAAATACATAAAAATAAATTAAATACAACAACTAAAACTATTTTTGGTAATTTCAAGTGAATATGCAAACCTTTGTGACATTTTTTCAGGTTTCACATAAAAAGTTCTAATCTTGCGTCTAACGTTAACATTTAATTGCTATACTCTATAAACAATCATAAACAAATGTACATGTGCAACAATTCTGTCAATGATCTCTGTTGTCTTTCTGTTTTTGTTTGTTTGTTTTTTTTTTCTTTCTATGTATGCAGGGCAATTCTTTTAAAACTTATACATGTATGTACCTTACACAAGTATTTATCTTTAGAAACATACATGTTTCACTAATATATTGAAACATTTATTCATTCAGATATAGTTTCAACTTAGGAAGGATGCTTACGTGTAATCTTTCACATTTTTAATTTTTTAGTAAATGTTCAATCATTGAAATATATAATTAACAATAAAAATGCACCAATGATGTACTTTATACATTATCTAAACGTCTGAAAGGTACTAACTTTGGAATCAGTCCACATTATCCGCCAGAAGTGCTGGAGAAAAGGAAAAAATTAATACCCGTTATGTTAAAAGAGCGATAGGAGAATAAAAAGGCTTACATTGTTGGTGATAAGCTGTTCGTAAATGAACGTTATGGAAAGAATAGGGATCAGCGGAGTGATATTAATGAAAATGGAAGTGTAAAAAGTGTTCTTAAAGTATGTTCTTTGAATATTTCAAAAAGAATAATTAGAAAATTAGCAGATGGGGAATTTATTAAATCTGTGTGTGAAAATGATATTATATGTTTCAATGAATGTTGGTTAAATGTCCAAAGGAATTCGAATTGAATGGTTATGAAACAAAATATGTGTCAAGAGAAAAATGTAACGGCGGTGGTGTTATTGTGTTTTATTAAAAAAATGGTTGAAACCATCTTTTGTCATTATGAAATGTTGTGTTGATTGTATGATCTGGTTTAAATTAGATAAATGTATTATGTTGGATGATAAGAATTTATATACCGGTATGTGTGCTATTTACATTCCACCAGACAAAAACGTATTTTATAGAAAATATGAATGTGACATTTCCGATGTATTGCAGGAAGAAATAGAACTAAACTCTGTAGAGGGCAACGTTGCCGTCTTTGGTGACTTGAATGGGCATGTAGGAAAAGAACCTGATTTTTGAGACATGATAATTTGAATAGACAATTAAATGATAATATTGCAAATTTTATAGAATATGTTCCTGACGATATATTTTTTGATAGATTAACTGAGGATTTAAAACACCCTAATGCTTTTGGAAATCGTATACTCCAACTTTGTAGATCTTCACGTCTCAGAATTTGTAACGGACGATTCGGTGAATCCAGTGGTAAATTTACATTTCAAAATAAAAACAGATGTTCTGTTATTGATTATATGTTATCGTTCTGTGAATCATTTTCTATAGTACACAATTTTACTGTTGTAAAATTTACAACTTTTTCATGTCATGCTCCTTTGTTTGTAGATATTAAGTTAAAGGGATTATCAATTCCAAGTGAATGTACATGTAAAAAGATTAAATGTTAAAACGATAAGGTGGAATGAAGAGTTCATAGATGACGTCAAAAGTGATTTAATGGTAGATGCGCATAAATTTGAGGAATTATTTCAAAACATCACGGAAGATGGCGAGTCTATTGATGGAAATGTGGATAAAATGAATGAACTGTTAACTGACATTTTTGAAAAAATATACGAAAGTTGAATTAGATCGTACGATACAGTGCGAGTATTGCATTGGTCAGAAAAGGGCATCCAACGCAAGCGCTAAACGGGACAAACCATGGTTTACAGAAGAGTGTAAAATACTATACAATAGCTATAAGCGTGCACTATCAATGTTTAATGATATCCATTCTGACGAAAATAGAATGAAACTAAACTTAGAAAAACAAAAGTACAAACGTTTGGAAAATAAATTGAAAAGACTGTATAAGAACATGCAAGGAAATATGCTTAATTCGATGAGAACTTCGAACCCAAAACGCTTACGGGAAATTCAGAAAACGGTAAAACAGGTAAAAAATAAAATCTCAATGAACCAATTTGTAGATCATTTTAAATTTGATTTCAAATGATAACGTTGATAATGGACCAGACACAACAGATACTATGGAATGTGTGTTTGAAGAATTAGACAAACCCTTTACCGAAAATGAAATATAAACTTGTATTAAAGGCTTGAATCGAAATAAGTCGCCTGGTGTGGACAATATTTTAAATGAATATATTTTAGAAGGAAAGACAATCCTAATACCAATATTGTGTAAACTGTTTAACGTAATATTATGCACTGGTCGCTCCCCGAAATTATGGATGAAAAGTGTTATTGTACCGTTATTCAAGAAGGGACCAGGTGATAACCATGGAAACTACAGAGGTATATCGTTAGTCTCACATATCGGAAAGCTTTTCACATCAACGATTAATACAAGACTTATGAAATGGAGCGAAGATGACAGTGTCCTGACTGATGCGCAGTTTGGATTTAGACCGGGTTATGACACTGATGACGCAATCTTTGCTCTTCATTCCATAATTTCAAAATCATTAAGGCAGAGTAAAATATTATATAGTTGCTTTATTGATTATGTTAAGGCTTATGACAGTGTGTCTCACTTTAAGCTATGGTTAAAATTAGCCAAATGTGGTGTAACTGGAAAGCTTTTAAATCTAATTAAATCTATGTACTCCAAATTAAAATCGAGTGTAAAGCATGATGGTAATTTTTCAGATTTTGTTAGCTGTAATATTGGATTCATGCAGAGGGAATCATTATCACCATTTGTATATGCCATGTATGTCAATGATATTGAAATAGAATTAATTAAACAAGGATGTCAATCGTACGAATTAAAAATGCTCAATCTGTACTTACTAATGTATGCTGATGATACTGTTTTGTTCAGTGAAAATGTTCATGAACTTCAAAATATGATTAATGTTGTAAATGTATGTTCAAATGAATACAATCTGCATGTAAATTTGTTGAAAACAAAGGTTGTAATTTTTAGAAATCGAGGTAATATTAAATCAGAAGAAAAATGGTATCTTAATGGGGAATCCATTAACATATGCAATGAATTGATGTATCTAATACTCAGAAAATGTTGTCAAATCAAGGGAAAAAAGCTGTATTTAGTTTATTTAGTAAAATTCAGGATGATTATTTAAATACAGAGACTTTGCTATCACTTCTTGACACATATGTAAAAAGTATTGTAAATTATGGATGTGAAGTGTGAGGCTTCCATAAAGGTGTGGATATTGAGACATTGCATTTATCTTTTTTGAAAAGAGTAAGAGTACTTCAAATTATATGGTCTATTTTGAACATGAGAGATTCCCATTGTATATAAACAGGTATTGTAGAATGTTAGCATATTGGCTTAAAATGTAAAAAAAACCCAGAACATTGTATAATTAACAATTGTTATGAAGATATGCTTGAGTCTAGTGCTTTTAAGACAAATGATAAACTAAACTGGGGATGTAAAATACGAGATATATTGTGTAAATATGGTTTTAATCATGTATGGCTGTCACAAAATGTTGTTAATGAAGATATATTTATGTTAGAATTTAAGCAGTGAGTTATAGATACATTTTTAAATGAGGCAATTTCTTTTTTTGAAGAATCGCCTAAATGTCATTTCTATAATTTGATGACCATAACCTGCAATTTTATTTAAATCAACCAGGTAATTATATGTTTAAGCCACTTATTAGTAGATATCGCTTACATGCACATAGTTTAAATATTGAAACTGGTAGATACTATAATATAGATAGACATGCTAGAATTTGTAACATGTGTAACAATAATGATATAGAAGATGAGCATCACTCTATTTTAGAGTGTAGTAAATATGTGGAAATTCGTAGAAAATATATAAAACCCTATTATTGTATCAATTTATCTGCTTTTAAACTAGCACAGTTATTATCTGTTCAAAATATTTGAGAACTTAACAATCTTGGAAAGTATTTATATCTGGCTGAAAAAAATCGTAATTCCTAAATTTATATCATGCTCCGATATAATTATATAATAATGTATTGTGTATAATGTATCATGTATTGTTTGTAATTTGCATTTATATACCCATAAGCTGTACTTCTTTTGATTCCCTATGCAAGGGCCAGTAGCAATTATTCTGATTTCCTGAAACGTAATCTTCATCTGAGAAACAGGCTACTGGACCAGGGCTATAAAAAGATTCGCCTTATTCGATCTCTTAAAAAGTTTATATTCCGATACCAAGATCTTGTCGAAATATATTCCGTCTCTGCAGAAATGATTATAAGCGATGCATTTTCATATAGTGAAAATGTATAAAGATAAAGAAGTCAAGAAAAATGTCAAAATATGTTTTTATCAATGTGTGACGTAAAAGTGTGTTTGACCTTTACTTTACTGAATATGGTACTGCTTTGACAACTATTTTACCTATTTTGTTCCTGTATTTAAATACTGTTATAGTGACAGCCGGAACCTTTGAACCGTAATGAGAGCGGGAGGTTTGGCGCTTTAAAATCTGATTCAACCCACCATTTCTTTAGAAATGCCTGTACCAAGTCAGGGTCATTACGATTTTCACAGTTTTCCGGTTGTTGACTGATTGTGTCTGTTTATATAATTATGAGTTTTGACTTTCCCTTTGTTCGGAGTTCGGTAATTTTGTTATTACCATTAATTGGAATAAAGTATTATTATTATACATATCTAAATGTTTTTTTTAGTACCTGAAATATTCTCAAAATGACTGTCATCATCAATACATGAAGTATCACGTCTGACAGGGTTAATTAGTTTGTCAACTGATGGTCTCATCTCACTTCTGTTTTTGTTGGCAGAGGCATGTCCCGCAAAACAAAAGGCATAAGTTATTTTTCCAGTGATTTATACATTTACATTTTGGTATGTTTTACAGGTTATCTATATATATATATATAATACAATGAGTGACATAAAACTAAAAACAAATGAGAAACACCTACCCCTAAAAATACTTCTGTTTTCAAACAAACACTACATGATGAGATTCAATTATATAAACAATCGAAACATGCATGGGTGTTACATTAACATACTTGTGTTCAATATTTATTCTAAAATGTATGTACTTTGCTAATGAATTCATTGTAATATTTATATTGATAAGCCCTATAATTTTAAGTTTATTGCATACCTATTATTGTGTCACTTAAGACTTTGGGGATCTTCCTCTTTTTTGGTGTCATCAGTCCTACTGTAGCTTCAGATACTTGATTCAGTCTTATGGCCAGAAATAGATATTATGTGCCTTGCCTCAAACCTTTATTGTCAAGCAAAGTTATGGTGGTAGCTCGCAGGCTGTGATTTGTATATAGTTTGCTAAGGTTCAACTGTTTAGACAAGTTTTTCATTTTATCCCCTAAAGTGTGTTTTCCAAGAGGAGGCTTATCAAACCAGATATCAACATTTTTTTTTTCAAATTGGTTTTGGACGCTGCCAAACATAATCACAATCAGGAAGTAGCACAGACAAATATTTCACAAATGATTTAACTGGGCACAGTGGATCTGAAGGCATCACATACAGGCGTCCACCTTGACGTTCGTTGTCATCTTTGCTGTCACCACTGTGATTTTTTGTTGAATGATCTCGTAGTGCTATATATTTGTTGTCACCGCTTCCATGTAAGCTAAAATAAGTTTTCGTCAATTCTCGCAAGTTCTCCCGGCCTCTGTTACAGTAGAACAACATGAAATCTACAAATACTTTGCTTTGTAGGTCAGTGGGTACATCTAGATTGAATAATTTATAGATAATGGCAATGTCGTCAACTTCAATAGGGGGTTTGTGGACACTGGGCCCCTTCCCTTCCCCTTTAATCTTCACCAACTTAGCTTGAAATACTAGATTGGCTGGTTTGAAAGCGTCATTGCTCACTACATCAATATTTTTAATCTTCAAAAAGTGCTTCTGAATTCCATACCGTATAGATATCATAGACTTCTTGGAATATAGGTCCCCCTTTTGACTTCGCACTGCGGCATAGAATGATTGCAACTGGCTACACAAATCAGCGTCATACATTTGCACAAGATCGTGGAAGAGAATATTCCTGTTTGCACAAAACGCAGTCAAATTATTTACGGCCGATTTAATGCAGGTTTTTGTGTTCTTCGAATTCTTATTATCTAATAATGCTTCTAAATCTTCGTCGTCAACACTAAGAAACCTTTCACTTTCAGCAATGTTTGTTGCTGTCGTCTGTCAGTGAATAACTGAATCATTCGAACGTTTTATTACATTTGGAATGTAGACGCATTGATAAAGATTTGGTCGAGTTAGTGAATATTCATGAGACGTAATTGACCAAGCATAAAGCGGGTCAAAAGGTCGCGGGCAATGGAACGCTACCGCTACAGCGGGCAATAGATTAAAAGTGAAATATAGTTAAAGCTAAAATATTCCCAATAGAAAGGTAATTAATATACTATTAGGTAATAACAATATTTATCTAACAACAAGTATGTATTCTATAAAAATACATCTATTTTGCTAATAGATACAACCTATGCGATACAAAACGTTGTATCACATACAGATGTGATACAAGATGTACTTTAGTCGGAACTACTTTCGTGACGTCATAGGTTAGGAATGCGAGAAAGCTCCAATGACGTTTTTGTAAACATTGCAGAATCTCTGTGAGGAAAATCTCAACGTACTCGTATTTTGCTATTGTTTGAATGACGTGACGTAACAATACTTGTGACGTAAACTATAGTCCCTCTTTGCTTACTTTTCTTCAAATAAAAAATTCAATGAAACTTACATGATTTTTGTTATGTTGTATCAGTCAGTTGGAAAAGCCGTATCACTACTCGACGCTTCGCTTTTCGTAGTGTTACGGCTTTTCTAACTGACTCGACATGATACAAACAGTTGTACATACACAATGTGTATATAATGTGTATTCATCGGTAATTTGTTACAGTTTCCTTTGATCTTTAATACCCGATAAATTTAGTAGCAACGTTCAGTTGACCACCGACTCGTGATACTAAAAATTATCAACCGTTGGTCATTTGTCAGCGCGGTCTAACGTGACGTCATTAAACATTTCATTAAGAAAAAGGTCAAAACACAGCAAAAAAATCACAAAGCTGAGATAAAATTGTGAAATTACCGTTAAAAAAATTATTAGTCTTAAAAAAAAAGATCAAAACGCCAAAAAAAAAATCACAAAGCTGTGTTAAAATTGAGAAATTACCGAGCTCATCTGATATGGAACTGATATTCCTTGTCCTGCGAAAAAAATACTTATAATTAATATATATATAAATTAATGGATCAGAATAATATACACGAATTGATGATAAAGATCAATTGCAAATCACCGTACAATTATTGCGAAACAAATGTTACTTTTTTACGTTTTAGATATTAAAGTTGGCCGTAGTTGATATATACTGAATATTACATGTCAAAATCTGTATCACATGCCGTATCAACCCGAGAACCATATTTCATCCCGAGGGCCACCGGCACGAGGGATGATATAGGTCGAGGGTAGATACGGCATGTAATACAGATTTTGACATGCAATGTTCATTATATCATATATTTCAACCATGCCTTTGATAATACATGTATTTAGATATTCACTATATTTATATCTGAATAGAGTTACTTCCTCTTTCAAATTTATCATTTTTTAAATTTCTTTCATATGTATTCAAATTGTTATATTTGTAAGTTTTGGTCCAATTCTAACATTTATATTGTCTGGTTTTTCTTATATGCTATTAAATGTATGTTGATTTTCGGAGGTAAGTTTCCAATCAGGAACCCCTTCCATGAGAAATGAGTGTCACTTAGATTAAACTTAAGGTGAATCCTGTATGAAATCTCAAAAAGATTTTATTTAACATAGAAGGCTATGGAGAATTATTTAGTGATAGTACTCCTTTTACGGGAATTTGTACGTGCACCATAGATCTTTCTAAATGCTTTTTCGAATTTTGTTTTGATAATTTATGTCATAATGAGTGAACATGAATGGATTGAGAAGCAAAAACAGCGCTTATCGCAAACTTGTATTGTTCAGGGCCAGTTTGACTTGGTTGTGCTCATTGGGGGGGGGGGGGGGGGTAGTATTCTTCCTTGACAGTCAGATTTCTTTGGGAAACTTGTAAAAAAACACTGTACATTCAAAGGTTTAGCTATATGATATTCAATAGAGTGGTTGACTTATCAAAGGACATTCATGTGTCTCATATTTGCCATCAGAGAAGGTGCATTAACCCTGCACACTTGTCATATGAACCAAACCATGTCAACCAAGACCGACAAGTTTGTCGTGGCGTGGTATTGTGCCAGCACAGTGTAAAACGCACCAGCCGTTTCCAGATTGTTTGTTATAAAAAGGTACACACACACACACACACATACAACAATAGCATTCCACTATACATATATTTGAATATTTACATTTAGTTTAGGACAATTATATGCAATTGGACCAGCTATGCATATTGTACATGTTTACATCGTGGTCTTGGGATAATTGCCATGATCATTTATCACAACCCTACTTTCAACACTTAATTGTTGATATTGCGGATCAGCTATTCCTTTGAAATAGTGAATGGGTTGATCATAATTTCTTAGTGCATGTAGCTCATACTTTCTTTTACGAGACTTTGTCCTTTGGAATTTTGATGATGGCAGCTTCTTGACATGTTTCATCATTAATTCAGTGTTATTTGTATGTTTCAGCTGCAGACTAACTGTAGAACCAGTAGTTACCTCAGTACCTCGATTCTGAGTGACAAGCGGGGTAGAATTGGCAAATCCATGATTTCGCATATGGGCTGAAATGTGTGCACGACCAACAAAGTTTCTTGAGATTACATCGACGGTGTGAACGATTTACTGCTTCACTTTTTTGGGTCGAGGTAAGAAATCGAACCATGTCCAAGCTTTGGGAGCCGAGAAGTATTTTTATGCACTTTTCAATTTTATCTACATCATCATATGTCTCACCACGAGCAATATAACCCTGTTGCCAGCGGTTATGGGGAAGACCTGCACACATAAAGGAATTAACTTTACAAGAATAACCACAGTAACCTTTGTAACACATTATTATTGTTTCTATGATACACGGCATTTGCTCTTTTATTTTGTACAATTCACCATTATGTACCTGAAAACTTTGATTTAGTTCAGCTACACACCTTGCTTTGATATCAAGGGCAAAGCGATTCATTTTATTCAGCTTATTGATGCCAGAAAATAGAGACGTACTGAATGTGCATTTCAAAATCGCTCTTTTCAAGCTTCCTGCCAAGTGTCTCACATCCCTTAGTGACGTCACATTGGGGCCGTGTATTTCCTTTACACCTCGGGAAGCTTTACTGTCACCATCAGTTGTTATATGAGATATTTTCAAATAATCACTGACTTCTTCAGCACATTGTTTGCTATAGGCTGTCTCATTGTCTATAACAGCATCTTCAGCAATATTGGCTGTACATAGTCCATCATGATTTGGACAAATAATATTAAAACCTTTACCCCTGAATCTGGAAGCTACATTACAAAGTTTATTTCCTGTAAACAAAGAGAGAATTTTTGTATCTTTAGTATTATTTTCTATCATACTATATGTAACCTGGGTGCCGGCTTGAAAAGGGGTAGTTCCGGCGCTGAAAAGGGGGTTATTATAGCAGGCGTCGGATTCTACCCGTACTAAATTGCAATTTGTTAAACCACACGACCTATAATTTCTGACAAGTTCAGCACGAATGTCTTTCATGTTCTCTTTGTTTATATCTTCAATCCTATTTGACACTTGGTTTGAGGTCTTTTGCATACTGGATTTGCAAGGGGGGATAATATTCGAAACCATTAGGATTTCTCTAAAGTTTTTATTTGAAATAGGCGTATACATTAAGCCTACTGCAGCTGCAGCATTCATTATTGCAGCTTTTCTACCCTGTCTATGTGTGTCAATTTCATCATATAATTTATGATACTCACTAACAAAATCACAATCTGTGCATGCTAGTGCATGCTAGTCTCTCACGCCAACCTAAGCCCCATGTTTTGCTAGCTGCACAGTCAAATTGTAGGTCGCCTAGGCATTCATTATTATGTAATCTATGTTTTTTTTATTTCAGATACATATGATTTGGATGTTCAACCTCAGAAGGACGGTAATAGTCTACAACTTCAGGAATCTTTGACTTGGGCCGAAGCATTTTTCCAGCCACATGCGAACCATCAACATTGTGAATTGACAGAACACCCTTCAAATGTTCATGAACATACGAGTTATAAACATTATGCTCTAACCTTTTACACTTTTTAATTTCCAAATTATTGTCAAATTCAAGTTCTTTCCACTTATTCCATCGCTGATTTCCTTTTTGAAAGCCATTAGTTTTTGAAATTTTACTGCGTTTTCTACCCATTTCTTACCTTCAGAACGAATCAGTTACACCATTACATACACCAAATTGTAGGGAAATTTAAACTCTTTAATAATTAACCTTTATATATCAAACAATTATCATGTTTTATCAATTAAAGCCTTTTATTGGATCTCCCACCCAAATCCAAGAGAAACTTGAGAACTTAAATAAAACTTTCCAAATGTAAAAACTTCCCTGTAATAAGAATCAAAACTTAATTTTTTAACCCTTTTTAAAAAAAAATTAATTTCACCATTTAATTTTGAAAATTCAAAATTGTATTCACTTAAAAAATGTCTAGACTTATTTTCCAATATCTAGTCAATACTTGAGCACTAAAAAAGCTAAAACTTTTAACGCATTTGGTAGCAAAATCTCAACATTTCTGTTTGCGATTAAAGCTTAATTTTTTCACAAATTTTACATAAAATACAAATATGCAAAATACGCCGTCGATTAGATATGCCTTCTGCGCATGTGCCAGGGTGTTCTGTGCTATTTAGAGCCCTCTGTTGTTTTCAAAGCGAAAGTAGCACGCCATGTTAGAATTTTAAATATTACAGTACAATATTAGCTTCATTAAGAAAGAGATGTACTTCGGAAAAACGATCAATATAACGTGGCCTTCGAAGAAGACACCCATACGATATATGGTATGCGATATAGGGTAAACGATATAGGCTTGGGACAATCATAGATTATGCATATACAAAACACCTGTATTTTAATCTAAATATATGATATAAATATTTATATATATATAAATTAATGGATCAGAATAATATAAACGCATTAATGATAAAGATCAATTGAAAATCCCCGTACAATTATTGCGAAAAAAAAAATTTTTAAATAAACAATGAACATATTTCTCCCGTTTGTACATAAGCAAACTTACCATTATGGAGAATTTTTTTTACATTTAAAATTAACAATTAATTTATGCATTATTCTTAAGTAAATATTTACATTTCATAGTTTATATAGATGGAACCAATTTAAAATGCTTTAAAATAACTCGCATTTCGTTTTAGATATTAAAGTCGGCCGTAATTGATATCAAAATTAATGGATCAGAATAATATAAAGGCATTGACGATAAAGATCAATTGAAAATAACCATGAAGCTTTAAAACATTAAACAGATCAATGGTGTACTTTGCTATTGAAATTTAAAAGTAGTTTCAAGTCAATATGATGTGATGTCGGCATACAAATGTGCTTACTTTAAAGGCATACAGGCTGTCAAAATTGAAATTTTTTGTCTATATTAAAAGTTGGCAATATTCGATGTTTTATACTAATAAAATATTCTGAGCAAGAAGCCAGGTTTAAAAAATATGTTATAATATCGTAATTAGTGAAAAGAATTGTCTGTTGGTAAAATCGCCATTAACACGACCTAATTATAAGTCGGCTGCTTTTCCGAAGTTTGCCGAATACTGATAACTGCTATGAATAACCGGGAAGCATGTTGCATGTAAATTCGTTAGAATTAACATAATCTAAGAAATATATCTATGAAATTGGATCCCGGGGTAATCAGTTAATATTATATAATGGTATTTAGCAAGAATGACACTTAAAATCGGAAATACGTGATGAAATCAATAAAGACAAACCCAAACTATGCAAAGGAACCCGATAACACTTGAGTTGGCTTGATTATATTGTTTTAGAAAAAAACAGACATGAAGTTCATTATTTTAGTCTCTAATTTAAAAGAGATATCACCTAGCGTTTTCTCCTGAAAAAAAGACTATATAAAAAACTACGATGCAATTCTACTGTAAAATACGATTCGGCCGAAAAAAGATACTAAATTATGGTTACGTGTTGGAAAATGGAGTAGCTCGGTATAACATCTTTTTTTAATTTTTACACAAAGCTTGTTGAATCCTCCTTTTTGTGTCGTTTTCGTATAGAATCCGTCAATTTGTTTGTTCTTCCACGATTCGATTTGTGCCATGTGCTTTCTTCATCAACAAACAATTTCGCAGATACGCTAACGCTTTCCCGAATGAGTTCACTGTCAGGTCGTATGAATATTGCGCGGGTAAACATTGGATTCTTTACTGGATTCAAGAAAATAAAACAGCGGCGTATTTCCTTCGTTCTATGCTATTTACGTATGATATTATGAAAAATTTCAACTGCAATTAGTATAAAACATCGAATATTGGCAACTTTCAATATCAAAACAAAATTCAATTCTGACAGCCTGTATTCCTTTAAGAATTCACTGTTCAGTTCATTGTTACCAGATGTATGTGTGAACTACTCACCTCGTCAACTTCGATTTAAGGATTCTGATTACCCTTTTTGATATCTTCAAACTCTTCTTCAAACACTCAAATGGAACAAAAGACTGAACAATAACACTAACAAATTAAAAAGTCACGAAGCTCCGTTCTATAACAATAACACTACATAGTATATAGAAAATGAACTCTTTCAACCAAGATGAGTTTGAAGATACCAAAGGGGTAATCAGTCAACACAATGGCAAACAAAAGGACAAAAGGACAAACAACGATCAACAAACATTACACATAAACCTAATGATTGAGTTACATGAACCCCACTCAAACCTGGGGGCGAACTCATGTGCCCCGGAAGGGTTATCAGTTCCTGCTCCACTAGTGACACCCGTCGTTGATCTAGTTACAAACCCGGTGATAAGTCATTAATGAGGAAAGGACAGTGTTTACGACAAGTGGAACATATCCATGGTTATTTTTTATAGAAATATTCCATAACGGTTAACCAAGTCATGGTGGCGACCGGAAAACTTTCTAGGTTATGACTTTAGCTTAACAACGAGGAACTCTTGGTTCAGTAGCTTCCTTGTTAACAGTAGCCCTCTATCGAGGAAATTATGATAGAAACCATAAGCTCTGGAATATCGGATCAACTGAGAAATATATACTCAATACATGCATGTGCAAATATCATCCAAGTCAACAATAGACCACTTGTATTACATTCTTCAACTGATGTTGCTCATTTTCCCATTGTGAACTCTTCATTTATATCTATGTGATAGCAACATTCCATCAGTACTTGAATATGGAGTTTATATCTCTCAATTGAAACGATATTCCAAACCTTGTGGTTCACTTTAGGATTTCCTTAATATAGGATTGCTGCTAGCAAGAAGCTACAGAACCAAGATATTCTAAATATATATTGTTAATAGAGAGGCCGTCATGGTGCTGATCGCGTGGTAGTTGGGATTTATAACTGCATATGTAATCAGTGCCTATCAGCACTAAGTGAGTTCGAATCCAGCACATGCAAGGTGTACTCGATACAACATTATGTGATAAAGATTGTCAGTGACTTGCGGTAGGTCAGTAGTTTTCTCCGGGTACTCCGGATTCCTCATGAAACTGATCACCACGATATAGCTGAAATATTGTTGAAAGTGGCGATAAACACCATAACCCATCCAACCCACCACCCGTCCAGTATTCAGTGCTGTGGCAATGAAATACGATATGTTTGCTTGAAGTTCACAGTTCCTAAATAATTGTAAATTATCAAAATTTAGGGCAACCTCCCTCAGGCATACTTAGCAGATCTTGTTTGTATCGGTTTATTTGTTCCGAAATACATTTACATTATTTGTCTTTCCAATCTTCTAACTATGAGCGTAGCTGCTGAAGGTTATTTCAGAAACGCGTAATGTGCATTAAATTGGATATCTACACTTTAACTACTTTGACTGGGTCGATACTTACCTCTGTTGATGAACTTTTAGTTCCCGAGAGAATTATTCGCCTAGTAGTTAACCGCATCGGTGGTGTAATGGTTAGCGTGTTCGCCTTGGGCGCGTTAGATCGTGGCTTCGAGTCCCGATCGGGTCAAATTAAATTGGTATTTATTAAATTGGTATTTGTTACTTCTCCCCTAAGTAATCAGCATTAAAGAGAAAGACCAAAGACTAGTTGGCTCGGCATCCGGATAATGTGTCCGAGTGGGGCGACAAAGCGGACCTCACCATCATCTCATTGAAAATTAACTTGTTCGCTTCATGATATATCTGAAAAATTGGTGAGTTGTCGTTAAACAATATTCACTCACTCACTCCACCTAGTAGTCAATGCTTCAGTACTGACATGTTTTATTAGTCATATTTGTTTGAAATTTACAATTTCTAAGTAATGAACTATTAAGGCTAAGGCCAGCCTCCCTCAGTCATAGCCAAACCGTGGCCGATTTTGTCTATCTTGTTTTGGGTCTTTGGCTTGCTTTGTTCGTAGTATGTTTAAGTCCTTTGGTTTTCCTGTCTATTGCATATGAGCATACCTGATACAGGTTATTCCAGAAATGTGTCGTATGCATCTCTGTTGATGGGCTATTAGTGTGCATAATTCGCCTAGTAGTCGATGCTTGTTTGAAATTTACAGTTACTAAAATAATTGTAATTGATAAAAAATGGTTCCAATCTATCTCCGGCATAAATAACCTTAGATATTTTAGCTCTCATATTTAGGCCCTTTGGTTTACTTGCTGCCAAAGATTTCTAGATTGCTTGATTATCCAATCTTTAAACTAGGCGCGCATCTGATAAAGGTTATTCTAGTAACACGCCATGCGCACTAAATTAGATACATGCGTCTTTTGTTTTAACTACTCATATTTTTTTCAATTCAAATATCTCCCTTATACAAAAATTCCACAGAATAGATTTAATTAAATTCGGATATTTCCAAGCAAATGAAAGCATCCCATATAGTGGAATACAGTCAATAAATGTGATAGTATGGTTTTGCGTTTTTACTTTCGTAATTCTCGTATGATCTATATATGCATGTTGTGCAGGGTTAGGGATATGGTGCTTAAAGCCATTTTTAACAATATTTCAGCTATATCGTGTAAGTGAGTTTTATTGGTGGAGGAAACTGGAGTGTTCGGAGAAAACCGCCGATCTGTCGCAAGTCACTGACAGACTTTATGACATAATGTTGTAGAGAGTACATCTCGCCTCAGCGGATTCGAACGCACAGCGTTAGTTATACATGTTGTGCAATTTTACAGCAAGACATGAATCTACAGTACATGATATTCATCACAAACATATACTAAGCAAACTGGACTAATATAGGATCTACTCTGCATCGCAAGGTTTGAACACATGATGGGGTGTGGTCACGTTTATATTTTCGAGGAAGGTCTCAAACATATAATTATCATATACATGTTGAATTATCTATCATTCAATTTACAGCCACCTTTTTGTTGTAATAATATTTTTGCAGAAAGCGTGTAAATTTAATTTTTCTGTTGTATTTTAACGTTCCTTTCAGCTTCTTCCCAACTGCTTTTTCGCATTGTACATGAATTTTGTCTTTTCAACATTTAGTAGAAAATTTTGCTCAGAAATAACTTTGAGTTACTTCCCTTTTAACAGTCTAGTATAGCCCGTGGCTTATGAAAAATTTAGTTTTTATTTAAAAAAGAGAATAAATAAAAAGATATAATTGATTATCAATAATACAATTTCATTCAAAGGACTTAGTTGAAAGAATCGATGATTTAAGCATTAAAAACGTACATATTAAAGTTAGCGAGCATGATGTGTTCCTCTAGTACGCTCATAGTCTAAAAATTGGAACGCCACACAATTTTAAAGTCTTTGGGAGTAATGTATGATGTAGATTAGCAGATACTGAGCATTGCTCACTGGACAGACATTGTTGTTCGCTATACCTTATATTTTTTTCTCTATATAAATGTATTAGGAATAAAAATCATAATTTTTACTGTTTTTGTTTTAAATCTCAAAATCCTTGAATCAGCGATCTGTTGACCGTCAACAGTTTTCGGTCTGTTGGACCGGGTCCAATCTGTTGACCGTTTGCCCTACTTTTATTGGTTACTTAAAATAGCTGCACGCGTATGTCACGTGATTCCCTGTCGTCTGTGTAACGTTTACTAAAAACAAAAAATTCATAATTTTAATGGTTAATAAACTTGTGATGTAGACAAGAAAAAGAACACTAAAACAGACTTATTGATGAATTATATACTATAGCAAAAAAGACTGCTAATGGAATGGCAGAAATGCAGGATGCAAATTCAAAAATAATTTATAAGCTGGTCGCGATAAGCCAGTAAAACTAAAAACAGGAAAAGAAATTCAAATACAAAGCATTAAATATGATAAGGTATAACAAATCAGTTATAGACCGGTTCCTCGAACAACAGCTGTTTTGTTTGACCCGATGACTGAACTGTTGGCCAGCCGTTTTGTTTGACCTCTGACTGAACTGTTGCCCTCAGCCCTCGGCTTCGGCCAACAGTTCAGTCATCGGGTCAAACAAAACAGTTGTTGTCCTCGGACTCAGTCAATAACTGTATACTGTTTGTGTCGAAGAAATTGTCAAGATATGCTTGAAGAAGATAGTTTTTAAAAAAAAATATTGATGTAAAGTCACCGTGCAGTAATCAGGTTATACATATTTCTCACATTGTCTCTGTTAAACACTTAAAATGAATATTTAAGAATACGAGATCTCTAAAGAGGAAAGAAAAAAAACTGAAAGAAAAAACAAACACACATACAAAGCAAAACAAATAACGAAACAAAGCAAAAAAAAAACCCGGTAGCAATAGCACGAAAGCTCCAACAGAGTAATATACAGAATGTAAAGTTCTGCCAACACTCAAAATGGGGATCTATCAAGTACGATACACATGCTATCTGTATCTTATTTGTTTTTCTTGATAGAAAGTTCAGAGTAGATGTGGCTAGAGGAAAAAAACTCGTGTTGAATATTATCTGTCAATAAAGAGAATGTGCCCACATTTTAATTGTTTTTTTTTTACATTAGACTTATTCTGTTTTCCATACGTTGAGGAGGTGTTATTGCGAAATGTTAATAACAAACCCCATTGATGGGTCTTAGTTTATAATTATCAATGATACAAAGAGGATCAAACACAAGTTTTACCAACTTATGGAGTCTTCTCCTATATTTACAATCATTATTACATTATACTGAGCATGCACAAGAAAACAAGAAAAATACAATTTTATCAAATAATATAGCTGAAAATAGTAAACGAGTAAAAAGAAATGAGAAAAAAGTATGTGTGTGTGTGTGTGTTTGGATGCCGGATGGTGTTTGATTAGTACATTAAACGATTAGAAATCGTTTAGACCTTTGATGGGTTATGCATGTGACGGTTCAAAAGCTAGAACAAAAATAGGTTGAATATTTTCTGTCAAACAATATATTTTGCACTTGACAGAACGCATTTTTAATCCCCCAGTCGGGTAGTTCCCTTTGATTTAACACTTTCCCATGCATGTAATATGGAGATGAATGTGTTCTGTCTTTTAATGTCTGTGACGTAATGTGTTCTTTCTTTTAACGTCTATGACGTTATGTACCTCTAATTCTGCGCTTTTCAATTACGCTGCAAAGAAAGTTAAGCATTGGACTAGTGTCCGGTTTTTATTGGGGAGCACTGGGAGCACGATAAAACATCGCAAGATGGAACACTAGATTAGTTCGTCTATTTTTTCATCAAGAACGGACTTTGCAAGTATTATTTATTATTACAATTCTTCTATAGCGCTTAATCTAAAACAATATTACTCTAAGCGCTTTACAGTGCATAAAATACAATATACATGTACAATAAAACATATATCAAGAATTGACACAATGAGATAAAAATTTCTAATTGAAAAACTAGTCCAAATCAAAAAGTATATATACAACATATAGAGTTCTAAATTACGTAGGAATTAAAAAATAATAATAATAAAATAAACGTATTGCTATTCCGTGCTTTAAAAAGATAGGAACATATCATTGTATTTGGTTTTCACTTGTACGAACATTGTTCTTTTTGCGGATCTTTAAAAATGTTCTCGCTAAATTATTAGATTCGTTCATTTTTTTTAAATTATGCAGCAGCTGTCAATGATATCCAGTCCACGTAATTTATCATAGAAATATATAAATCAAACCAAAGATACGGTATATTCGTTCATTTCTAAAAAAAAAAAACAATCGATCTCTCTCTTACTTCAAAAAGATTGAAGGTGAACAAAAACCTGAAGTACCGTACCTACCGCGGCTTTCAGAATAACGTTATTAGAAAATATAGTTGATTCTTCAACTTAAATAAATATGACAATCGAAAAAGATTTCCATAGTCAGATATGAATATTTCATTTGAGACGGACCATTTAACTTGCTTTTTCAAGTATATAAAACAACTAACACTGAAGGTGGTTTGGTTTTTAGATTTATACTGTTAAACGTCACTTTCAACAATAATTCAGTCATGTCGTGGCGTTCAGCTGTTTTATTGTTGAAGGAAAGCAGAGTACCCGGAGAAAACCATCGAATTGTCGCAAGTCACTGCCAAACTTTATCAGATAATGCTGGATCGAGTACATCTCGCCATGAATGGGGTTCGAACTCACAACTTTTGTAGCGATAGGCAGTGATTGAACATGTAGTTGGATACGCCGACTCCAACACTTCAGGTGAAAAAAAATAATCTGAATATTTTATGTGAGTCTAACTATATTTTTGAGCGGAAGCAAATAGCTGAGTTTACCTTACAAATTCTTTATTTATTGTATATAATAAACGAACAATTGTTTTCACGACTCACTGACATTTTTGATATCTATTTATACTTTAAAAAAAAAACACTTTTATTTGCATAATTTTTTCAGTTTGTTTTATTTTTGTTTTAGATCCTTAAAAGGTGTAGATATTTTTTAATCAGTTTTAGTGTTTGGTTTTCCATTCTGTGACCACACCAAATTGATGCTTAGTTCTTTATTTTAGTTCGGTTTGGTTTGGTAACGCCACTTTCAACAATATTTCAGTTATCTCGTGCCGCTCAGTTTTATTAATGGAGTAAATCGGAGTACCTGAAAAAACAATCGACCTGTTGAAAGTCACTGACAAAAATGTTGTATCGAGTACACCTCGCCATGAACGGGGCTCGAACTCACAACTCTAGTCTTCGTTCCTTCGATATGCATCGTAGGTCTTTGTCCATTATTGAAGACTGTAAGACGATCTCTGTATTAAATCGTGAATTCTTTTTTTTGCTTTTGTGGATCGTTGAATCATGGACATTTATTTCACATCTCAGTATTCACATCTTTTTGTATCAACTATATTATTTTGTTTTATCTTGTTACTGGGGAATTCACATATTTGTTTGCCTTATCAACTTGATCAAAGACCAGTCGTCTTAGAGTTGGCAATGTGACATATAGACAAAGAGTAATGAAGAGTTAACATGTAAATCTGACAGGTCATATTGGGCCTTGCTGGCATTTAAAGGGATTCTTAAGTTATTGGCCTCGCTGGTACTCAAAGGAATTCTTAAGTTATTGACCTCGTTGATATTCAAAGGGATTCTTAAGTTATTGACCTCGCTGGTCCTCAAAGGAATTCTTAAGCTATTGCCCTCGCTGGTATTCAAAGGGATTCTTAAGTTATTGGCCTCGTTGGTATTCAAAGGGATTCTTAAGTTATTGGCCTCGCTGGTACTCAAAGGAATTCTTAAGTTATTGGCCTCGTTGATATTCAAAGGGATTCTTAAGTTATTGACCTCGCTGGTACTCAAAGGGATTCTTAAGTTATTCACTTCGCTGGTATTCAAAGGAATTCTTGAGTTATTAACTTAATAGTACAAGTCAACATAGTGAGTGGATGGACTAAGGCAGAAAATTTACTTTTTTTTTGTTCTCACGTGTATCCCTGAAATGATATTGTATGAATTATTAGAGTATAACAAGATTATTTGCATTACTTTCAAATACATGTAGTGAAATTACCTTTCTTATTACTCCTCAACAATACTGACAAGAACATAATGCTTAGTTTTAGATCGAACTAATTAAATTGGTCACTATATATGTTTTAGAAATTCAATCAATTGATAAATAAACGCGAGAGAAACCCTAAAGCAGCAATCAATAATGGACCATCCAGAGAAACTGACAACATGGAGCACACAAGACACAGGGCACAGACAAATAAAAACACCAAGTGCTCCAGAATATTTTACTCCCCTTTAGCAATAAAGCTGGAGATTACAAAGTGAAAATACTCTACATGTGATATCTCAATCTATTAAAACCCTCTCGCATTTAATGCAGTTGAGGGGAGGGTTGATCTCTCGATTTAACTCCGCCATATTTTTGTGCATGTACCTGGATTTCCAACGTCATATGGTATTTGTTGTGTTCAGTGAGTTGATGTGAAAGGTGGTTGTTGTTTGTTTTTTTTTATATCGGTGGAATTGTTGACCATCACACTTTAAACTTTCTTTTCATAAATCTAAATTATTTGGTTTTTTTCAGCCTTTTGATGAATCTAATTGCAGAAACGTGTCGTGCGCACTAAATTTGATATCTATGTTTTTATTAAAGAAAGAAAATCCCTACCTGTAATCACCCACCTGTAAATTTTGTAAGCACAATTTACCTATTTTTTTTTTCAATTAAATTATTTACAAAAAATGTAGCTATATACTATTAACATCTTTAGTGTATTTTTAAACAACACAATAATATTTTAGTGAAAGGCTTGTTACATATATAGTGAGAGGCAAAGTCCTTCACAAAATTTTAATATATATTATATGTTATTCAGCTATCAGACGGTATATAATGTGACATTCCCGGCTTAGTAACTATCTTAGAATACATGCTGACATTCATGGTTATATATTCAATGGAATGGAGCGCCGTTTTCAACAATATTTAGCTGTATCATTGCGATCAGTTAACTGTTAATTGCGTTATTTCTACAGTAGAATGTAAGACGAACTACCAGACAGATTAGATGGAACACTTTGTAGTATTCCCTCAAGCTGTGCTATGCAAAATAATAATGGTCTTGGGTTGAGATTTTCAAGTTAGTCGATTCCCTGAAATATATTACAGAGGAACGTTTGCGCGACCAATTCATTCGCCGATATAAAAACTCCTCTTTTGAACAATGATGGGGTTTTTTAAATTATAATTCTTCTTTTAGAAATATATATTATCAGAACAAAATATAATTTGCACGTTCAATCTAAGAACTTCCTATTCACCCCCTCCCTTTTTTTTAGAGACCGGGACATTGCATAGGGACAACAGAAAATTGCAGTTGAATTACATTATCCATAGTTTTGTAAATGAGAATGACGTTAGTAACATGGTGTGAGTAACATAGGGAACAGGAACCCTCTACCCTCTCCGGAATACCTTTGTTCATCCCCGGATATTAATGGGATCCATGTTATTCATGCATAGCTTTATTATTTTGTAGTCACATATTTAGCTTTCTATATTGAATAACGATTTTGTTTATGACGTCCTAGAATTTTCTGTCCTTCTTCCAGTGTACTTTTAGATTTAAATATATCCTAAATTATTGCACCACCATATCTATGTTGTTTGTGCAACATCACATATGTTCGTTTGTTTGAATGCTATAATAAAATATTGAAAGCTGTGCAGCAATACACGGGGCTTAAAACTAAATACGAAGCTGGGCAACTATACATGAAGTTTAAAGCTAACTACGAAGCTGTGCAACTACACACGAGGTCAAAATTAAATACAAATCAGGGCAACTATACACGAGGTCAAGACTAAATACGAAGCTGGACAACGGTACACGAGCTCCAAACTAAACACGAAGCTGATCAACTATAGATTAGGTCAAAACTAAATACGAAGCTCGGCAACTATACCCGAGGCTAAAACTAAATACGAAGCTGGGCAACTATATACGAGAATAAAACTAGATACGAAAGATGGCAACTATACACAAGGTCAAAACTAAATACGGAGTTGGGCAACTATACACGAGGTCAAAATCAAATACGAATCAAGGCAACTATGTACGAGGTCAAGACTAAATACGAAGCTGGACAACGGTACACGAGCTCCAAACTAAACACGAAGCTGATCAACTATAGATTAGGTCAAAACTAAATACGAAGCTCGGCAACTATACCCGAGGCTAAAACTAAATACGAAGCTGGGCAACTATATACGAGAATAAAACTAG
The DNA here is from genome assembly GCA_963383655.1 of Bathymodiolus septemdierum. NCBI lineage: Eukaryota > Metazoa > Mollusca > Bivalvia > Mytilida > Modiolidae > Bathymodiolus > Bathymodiolus septemdierum. The sequence goes on along the minus strand of OY726528.1, from coordinate 20,656,005 downwards.
ATACGAAAGATGGCAACTATACACAAGGTCAAAACTAAATACGGAGTTGGGCAACTATACACGAGGTCAAAATCAAATACGAATCAAGGCAACTATGTACGAGGTCAAGACTAAATACGAAGCTGGACAACGGTACACGAGCTCCAAACTAAACACGAAGCTGATCAACTATAGATTAGGTCAAAACTAAATACGAAGCTCGGCAACTATACCCGAGGCTAAAACTAAATACAAAGCTGGGCAACTATATACGAGACTAAAGCTAGATACCAAATATGGCAACTATACACAGGGTCAAAACTAAATACGGAGCTGGGCAACTAGACACGAGGTCAAAATTAAATACGAATCAGGGCAACTATGTACGAGATCAAGACTAAATACGAAGCTGATCAACTATACACGAGGATAAAACTAGATACAAAACATGGCAACTATACACGAGGTCAAAATTAAATACCATTCAGTGAAACTATACACGAGGTCAAAATTTAATACGAATCAGGGCAACTATACACGAGGTCAAAACTAAATACGAAGCTGGACAACTATACACGAGGTCAAAATTGAATACGAAGCTGAACAGCATCCACGAGGTGAAAACTAAATACGAAGCTGGACAACTATACACGAGGTCAAAATTGAATACGAAGCTGAACAGCATCCACGAGGTGAAAACTAAATACGAAGCTGGACAACTATACACGAGGTCAAAACTAAATACGAAGCTGGACAGCTAGCTATACAGGAGATCAAAACTAAATGCGAAGCTAGACAGCTATACACGAGATCAAAACTAAATACGAAACTGGACAACTATAAACGAGGTCAAAACTAAATACGAAGCTGGACAGCTATACACGAGATCAAATCTAAATACGAAGCTGGACAACAATAAACAAGGTCAAAACTAAATACGAAACTTGACAATTATATACGAGACGAGGTCAAAACTAAATGCACAGCTGGACAACTATACACGAGATCAAAACTAAATACGAAGCTTGACAACTATGCACGAGGTCAACACTAAATACGAGGCTGGACAACTATAGACGAGGTCAAAACTAAATACGAAGCTTGACAACTATGCACGAGGTCAAAACTAAATACGAAGCTGGACAGCTATACACGAGATCAAAACTAAATACGAAGCTAGACAGCTATACACAACATCAAAACTAAATACGAAGCTGGAAAACTATAAACGAGGTCAAAACTAAATACGAAGCTGGACAATTATACACGAGGTCAAATCTAAATACGAAGCTGGACAGCTATACACGAGATCAAAATTAAATACGAAGCTGGACAACTATACACGAGGTCAAAACTAAATACGGAGTTGGGCAACTATACACGAGGTCAAAATCAAATACGAATCAAGGCAACTATGTACGAGGTCAAGACTAAATACGAAGCTGGACAACGGTACACGAGCTCCAAACTAAACACGAAGCTGATCAACTATAGATTAGGTCAAAACTAAATACGAAGCTCGGCAACTATACCCGAGGCTAAAACTAAATACGAAGCTGGGCAACTATATACGAGAATAAAACTAGATACGAAAGATGGCAACTATACACAGGGTCAAAACTAAATACGGAGTTGGGCAACTATACACGAGGTCAAAATCAAATACGAATCAAGGCAACTATGTACGAGGTCAAGACTAAATACGAAGCTGGACAACGGTACACGAGCTCCAAACTAAACACGAAGCTGATCAACTATAGATTAGGTCAAAACTAAATACGAAGCTCGGCAACTATACCCGAGGCTAAAACTAAATACAAAGCTGGGCAACTATATACGAGACTAAAGCTAGATACCAAATATGGCAACTATACACAGGGTCAAAACTAAATACGGAGCTGGGCAACTAGACACGAGGTCAAAATTAAATACGAATCAGGGCAACTATGTACGAGATCAAGACTAAATACGAAGCTGATCAACTATACACGAGGATAAAACTAGATACAAAACATGGCAACTATACACGAGGTCAAAATTAAATACCATTCAGTGAAACTATACACGAGGTCAAAATTTAATACGAATCAGGGAAACTATACACGAGGTCAAAACTAAATACGAAGCTGGACAACTATACACGAGGTCAAAATTGAATACGAAGCTGAACAGCATCCACGAGGTGAAAACTAAATACGAAGCTGGACAACTATACACGAGGTCAAAATTGAATACGAAGCTGAACAGCATCCACGAGGTGAAAACTAAATACGAAGCTGGACAACTATACACGAGGTCAAAACTAAATACGAAGCTGGACAGCTAGCTATACAGGAGATCAAAACTAAATGCGAAGCTAGACAGCTATACACGAGATCAAAACTAAATACGAAACTGGACAACTATAAACGAGGTCAAAACTAAATACGAAGCTGGACAGCTATACACGAGATCAAATCTAAATACGAAGCTGGACAACAATAAACAAGGTCAAAACTAAATACGAAACTTGACAATTATATACGAGACGAGGTCAAAACTAAATGCACAGCTGGACAACTATACACGAGATCAAAACTAAATACGAAGCTTGACAACTATGCACGAGGTCAACACTAAATACGAGGCTGGACAACTATAGACGAGGTCAAAACTAAATACGAAGCTTGACAACTATACACGAGGTCAAAACTAAATACGAAGCTGGACAGCTATACACGAGATCAAAACTAAATACGAAGCTAGACAGCTATACACAACATCAAAACTAAATACGAAGCTGGAAAACTATAAACGAGGTCAAAACTAAATACGAAGCTGGACAATTATACACGAGGTCAAATCTAAATACGAAGCTGGACAGCTATACACGAGATCAAAATTAAATACGAAGCTGGACAACTATACACGAGGTCAAAACTAAATACGGAGTTGGGCAACTATACACGAGGTCAAAATCAAATACGAATCAAGGCAACTATGTACGAGGTCAAGACTAAATACGAAGCTGGACAACGGTACACGAGCTCCAAACTAAACACGAAGCTGATCAACTATAGATTAGGTCAAAACTAAATACGAAGCTCGGCAACTATACCCGAGGCTAAAACTAAATACGAAGCTGGGCAACTATATACGAGAATAAAACTAGATACGAAAGATGGCAACTATACACAAGGTCAAAACTAAATACGGAGTTGGGCAACTATACACGAGGTCAAAATCAAATACGAATCAAGGCAACTATGTACGAGGTCAAGACTAAATACGAAGCTGGACAACGGTACACGAGCTCCAAACTAAACACGAAGCTGATCAACTATAGATTAGGTCAAAACTAAATACGAAGCTCGGCAACTATACCCGAGGCTAAAACTAAATACGAAGCTGGGCAACTATATACGAGAATAAAACTAGATACGAAAGATGGCAACTATACACAAGGTCAAAACTAAATACGGAGTTGGGCAACTATACACGAGGTCAAAATCAAATACGAATCAAGGCAACTATGTACGAGGTCAAGACTAAATACGAAGCTGGACAACGGTACACGAGCTCCAAACTAAACACGAAGCTGATCAACTATAGATTAGGTCAAAACTAAATACGAAGCTCGGCAACTATACCCGAGGCTAAAACTAAATACAAAGCTGGGCAACTATATACGAGACTAAAGCTAGATGTTTCCTATTTATCTTCCCTAAATTGCTCATTTCCATTACAAAATTAAACTAGGTAATCAATACAGGTGAAAATATATGTACTCACACTCTTGTCTACAATTGAGTGGTGTTGTACGGGGATGTTCGGTGGCAACAGACACATGTTTGTATAAGAGAATGTCAAAGTAACTCTCCATTACTTAAAAATAATGGAGCCGAGGCCCATTGTTTTTAAGGAATGGAGAGATACGAATTTTATTTGTGAATTTTACAGTTAAATAAATGTTATGTTTCGACAGTTTAAAGAAAAAAATCAGCGTTAAAAATTAAACAAATATCAGTGGTTTGATAAATGAGATTTATTTTGAATAAAAAATCTGAATTTATTATTTATTAATTTATTATTAATGATACAATTGTATATCCCTTGGGAGGCGGTGGGGGCTATGATGAACATTTGAAATAAAAACACAGGACCGGACTTTAAGCAAAAATAATAATCCAGGAATAGTTTTTTATTAAACAAAATCCAGTACCCCTGTTTCCATGATTTTTTTTTTAAAAGTTAATAATATGAAATATTGACATCCACAACTAAATACTAAGCTAGGCAACTATACACGAAGTCACAACTAAATACTAAGCTAGGCAACTATACACGAAGTCACAACTAAATACAAAGCTGGCCAACTATACACGAAGTCAAAACTAAATACAAAGCTGGGTAACTATACACGAAGTCACAACTAAATACAAAGCTAGGCAACTATACACGAAGTCACAACTAAATACTAAGCTAGGTAACTATACACGAAGTCACAACTAAATACAAAGCTGGCCAACTATACACGAAGTCAAAACTAAATACAAAGCTGGGTAACTATACACGAAGTCACAACTAAATACTAAGCTAGGCAACTATACACGAAGTCACAACTAAATACTAAGCTAGGCAACTATACACGAAGTCACAACTAAATACAAAGCTGGGCAACTATACACGAAGTCACAACTAAATACAAAGCTGGGCAACTATACACGAAGTCAAAACTAAATACTAAGCTGGGCAACTATACACGAAGTCAAAACTAAATACTAAGCTAGGCAACTATACACGAAGTCACAACTAAATACTAAGCTAGGCAACTATACACGAAGTCACAACTAAATACTAAGCTAGGCAACTATACACGAAGTCACAACTAAATACTAAGCTAGGTAACTATACACGAAGTCAAAACTAAATACAAAGCTAGGCAACTATACACGAAGTCACAACTAAATACAAAGCTGGCCAACTATACACGAAGTCACAACTAAATACTAAGCTAGGTAACTATACACGAAGTCACAACTAAATACAAAGCTGGGTAACTATACACGAAGTCAAAACTAAATACAAAGCTGGGCAACTATACACGAAGTCACAACTAAATACTAAGCTAGGCAACTATACACGAAGTCACAACTAAATACTAAGCTAGGTAACTATACACGAAGTCACAACTAAATACAAAGCTGGGTAACTATACACGAAGTCAAAACTAAATACAAAGCTGGCCAACTATACACGAAGTCACAACTAAATACAAAGCTGGGCAACTATACACGAAGTCACAACTAAATACTAAGCTGGGTAACTATACACGAAGTCACAACTAAATACTAAGCTGGGCAACTATACACGAAGTCACAACTAAATACAAAGCTGGGCAACTATACACGAAGTCACAACTAAATACTAAGCTAGGCAACTATACACGAAGTCACAACTAAATACAAAGCTGGGCAACTATACACGAAGTCACAACTAAATACTAAGCTGGGCAACTATACACGAAGTCACAACTAAATACTAAGCTAGGCAACTATACACGAAGTCACAACTAAATACAAAGCTGGGCAACTATACACGAAGTCACAACAAAATACTAAGCTAGGCAACTATACACGAAGTCACAACTAAATACTAAGCTAGGTAACTATACACGAAGTCACAACTAAATACAAAGCTGGGTAACTATACACGAAGTCACAACTAAATACTAAGCTAGGCAACTATACACGAAGTAAAAACTAAATACTAAGCTAGGTAACTATACACGAAGTCACAACTAAATACAAAGCTGGCCAACTATACACGAAGTAAAAACTAAATACTAAGCTAGGTAACTATACACGAAGTCACAACTAAATACAAAGCTGACCAACTATACACGAAGTCACAACTAAATACTAAGCTAGGCAACTATACACGAAGTCACAACTAAATACAAAGCTGGCCAACTATACACGAAGTCAAAACTAAATACAAAGCTAGGCAACTATACACGAAGTCACAACTAAATACAAAGCTGGGGAACTATACACGAAGTCACAACTAAATACAAAGCTGGGCAACTATACACGAAGTCACAACTAAATACAAAGCTGGGCAACTATACACGAAGTCAAAACTAAATACAAAGCTGGGCAACTATACACGAAGTCACAACTAAATACTAAGCTAGGCAACTATACACGAAGTCACAACTAAATACAAAGCTGGGCAACTATGCACAAAGTCACAACTAAATACAAAGCTGGGTAACTATACACGAAGTCACAACTAAATACTAAGCTAGGCAACTATACACGAAGTCACAACTAAATACAAAGCTGGGCAACTATACACGAAGTCACAACTAAATACAAAGCTGGGCAACTATACACGAAGTCACAACTAAATACAAAGCTGGCCAACTATACACGAAGTCACAACTAAATACTAAGCTAGGCAACTATACACGAAGTCAAAACTAAATACAAAGCTGGGTAACTATACACGAAGTCAAAACCAAATACTAAGCTAGGTAACTATACACGAAGTCACAACTAAATACAAAGCTGGGTAACTATACACGAAGTCACAACTAAATACTAAGCTAGGCAACTATACACGAAGTCAAAACTAAATACAAAGCTGGGCAACTATACACGAAGTCACAACTAAATACTAAGCTAGGCAACTATACACGAAGTCACAACTAAATACAAAGCTGGGCAACTATACACAAAGTCACAACTAAATACAAAGCTGGGTAACTATACACGAAGTCACAACTAAATACTAAGCTAGGCAACTATACACGAAGTCACAACTAAATACAAAGCTAGGCAACTATACACGAAGTCACAACTAAATACAAAGCTGGGCAACTATACACGAAGTCACAACTAAATACAAAGCTGGCCAACTATACATGAAGTCACAACTAAATACTAAGCTAGGCAACTATACACGAAGTCACAACTAAATACGAAGCTAGGTAACTATACACGAAGTCACAACTAAATACAAAGCTGGGCAACTATACACGAAGTCACAACTAAATACTAAGCTAGGCAACTATACACGAAGTCACAACTAAATACAAAGCTGGCCAACTATACACGAAGTCACAACTAAATACAAAGCTGGGGAACTATACACGAAGTCACAACTAAATACTAAGCTAGGCAACTATACACGAAGTCACAACTAAATACTAAGCTAGGCAACTATACACGAAGTCACAACTAAATACTAAGCTAGGCAACTATACACGAAGTCAAAACTAAATACAAAGCTGGGTAACTATACACGAAGTCACAACTAAATACAAAGCTGGCCAACTATACACGAAGTCAAAACTAAATACAAAGCTGGGTAACTATACACGAAGTCACAACTAAATACAAAGCTAGGCAACTATACACGAAGTCACCACTAAATACTAAGCTAGGTAACTATACACGAAGTCACAACTAAATACAAAGCTGGCCAACTATACACGAAGTCAAAACTAAATACAAAGCTGGGTAACTATACACGAAGTCACAACTAAATACTAAGCTAGGCAACTATACACGAAGTCACAACTAAATACTAAGCTAGGCAACTATACACGAAGTCACAACTAAATACAAAGCTGGGCAACTATACACGAAGTCACAACTAAATACAAAGCTGGGCAACTATACACGAAGTCAAAACTAAATACTAAGCTGGGCAACTATACACGAAGTCAAAACTAAATACTAAGCTAGGCAACTATACACGAAGTCACAACTAAATACTAAGCTAGGCAACTATACACGAAGTCACAACTAAATACAAAGCTAGGTAACTATACACGAAGTCACAACTAAATACAAAGCTGGGTAACTATACACGAAGTCAAAACTAAATACAAAGCTGAGCAACTATACACGAAGTCACAACTAAATACTAAGCTAGGCAACTATACACGAAGTCACAACTAAATACAAAGCTGGGTAACTATACACGAAGTCAAAACTAAATACAAAGCTGGCCAACTATACACGAAGTCACAACTAAATACTAAGCTGGGTAACTATACACGAAGTCACAACTAAATACTAAGCTGGGCAACTATACACGAAGTCACAACTAAATACAAAGCTGGGCAACTATACACGAAGTCACAACTAAATACTAAGCTAGGCAACTATACACGAAGTCACAACTAAATAGAAAGCTGGGCAACTATACACGAAGTCACAACTAAATACTAAGCTAGGCAACTATACACGAAGTCACAACTAAATACTAAGCTAGGCAACTATACACGAAGTCACAACTAAATACAAAGCTGGGCAACTATACACGAAGTCACAACTAAATACTAAGCTAGGCAACTATACACGAAGTCACAACTAAATACTAAGCTAGGTAACTATACACGAAGTCACAACTAAATACAAAGCTGGCCAACTATACACGAAGTCAAAACTAAATACTAAGCTAGGTAACTATACACGAAGTCACAACTAAATACAAAGCTGGGTAACTATACACGAAGTCACAACTAAATACAAAGCTGGCCAACTATACACGAAGTCACAACTAAATACAAAGCTCGGCAACTATACACGAAGTCACAACTAAATACTAAGCTAGGCAACTATACACGAAGTCACAACTAAATACTAAGCTAGGCAACTATACACGAAGTCACAACTAAATACAAAGCTGGCCAACTATACACGAAGTCAAAACTAAATACTAAGCTAGGTAACTATACACGAAGTCACAACTAAATACAAAGCTGGCCAACTATACACGAAGTCACAACTAAATACAAAGCTCGGCAACTATACACGAAGTCACAACTAAATACTAAGCTAGGCAACTATACACGAAGTCACAACTAAATACTAAGCTAGGCAACTATACACGAAGTCACAACTAAATACAAAGCTGGGCAACTATACACGAAGTCACAACTAAATACAAAGCTGGCCAACTATACACGAAGTCAAAACCAAATACAAAGCTAGGCAACTATACACGAAGTCACAACTAAATACAAAGCTGGCCAACTATACACGAAGTCACAACTAAATACAAAGCTCGGCAACTATACACGAAGTCACAACTAAATACTAAGCTAGGCAACTATACACGAAGTCAAAACTAAATACAAAGCTGGGCAACTATACACGAAGTCACAACTAAATACAAAGCTGGGCAACTATACACGAAGTCACAACTAAATACAAAGCTGGGCAACTATACACGAAGTCAAAACTAAATACTAAGCTAGGCAACTATGCACGAAGTCACAACTAAATACTAAGCTAGGCAACTATACACGAAGTCACAACTAAATACAAAGCTGGGCAACTATACACGAAGTCACAACTAAATACTAAGCTGGGGAACTATACACGAAGTCAAAACTAAATACAAAGCTGGGCAACTATACACGAAGTCACAACTAAATACAAAGCTGGGCAACTATGCACGAAGTCACAACTAAATACAAAGCTAGATATATATTAACAGATGCGTGTGGTTGCATCCTGCTTTCAAGAGAGAAAACCGATCGTCGTCATCTTATCAGTGTATATCAAGTACAGGTTTTTTTTTCCTATTTATCTCCCCCGAATGTATTGTTTCCATTACAAAATAACCCTAGGGGAGCTGTATGTGCACTAGTACTCTTGACTACAATTTAACATATATTACAACATCAATTAGTGGGGTGTGGTAGCGTTATGTGGCAACAAACACATCTTTTTAATGTTAAGCCCTATTTTTTTAGCGAGATAAAAAATAACTTTAATCGTACGATGTCACCTTTATATTCACCATTCAAACATTTTCAATTCAAGCAGAAAGTATTCAGTCTTCTTGTGAACAATAAATAAATAGCCAGGTAATGACAAAGGTGTGTTTTTCTTTTTGTTTACCGTACATTGCATAAGTATGTATTTGCTTTTGTTTACCGTGCTACCTGAAATGACGTATTATTGTTTATGATTCATATTTATATTTAAATTTGATGTTGGTAAATGTAGTATGTGTCTCGTTTCTTATAGATATATACATTATCACGATTAATAAATATGTAGAAAAGGAACGTCAAACATGTCGCGGTCCAGTACACACATGCATCATAATACCTGTGTTCAATTTGGAAACTTTTATCTCCATTTTGTTTTTACTTTGCAAAACATATCATATGTTGTAAGGGTGGCTCAATGAGTTAGGTCGTTGGATCGAACAACTCATATAAGCCTATCACCAATACGGCGTGGGTTCGCGCCCAGCTTTATAAATTACAAAACAATGGTGCACTCGACTCGCAGCCGCAAGTGATAAAGTTTACCAGTTGCTTGCCCAGGGTCGGTGGTTCTCCCCGGGTACTCCGGCTTCCTCCACCACTAAAACTGGTCGCCATGATATAGCTAAAATATTGCTGAAAGTGGCGTTAAACACCAAAATTCAAATTCAAATTCAAATTCATATGTTGTATCTCACAGTATAGTTTGTCAAACACGAACATATTTATTTTTCATACCGGACAATGATGATATTATATTTTCATCACTTACAAACGTAATACTTATTTTTACCAATGTGGGTTTTCTCCTCGAGTACTTGTGGTTAAGCAAGTTTTGTTGCATGTATTCGCCTTTAAGTTATATTTAAAGGTTTATTTATGTGATTTTCTTTGCAGGCTTGTGTAGCTGTACTATGGATGTCAATCACTTACCCCCTGAAGTTTTGACAAAAATATTCTCCTATCTGCCCCATCACTTACCCCCTGAAGTTTTGACAAAAATATTCTCCTATCTGCCCCATCACTTACCCCCTGAAGTCTTGACAAAAATATTCTCCTATCTGCCCCATCACTTACCCCCTGAAGTTTTGACAAAAATATTCTCCTATCTGCCCCATCACTTACCCCCTGAAGTTTTGACAAAAATATTCTCCTATCTCCCCCATCACTTACCCCCTGAAGTTTTGACAAAGATATTCTCCTATCTGCCCCATCACTTACCCCCTGAAGTTTTGACAAAGATATTCTCCTATCTGCCCCATCACTTACCCCCTGAAGTTTTGACAAAGATATTCTCCTATCTGCCCCATCACTTACCCCCTGAAGTTTTGACAAAGATATTCTCCTATCTGCCCCATCACTTACCCCCTGAAGTTTTGACAAAGATATTCTCCTATCTGCCCCATCACTTACCCCCTGAAGTTTTGACAAAGATATTCTCCTATCTGCCCCATCACTTACCCCCTGAAGTTTTGACAAAGATATTCTCCTATCTGCCCCATCACTTACCCCCTGAAGTTTTGACAAAGATATTCTCCTATCTGCCCCATCACTTACCCCCTGAAGTTTTGACAAAGATATTCTCCTATCTGCCCCATCACTTACCCCCTGAAGTTTTGACAAAGATATTCTCCTATCTGCCCCATCACTTACCCCCTGAAGTTTTGACAAAGATATTCTCCTATCTGCCCCATCACTTACCCCCTGAAGTTTTGACAAAGATATTCTCCTATCTGCCCCATCACTTACCCCCTGAAGTTTTGACAAAGATATTCTCCTATCTGCCCCATCACTTACCCCCTGAAGTTTTGACAAAGATATTCTCCTATCTGCCCCATCACTTACCCCCTGAAGTTTTGACAAAGATATTCTCCTATCTGCCCCATCACTTACCCCCTGAAGTTTTGACAAAGATATTCTCCTATCTGCCCCATCACTTACCCCCTGAAGTTTTGACAAAGATATTCTCCTATCTGCCCCATCACTTACCCCCTGAAGTTTTGACAAAGATATTCTCCTATCTGTCCCAACTTGATCTACTGACAACCATTAGAACTGTTTGTCATTACTGGAACGAGGTTGCCTTTTCGAGTTCTCTGTGGAAAACAATTGATGTAATTTGTAGTACTGACGATGAGTTAGATATATATTTACAAAATATTGCTCATTATAAGGATTTTGTACAAAATTTGCTGATTAAGAGCGCTCATCAGATGAAGTTTTTTGATAGTAGGAAAAATCGGAATCTTTCAAATCTAAGAAACCTTGAAATAACGAATCATCAGCTTGAAGATTTTAAATTTTGTAAAAGTATATTGAATTTAACTCCAGGAGTATTAGCCATTGAATTCAGCATATCCAAATTAGCTGATACATTTGGCTGTTTATCGGTTTTGAGAGACTTTGCCATCCCTATACCGCAAAAAGCGGATACAATTGCGTTAAACAAAATAATTTGTGAATTTATTTCAAAACAGGGCAGTCTTCAAAGCTTGAGGATTGATTGTTCAGTATTAGAAGGTGAAACAATTATCAAGTTATTGAGGAATCTAAAGGATTTGACTTTGACATCTTTAACACCAAATCTAAGGTATGGTCATGGTTATCGCGACCGCCGCATATTACCAGATTTACCCGAGTTATCAAAACTGACAGAGTTACATTTATTTTACACCACCATTAACGATAAAGATCTCCAAAACATTGTGACAAAGGCATCCCACCTGAAGACACTGATTCTAATAGATTGTGGAAATTTAAGTGATATTGGTATTGGATATATTGCTGATGGTTGCCATTGTTTAGAACGCTTGGTAGTTTATTACACGCGCAGAATACCCGGTGTTCCTCTTTTCCCTAGCACACTGGAATCCCTTGGTAAAGCCTGTCAGAAGTTGAAGTATTTAGCTATGGGAAACTGTAGCCAATTGGACGACACTGGAGTAATTGTCTTAGTACAGAACTGCCATGACTTGGAATATTTAGAACTGCGTAGTGATCATATTGCATCACCAAGTTTAGATGCAATATCACATTACTGTAGCAACCTTTTAGGTCTAACGATAGATGGTGATAATTTCAATGCTGCGTCAATAGAATCTCTTCTCACTAAAAATAGATTTATTAAATATGCTTCTATTGGAACCTGTCGCGACATAAACAAAATAGATTTATGTAAATCAACTGAAGCTAAGTCGGGGATTTTGGAGACACATTCCCATGTCAGTAAGCTTAAAATACGTGCAAGCATGTCCACTGGTTATTCTGCCATTGAACAAATTGTTACATTTTGCCCCGATGTACGTGAACTCACATTGCCTCCAATAAGTACACCGGTTCGTGACGATGTTATTGAATTTGTATTTCATAAATGTCGATTTTTAGAAACGCTAACATTAGACCTGGAAACAATCAATAGAATAGATTTGAAAACAAACCTAAAATAAGATCAATAATGTGCTTTGTTATTATAGATTTAACTTGTATATTTTTTGTTAACTTATGAATATCATTGTATATATAAATATTATAAGATCAGATATATATATATATATATATATATTCCACAACAATGATTCTTGTGTTGTGTCTAAATAAATTATAAACATTAATATTTTAAGTTTTTTCTTCAGATACATAATAAGATTTATACATAGATAATCCTACAATTGTCAAGAAATAATTAACGTCAAGATAACCTTTAACAGAAATTGTATATCCTAGTACAATGCTATAAATATGTCAATCTTAATCTTTTGCAGTAACTGAGTCCATTTAAAACAATACATTTACAAGAAATTAAATGGCTTTAGTAAATGGCATTTTAGACATGTATGGTTAGAATGGTTTCTTTTAAACATAATCTTGATCTATCTCTGAATTTGTAATGTAGACCAATATGATAACCACTCTTTAGGCTTAACAAAATAAAATTGTACCAGACAAGTTTTAGAGTGAGTGATTATTGCTAAGGGCCAAATGAGCAAATTTTTTGCTATATCATTGCGAGAACAAGTTACATTTTAATGAAATGATGATGATGATGATGATGATGTTCGCTTTGTACTAGCCGGTACGCTTAGCTTAGTAATTTTTTTAATAGTGCTAGATCATTGAAACAACAGTCTACAGGTAAACAAGACGCTCCCTTCGGACACATTATTCTGATTCCTAGACAGCCAAGTCTTATTCTTTAGCAAGCTCAACAAATGGCAAATTTATAATATTTGATTTGATTCCATCAGCACTCAAATGCAGGATCTACCACTCTCGAGGAAAGCACACTTACATTTACACCACCGAGGATGTTTTCACAAGTACCAGATGTGAAGTTTTTGCCATCAATAGACTCAAGGCTAACATTACTTACTATTTACGTTATGTGTGGTTTTTTTTACGCATAGTGGTGTCCAACACATTTTGTATTGCGTATTTGTTTTTTGTTGTCTTCGTCCTGTATACATGGAAAACAGTGAATCAAGGTTTCCATAGTAGCTATGCTGAGGTCTTTAATTCGACAGTTTTACGGACATAAGATTAACCGTTACGCAATGTAATCTTTAATGACTTATTACTAGATTCTTAAAATGATTTGATTTTATGATTTTTGATGTTTTAACGCCTCTTTCAGCAATATTTCAGCTATATCATGGCGACCAGTTTTAGTGATGGAAGAAGCCGGAATACCCGGAGAGAACCACCGACCATGGGCAAGCAACTGGTGACCTTTATCACTTGCGGCTGCGAGTCGAGTGCACCTTTTTCTGTCATTTACAAAGCCGGGCACGAACCCAGGCCGTATTGATGATAGGCTTGTATGAGTTGTTAGGTAATCCAACTGTAATGCAATTATAATGTAACGCGTATTTTCATTGGCTATCGAGAACTGTCAAATCTGCAATTGACATGCCTGAAGGAATGCTATATTCCTACGCCGAATGCGCTTGTTTGTAAACAATATGGCTGACCCAGATATTTCCGACTATGAATTTGACGCTGACGACATATTTAGGAGATGTATTGTATTTGAAAATTTCACGGCATCAACTGGATATTTGATGGTCGCAAATCGAATTTACTGTCCATTCTAATGCAATGCTGAACATAAAAATGTATTATTGCATATCCCTGGGTCTAAAAAACACAAAAAATAAAATTCCCGGGAAATATTGTTGAACGACTTTGGCACATAAACAACGTGACGTCATATGAAGACTTCCAGTTTAAAATGTAAATATCAGACGTTATTTGGCTTCGTGTACGCTTCAATTTAGATAGATTTTAACTAAAATAAGTTTTCAAGGTAGGCATTTTAATTATTTTTGTGCATTGTTGTACATATGACATGTAGGAGTTCACATTTTCAAGATGGCGGATCCTTAAACAACTACATTACTATTTTTTTAGCGGAAGCAATTTGAAAAGTGCATATATTTCGTCATTTATTTGTATGTTTTCAAACTAGTGTGTACACGTTGGGAGAATTTCATAAAAATAGGAATAACAGTATTGTATTTGAAGAGTTGTCACCAGTAAAACAGCATTTGCGACCGTCTAATCCACAATTGACACCTCCAACTCTTCAAATACAGTACTATTATTCCTTAAATTGACGTTAATCAACAATCAATAAATCATATCATATCCACCTGTGACCGTAAATCGGTCAGTTAAGACATTTCCTTATTATACTCATTCAAATTGGTATTTATATCAAAGACAAATGCCAGGTTTACTTGGGCACTTAAGCCAAATAAAATGCCAAAAAAATCGTTTAATTCGATGAAGAAATGTCGGCTCACTGACCTTTTCTGTTTGCATAAGTTTTGTAATTGAGCACAAGTCACGCTACCTAAAATCGGTCAACCATAAAATAGTCATATGGAACACCAATAGGCCAAGGAGATTGTATTTTACCTTTGCTTTTTCCATAATTCCCCATTTTTTCATTAAATTGTGTTTGCCGTCATTTGTTTTCAGCAGAGCATTTATCTGTTTTCATGTATCAGACTTTGTATTAAATCTTATTTATTCCACACAATTTCCCGCTAAAAATTGTCTAAGGAATTACCGAATTTCAAAACGATAAACGATTTTTTTCTTATCTGTTTAAATCTCATTGTTGTCTTGATCAAAGTGAAAGTAAATCGATTATCTATTTCTGGACGCAGTTTGCAGGATAAATGATGTCATCGACATCTGAACTCACGTGACAGTGCATTCCAAAATGGTGACCGATTTCAGATGTTGATCGATATTAACGGACGAGAGGATATCAAGGTTTGCAAATCAAAAATAGTCGTTTTGCCCGATGTTTTGTATATTATCATATTAAAATCAGAAAACAATCATTTGTGATGATATTGAAATCAAAACAGAGTACACAAGGTAAGGGTTATGGTCCTTAAAGCGACATTTAACAATATTTCAGCTATCTTGGGGCGGTTAGTTTTATTGATGGAGGAAACCGGAGTACCCAGAGAAAATCACCGATCTGGCGCAAGTCATTGGCAAACTTTATCACATACTGTTGTATCAAACACACCTCGCTATGAGCGGGGTTCGAATTCACAATGTTAGTGGTGATAGGCACTGATTGCACAAGTAGTTGTAAATCCACCTACCATGCGATCACGATGCTAATTGAAACATGTTCACAGCATTTTGGTGCAAGAAAATAAAAGTGCATGAACTTCATATGAACTAAAATCGGTTAATGTAGCTTAATTATTCCAAAGGGAGATGAATTTTAGTTTCAATAATAATTGAATTCTAGATTTTTGACCGTGGTCTTCCATTTAAAAGCCATCATTACAAGGTGTCGTATAACACACACCCAGATCAGCATTACAATTACTTAGTAATTAAGCTTGGGCTACAATCCTTTTATAAATTTATTATTACTATCCTGTTTTTGATTCCCTGAAGGACATCTTTTAAAGATATTACATTCTAGCAAATACAATTTAACTTTAACCATTAATTAACTACAGAGATCTATATGATTGCATTTATATTGTTGTTTGGTATATCACAAGCACCTGTGTTATATCGAGTTTAAACTAGTTTAAACCAGTGATAGCAATGAGAATCTCGATTTACCGTGTTTCTATGTACTTATCTTCATATGTTCTCCTAATTCTAACATAATCTCCTTCTTTCACTTTGCTAACAAACGAGCGGGTTATCCATTCGTTATAATCTCATTAGCACATGCGCCAGTGAATGTGACTGACTTTTCCATTGGCAGCATAAATTGTGTGCGATATTTTCCGCAAACGTAAAAATAAATTACCGTCTTTCAATCAAAGTATACTATCGTATTTGTACTCTTAGACATATCAGAATCGAAATAAATTATGGAAGTCAGAATGTGTTTTGAGTTTTAACATGGATTGGTAGATATTAGTAAATTTTATCCCTCGCGTCTGGCTCGGGATATGCAAAAATAAAAGCAGAAAGGAAACATATAAGATAAGGTTTTGCTGTAAATATCTTTTAAGAGTGATTCGGTTTGCTTTCACAAGACTAGAAATTTCTAATGACTTCAATTATAGACATAAACAACTGCGGGAAAATCTGAAGTTAATATTTTTATTTTTGTCCATATGAACAATTAGAAAAGTTTGAAGATACAAAGAGACAACCAATAGTCCACAAAGACAGCCAATAGTCCACAAAGATAACCAATAGTCCACAAAGACAACCAATAGTCCACAAAGACAACCAATAGTCCACAAAGACAACCAATAGTCCACAAAGACAGCCAATAGCCCACAAAGACAACCAATAGTCTACAAAGACAACCAATAGTCCACAAAGACAACCAATAGTCCACAAAGACAACCAATAGTCCACAAAGACAACCAATAGTCCACACAGACAACCAATAGTCCACAAAGACAGCCAATAGTCCACAAAGACAACCAATAGTCGACAAAGACAACCAATAGTCCACAAAGAAAACCAATAGTCCACAAAGAAAACCAATAGTCCACAAAGACAACCAATAGTCCACAAAGACAACCAATAGTCCAAAAAGACAACAAATAGTCCATAAAGAAAACCAATAGTCCACAAAGATAACTAATAGTCCACAAAGACAACCAATAGTCCACAAAGACAACCAATAGTCCACAAAGAAAACCAATAGTCCAAAAAGACAACCAATAGTCCACAAAGACAACCAATAGTCCAAAAAGACAACCAATAGTCCACAAAGACAACCAATAGTCCACAAAGATAACCAATAGTCCACAAAGACAACCAATAGTCCACAAAGACAACCAATAGTCCACAAAGACAACCAATAGTCCACAAAGACAACCAATAGTCCACAAAGACAACCAATAGTCCACAAAGACAACCAATAGTTCACAAAGACAACCAATAGTCCACAAAGATAACCAATAGTCCACAAAGACAACCAATAGTCCACAAAGACAACCAATAGTCCACAAAGATAACCAATAGTCCACAAAGACAACCAATAGTCCACAAAGATAACCAATAGTCCACAAAGACAACCAATAGTCCACAAAGACAACCAATAGTCCACAAAGATAACCAATAGTCCACAAAGACAACCAATAGTCCACAAAGATAACCAATAGTCCACAAAGACAACCAATAGTCCACAAAGATAATCAATAGTCCAAAAAGACAACCAATAGTCCACAAAGACAACCAATAGTCCACAAAGACAGCCAATAGTCCACAAAGACAGCCAATAGTCCACAAAGACAACCAATAGTCCACAAAGATAACCATTAGTCCACAAAGATAATCAATAGTCCACAAAGACAACCAATAGTCCACAAAGACAACCAATAGTGCACAAAGACAACCAATAGTCCACAAAGACAACCAATCGTCCACAAAGACAACCAATAGTCCACAAAGGCAACCAATAGTCCACAAAGACAACCAATCGTCCACAAAGACAACCAATAGTCCACAAAGACAACCAATAGTCCACAAAGACAACCAATAGTCCACAAAGACAACCAATAGTCCACAAAGACAACCAATAGTCCACAAAGACAGCCAATAGTCCACAAAGACAACCAATAGTCCACAAAGACAGCCAATAGTCCACAAAGATAACCAATAGTCCACAAAGACAACCAATAGTCCACAAAGACAACCAATAGTCCACAAAGATAACTAATAGTCCACAAAGACAACCAATAGTCCACAGACAACCAATAGTCCACAAAGACAACCAATAGTCCACAAAGACAACCAATAGTCCACAAAGATAACCAATAGTCCACAAAGACAACCAATAGTCCACAAAGACAAGCAATAGTCCACAAAGACAGCCAATAGTCCACAAAGACAACCAATAGTCCACAAAGATAACCATTAGTCCACAAAGATAATCAATAGTCCACAAAGACAACCAATAGTCCACAAAGACAACCAATAGTCCACAAAGACAACCAATAGTCCACAAAGACAACCAATAGTCCACAAAGACTACCAATAGTCCACAAAGATAACTAATAGTCCACAAAGACAACCAATAGTCCACAAAGACAACCAATAGTCCACAAAGACAGCCAATAGTCCACAAGGATAACCAATAGTCCACAAAGATAACCAATAGTCCACAAAGACAGCCAATAGTCCACAAAGACAACCAATAGTCCACAAAGACAGCCAATAGTCCACAAAGACAACCAATAGTCCACAAAGATAACCATTAGTCCACAAAGATAATCAATAGTCCACAAAGACAAACAATAGTCCACAAAGACAGCCAATAGTCCACAAAGACAACCAATAGTCCACAAAGATAACCAATAGTCCACAAAGACAACCAATAGTCCACAAAGACAACCAATAGTCCACAAAGACCACAAAGATAACCAATAGTCCACAAAGACAACCAATAGTCCACAAAGATAACCAATAGTCCACAAAGACAACCAATAGTCCACAAAGATAATCAATAGTCCAAAAAGACAACCAATAGTCCACAAAGACAACCAATAGTCCACAAAGATAACTATTAGTCCACAAAGATAATCAATAGTCCACAAAGACAAACAATAGTCCACAAAGACAGCCAATAGTCCACAAAGACAACCAATAGTCCACAAAGATAACCAATAGTCCACAAAGACAACCAATAGTCCACAAAGACAACCAATAGTCCACAAAGACAACCAATAGTCCACAAAGACAGCCAATAGTCCACAAAGATAACCAATAGTCCACAAAGACAACCAATAGTCCACAAAGATAACCAATAGTCCACAAAGACAACCAATAGTCCACAAAGATAATCAATAGTCCAAAAAGACAACCAATAGTCCACAAAGACAACCAATAGTCCACAAAGACAGCCAATAGTCCACAAAGACAGCCAATAGTCCACAAAGACAACCAATAGTCCACAAAGACAGCCAATAGTCCACAAAGATAACCAATAGTCCTCAAAGACAACCAATAGTCCACAAAGATAACTAATAGTCCACAAAGACAACCTATAGTTCACAAAGACAACCAATAGTCCACAAAGACAACCAATAGTCCACAAAGACAACCAATAGTCCACAAAGATAACTAATAGTCCACAAAGAAAACCAATAGTCCACAAAGACAACCAATAGTCCAAAAAGACAACCAATAGTCCACAAAGATAACTAATAGTCCACAAAGACAACCAATAGTCCACAAAGACAACCAATAGTCCACAAAGACAACCAATAGTCCACAAAGACAACCAATAGTCCACAAAGATAACCAATAGTCCACAAAGACAACCAATAGTCCACAAAGACAACCAATAGTCCACAAAGACAGCCAATATTCCACAAAGACAACCAATAGTCCACAAAGATAACCAATAGTCCACAAAGATAACCAATAGTCCACAAAGACAACCAATAGTCCACAAAGACAACCAATAGTCCACAAAGACAGCCAATAGTCCACAAAGACAACCAATAGTCCACAAAGATAACCATTAGTCCACAAAGATAATCAATAGTCCACAAAGACAACCAATAGTCCACAAAGACAACCAATAGTGCACAAAGACAACCAATAGTCCACAAAGACAACCAATCGTCCACAAAGACAACCAATAGTCCACAAAGACAACCAATAGTCCACAAAGACAACCAATAGTCCACAAAGACAACCAATAGTCCACAAAGACAACCAATAGTCCACAAAGACAACTAATAGTCCACAAAGACAGCCAATAGTCCACAAAGACAACCAATAGTCCACAAAGACAGCCATTAGTCCACAAAGATAACCAATAGTCCACAAAGACAACCAGTAGTCCACAAAGATAACTAATAGTCCACAAAGACAACCAATAGTCCACAAAGACAACCAATAGTCCACAAAGACAACCAATAGTCCACAAAGACAACCAATAGTCCACAAAGATAACCAATAGTCCACAAAGACAACCAATAGTCCACAAAGACAACCAATAGTCCACAAAGACAGCCAATAGTCCACAAAGACAACCAATAGTCCACAAAGATAGCCATTAGTCCACAAAGATAATCAATAGTCCACAAAGACAACCAATAGTCCACAAAGACAACCAATAGTCCACAAAGACAACCAATAGTCCACAAAGACAACCAATAGTCCACAAAGACTACCAATAGTCCACAAAGATAACTAATAGTCCACAAAGACAACCAATAGTCCACAAAGACAACCAATAGTCCACAAAGACAGCCAATAGTCCACAAAGACAACCAATAGTCCACAAAGATAACCAATAGTCCACAAAGACAGCCAATAGTCCACAAAGACAACCAATAGTCCACAAAGACAGCCAATAGTCCACAAAGACAACCAATAGTCCACAAAGATAACCATTACTCCACAAAGATAATCAATAGTCCACAAAGACAACCAATAGTCCACAAAGACAACCAATAGTCCACAAAGACAACCAATAGTCTACAAAGACAACCAATAGTCCACAAAGACAACCAATAGTCCACAAAGATAACTAATAGTCCACAAAAACAACCAATAGTCCACAAAGACAGCCAATAGTCCACAAAGACAACCAATAGTCCACAAAGATAACCAATAGTCCACAAAGATAACCAATAGTCCACAAAGACAACCAATAGTCCACAAAGATAATCAATAGTCCAAAAAGACAACTAATAGTCCACAAAGACAACCAATAGTCCACAAAGACAACCAATAGTCCACAAAGATAACCAATAGTCCACAAAGATAACCAATAGTCCACAAATACAACCAATAGTCCACAAAGATAATCAATAGTTCAAAAAGACAACTAATAGTCCACAAAGACAACCAATAGTCCACAAAGACAGCCAATAGTCCACAAAGACAACCAATAGTCCACAAAGACAGCCAATAATCCACAAAGACAACTAATAGTCCACAAAGACAACCAATAGTCCACAAAGACAACTAATAGTCCACAAAGACAACCAATAGTCCACAAAGACAACCAATAGTCCACAAAGACAACCAATAATCCACAAAGATAACCAATAGTCCACAAAGACAACCAATAGTCCACAAAAACAGCCAATAGTCCACAAAGACAACCAATAGTCCACAAAGATAACCAATAGTCCACAAAGACAACCAATAGTCCACAAAGACACCCAATAGTTCACAAAGATAACCAATAGTCCACAAAGACAACCAATAGTCCACAAAGATAACCAATAGTCCACAAAGATAACCAATAGTCCACAAAGACAACCAATAGTCCACAAAGATAACCAATAGTCCACAAAGACAACCAATAGTCCACAAAGACAACCAATAGTCCACAAAGACAACCAATAGTCCACAAAGATAACCAATAGTCCACAAAGACAACCAATAGTCCACAAAGACAACCAATAGTCCACAAAGACAACCAATAGTCCACAAAGACAACCAATAGTCCACAAAGATAACTAATAGTCCACAAAGACAACCAATAGTCCACAAAGACAGCCAATAGTCCACAAAGACAACCAATAGTCCACAAAGACAGCCAATAGTCCACAAAGACAACCAATAGTCCACAAAGACAACCAATAGTCCACAAAGATAATCAATAGTCCACAAAGACAACCAATAGTCCACAAAGACAACCAATAGTCCACAAAGATAACCAATAGTCCACAAAGATAATCAATAGTCCACAAAGACAACCAATAGTCCACAAAGATAATCAATAGTCCAAAAAGACAACTAATAGTCCACAAAGACAACCAATAGTCCACAAAGATAACCAATAGTCCACAAAGATAACCAATTGTCCACAAAGACAACCAATAGTCCACAAAGACAACCAATAGTCCACAAAGACAACCAATAGTCCACAAAGATAACCAATAGTCCACAAAGACAACCAATAGTCCACAAAGACAACCAATAGTCCACAAAGACAGCCAATAGTCCACAAAGACAACTAATAGTCCACAAAGACAACCAATAGTCCAAAAAGACAACTAATAGTCCACAAAGATAACCAATAGTCCACAAAGACAGCCAATAGTCCACAAAGACAACCAATAGTCCACAAAGACAACCAATAGTCCACAAAGATAACTAATAGTCCACAAAGACAACCAATAGTCCACAAAGATAACCAATAGTCCACAAAGATAACCAATAGTCCACAAAGACAACCAATAGTCCACAAAGATAACCAATAGTCCACAAAGATAACCAATAGTCCACAAAGACAACCAATAGTCCACAAAGTTTTGCACAGAAAAATAAAGATTGAGCTACACGAAATACACTAATACCGGATATGAACTCCGGTACTAGTGGTAACCGACGAGTTATTCATGCTAAGATACGGTGATAAGGCATGAACGAGGAAAAGACGGGATTTGACAATGTAGAATAGAACTTATCCACATAGACATTCCGTAAAGGTTAATCAAGTCATGATGGCGATCGTACAACTAGGAACCCTAGTTTCAAAAGCTTCGTTGTTGAAATCTGCTCATTCTTTTAACAAAAATGTTGATATCAAATTTAGTACAAAGACACGTTTCAGAGATGACCTTCATCAGATACGCTCACTATCGAAATAATGGAAAGCCTAATAATTAAAAGTTTTGGGAGCAATAAATCAAAGGGTCTAAACAGGCTAGCCAAAATCGGCTAAGGTCATATGCCTGAGGGAGGAGAACCTAATATATTATTTAGTAATCTTCATTAGAACGCCAATCAAAAATCATCTTCAAAACCAGCACGCTATTAAAACCTATTGAAATTTAAACACTTTGTCACACATTTTGGAATTAGATAAAGAAACAATAGGTGTGAATTTATTTCGGTAGTAATTACAATTTATTCTTCAAAATGTAATGGAAACAAGTTTGAAAATACAGAAATATGTTTTTATTATAATGAAAGTATTTTATATAACACAAACACATATTTATTATTTGGCATTCCAATCTTTTGACTATGAGCGTACCTGATGAGGGCTATTCCTGAAACGTATCGTGCGCACTAAATTAGATATCTACCTTTTCATTACAATCTTTTGATCGATGCCTCTGCTGGCTGAATATTACTCCCGAGGATATCATCCTTTCAGTCGTCCATGATGCGGCACTGACATGCTTTATTAAATGCATTCATGCTGGAAAAAAGTTTGCGTAATATTATTGATTAAAACTAAGGTAAACCCCATCATGCATATATATTCTCAGCTGATTTGACACGACGGGTGCCACTAGTGAAGCAGTAACTGCTTACCTGTCTGGAGCACATTATTTCACTCCCAATTTTTAGTGGGGTTCGTGTTGCTCGATCTTTAGTTTTCTGTGTAGTGTTTTGTAGATCGTTGATTGGCCTTTTCGCTATAGACTTGTCTGTCCTTACGGATTCTGATTACCCCTTTGGCATCTTCAAGCTATTCTTGCCTATCCTGTTTAGGGCATTTTATTTCTTTGCTCTCAGAACCATATAAATTACTTGGCTTTCAATTTTTTACTATTGCTGAAGGTTATTCCTGAAACACCCCTTGTTAATATTGAAGAGTACTCATGGATGTAATCTGTGACGTTGTCGAGCATGTATTTGAATGAGCTGTATGAATTAACTTATTCTGATGTTGATCCAAGTCAAAAGTGAATTTTTGTTTTAAAAATAGATAAAAAAAAAAATTGAAATTCTTCAGACAATAGGCTTTACCTCATTTACCTAATGTCTTGCTTGCAGCTTTTTTCTTGGTAAACAAACTTGATGGTTTTTTTGTTCTGATAAGAAGTTGACATTGTTTAATATGAATTTATAAGAATATTGTTTTCTACAAACCATTGACTGTTATGGTTAATTGTTTCCAATGTATTAATGTCAGTTTTTAAATTGTATTTATCTTACTACATCATCTTCATTTAATTACATCTAATCTTGGTGCTTTGGTTTGGTCTATGATGTTTAACGCCACTTTCAACAATACTTAAGTTTCATCGTGGCGGTCAGTTGTATTGGTGGAGGAAACCGGAGTACCCGGAGAAAACCACCGACCTACCGCAAGTCACTGACAAATTTATCACAAATGTTTTATCGAGTGCACCTTGCCTGAGCTGGGTTCGAAACCACAACGCTAGTGGTGATAGGCACTGATTGCATAGGTAGTTCTAAATCCAACTACCATACGATCACGACCACGACAGCCCCTCTTGAAATAAACAATAGAAATAAAGGGATATATCATATGTACCTGCTTGTCATTCATTTTGTCTTATCACATTTAATTAAGAATTGAATGCATTCTTTTGAAGTTTCATTGGGGTATGAAAGCGTTGACCGAAGTACATTTTCAATGAAGCACGGTAGCGCTTCATGTTGAAAATGTAGTTCGATCAACGCTTTCATACCCCAATGAAACTTCAAAAGAATGCATTCAGTTCTTAAAATTATATTTAAATCACACCAAAATTTAATATAGTTGAATTTTTCGTTGTCAATTTTATTTGTGTTAGATTATTTGCTGTTGGAAATTACTACGCCATTGATTGTTTACATCTGACGTCGTCATGGAGGTACGTGCAAGTTCGGATTTGAGTTTCATTGGGATGTGAAATATCTCTTTTTTAATCATGTGACCACTTCATATCCAATCATATTGTAACATTTCAATGAAAAACGGCAGTAATGTAATTATTACTGTGTGACAAACGGGAAAACATTATATGTACATACATCCATATCGCATATTTAGTAAGGCAAGCCAAGATGACGAACGCTATGTCTATATATAAAACATTTTGATGAGCTATTAAATAAATCGTTCATATACTGTTTTTCTTTGTCAAATATTAGACGTTTTATAAAAATACAACAGACTACTGTCTATAATTAAATTACCATGGTTACACCAAACATCACTGAGACCTAGACTAAGCAATGATTGTCTCTGTTGATATGACCATTTGCTTTCTTATCTTCACACTGGTTCTACAGCTGTTTTTATTATAACAGTATATAATTATGCACTTATTTGTAGACAATATTTTGAACCAATATTGTACAATTATTGACTTCTATTATCAATCCAAAATTGTTATATCGAACATCATTGAGACCTAGACTAAACATTTATTGTCTCAGCTCATTTTCCCACTTATTTTCATAGTTATTTTGCAGCTGCTCATTTTAATAGTATATAATCATGCACATATTTATAGACAATATTTTGAACGAATATTGAAGAATTAGTAACTTCTAATAAGGTCAATATAAGGATTTATCAACCCAAGAAACCATTTTCACCGAGTTTCGCCAATGTAACACAAAACAGTGTTTGCAGTTTTTAATTCATGTAATTATTATTAAAACTAAGCTCTCCTCTCTCAGGCATAGGTGACAGTAGTCTATTTTGGCCATCCTGTTTAGGTCCTTTGGTTTTCTTGCTCTCCTCCCTCAGACATAGGTGACATTAGCCTATTTTGACCATCCTATTTAGGCCCTTTGGTTTTCTTGCTCTCCTCCCTCAGACATAGGTGACAGTAGCCTATTTTGACCTTCCTATTTAGGCCCTTTGGTTTTCTTGCTCTCCTTCCTCAGACATAGGTGACAGTAGTCTATTTTGGCCATCCTGTTTAGGCCATTTGGTTTTCTTGCTCTCCTTCCTCAGACATAGGTGGCAGTAGCCTATTTTGGCCATCCTGTTTAGGTCCTTTGGTTTTCTTGCTCTCCTCCCTCAGACATAGGTGACATTAGCCTATTTTGACCATCCTATTTAGGCCCTTTGGTTTTCTTGCTCTCCTCCCTCAGACATAGGTGACAGTAGCCTATTTTGACCTTCCTATTTAGGCCCTTTGGTTTTCTTGCTCTCCTTCCTCAGACATAGGTGACAGTAGTCTATTTTGGCCATCCTGTTTAGGCCCTTTGGTTTTCTTGCTCTCCTTCCTCAGACATAGGTGACAGTAGCCTATTTTGGCCATCCTGTTTAGGTCCTTTGGTTTTCTTGCTCTCCTCCCTCAGACATAGGTGACATTAGCCTATTTTGGCCATCCTGTTTAGGCCCTTTGGTTTTCTTGCTCTCCTCCCTCAGACATAGGTGACATTAGCCTATTTTGGCCATCCTGTTTAGGTCCTTTGGTTTTCTTGCTCCCCTCCCTCAGACATAGGTGACAGTAGACTATGTTGGCCATCCTGTTTGGACCTTTTGGTTTTCTTGCTCTCCTCCCTCAGTCATAGGTGACAGTAGCCTATTATGGTCATCCTGTTTAGGCCCTTTGGTTTTCTTGCTCTCCTCCCTCAGACATAGGTGACAGTAGCTTATTATGGCCATCCTGTTTAAGCCCTTTGTTTTTCATGCTCTCCCCCTCATATATAGGTGACAGTAGCCTATTTTGGCCATCCTGTTTAGGCCCTTTGGTTTTCTTACTCTCCTTCCTCAGACATAGGTGACAGTAGCTTATTATGGTCATCCTATTTAGGCCCGTTGTTTTTCATGCTCTCCTCCCTCAGACATAGGTGGCAGTAGCCTATGTTGGCCATCCTATTTAGGCCCGTTTTTTTACATGCGCTCCTCCCTCCGACATAGGTGACAGTAGCCTATTTTGACCATGCTGTTTAGGCCCTTTGGTTTTCTTACTCTCCTCCCTCAGGCATATGTGAGAGTAGTTTATTTTGGCTATCCTTTTTAGGCCCTTTGGTTTTCTTGCTCCCACGCACTTTCAAGGTATTGGACTTTTAAATATTTTGGTATTGAGCGTACCTGATGATAGTTATTCCAGAAACACGTCGTGCACACTAAATAAGGGTAATAACAAAATTACCGAACTCCGAAAATTCTTACAAAGGGAAAGTCAAAACTCATAATTATATAAACAGACAAAATCAGTCAACAATCGGAAAATGGTGGGTTCAATCAGATTTTAAGGCCCCAAACCTCCCGCTCTCATTACGGTTCAATTGTTCCGGCTGTCACTATAACAGTATTTAAACACAGGAACTAAATAGGTAAAATAGTTGTCAAAGCAGTACCATATTCGGTGTCGTAAATGTCAAAAATATGTTTGCGTCACACATTGAAAAAAAAAAATTATCCTTGACATGTGATATCTACGTTTTTAGTAACAAGCTTTCCGTTAAACCAAAAATGTGGTTTTTCGTTTGTTTAAGAATATATGAATAGACACTGTATTTCATTTTACTCTACATTTTAATGAAAGGTTTTACAATTATGAATAGAAAAAAAAAATTACAAAAAAGGAAAAAATATATATGTTGGTACTTTCATTAAACAACACAGTGTATATATGATATTTGTTTGACTCAAGATAGCAAGTTAAACTTTAACCTGCATGCCATCTTTATATCTGACGCAGCACCCGATAAGTGGGGCTTGCCTTACCAAATTTGTAGTTTTTTACATAGTGTTTTTGTTGTGCTTTGTTCACATATTTTTGTTCTTTTCCTTTACGCCAGTGTATTATATGTCCTTCTTCGAATTACGATACCTTCCATTCATTGTCTTGTGGATAAACACAACAGTATAGTAAAAATGAAAAGTTCACAGATACCAAAAAGGGTAATCAGAAGCCTTAATTAGAAAAAACAACATACAATGCAATAGCCAACAGAAATGTATTCAAAAGCCGTAATGCGGAGAAGGACAAACAATGCAATGGCCAACAGCAAAAGTACCCCCCCCCCCCCCCCAACCAAAAAAAAAAACCAAAACAAAACAAAACAAATAAAGTCCCAAAAAAAACAAGCCCCCCCCCAAAAAAAAACACAAAGTAAGTTGACAAATTACTACAAAGAAAACTAACTGCATATGATAACTGCATATGATAATTTTTTGTTATGTCAGTTCATTGTCTCAAATTAAATAAGATGGTTCTATTTTTGGTATGCTTCACACCTTTGTTATCGTATTTCTAAATGGAATTTTGACAAGTCTAGATCAAACATTAACTTGTGTCAATTCTAATTGTAATCAAACTTTTAAATACAACTAGAACTTTTATGATATTTATGCGACATTTATTGCTTTGCTATTATTAGAATTGATATTATCTACAATGAATAAGGACAAGATTCGTATAGCAGATGTATACAATTATGACAAGTATAACATTAACTGTTGTCATCTCTAATAGTAATCAAACTTTAATATGAAAGGCAAATATCGTGGAATTTTTTGATTAAATATGTTTACTTAATATGTCACTTAATTTTAACTAAAATCAACTGCATAATATTAAAAATCCGCTCAAGAGCAGATTTTAAGAGCAAATCGCAAAATATTTGATAGCAGATAATTCTGTTTTCCAGTACAGTAATGTAAATGATATGCGCGTGACACAAGATTTGAACTCTTTCGGGGAGATTATCTCTCATGCGCAATGTTCAGTTGAAGAAAAAAATAATTCCATAAGAATAATTGCATAATAAAATTGGTTTACACGATATGAAACAGACATATTCCTCAGTAATCATTGTCAGGAATGTGTGTGTGCTTACCTCAGCATCCATGATTGTTTATCTTTTCTTCACGAGGTCATGATCGGTAATCATCGGAGCAAACCTTTCTTCACGAGGTTATGATCGGTAATCATCGGAACAAAACAACCGAAAGTTAATCAGTCTCCACAATAATGGCGAGGACGATAAACATGCACACGGATTTGCAGATTTCTAGTTGTTGGGAACATATTTCGACTTGAAACATGCATGAATAGCTTAGTAAAGGTATTCCAAATTGCATTTTCATGGAAAAATTGTCTTCACCCAAAGCTGGTGTAATATTACTTTAAATACAACTAGAACGCTTATGATATTTATACGACGTCTATTGTTTTGCTATTATTATAATTTATATTAGCTACCATGAATAAGGACAAGATTCGTTCGTGTATACAATGTGATTAATTGTGATTTTCTATAAATATCGTAAGAATATTTGCAATATGATATCTTTAATGTCGAGTTAACTTTGATATATATTTAAGGTAAATAGTCATGTAAACTCAAAAGTACATCGAATTTAATATTTGTGATGAATGTTTCTTTTTATTTCTATTTGCACAAATACAAAAACGTAACAAATTGAAAAACTAAAAATACTACACCGTCAAAACAGTTTCAAATGGCAACAGAACGATAGCAGAAATAGACAAAATAGATACCTCTGAACACACATACAATACCAATCACTTTCATGATTTGGAAAAGGCATTTTTATAACAGTGGCGGGGTTAAACTAGTTTTACAACACAAACTTCTTCTCATAATGAAATGACGCGGTTATGTTAGTTTCTGCTCATATGAGTAAAATACCACCAACCCTCACATATAACTGAGTGAGCAGTGTCGTTATAAGAACGTTAATTCCTAATCTTGAAATTTATGCATAATATTTTCATTCTTCGTGGCAAATAAATTAGCATATGCATATTATTAGTTCTTTAAAAGAGAACATATGGCATACATCTTCTAAGAAAGTGTGGTTTGGATGCCGAATTATTGGGTTTAATCCCACCACATTGTTGTATCTGTTCCAGTGATTTTCCAAGATTGCTATCGACTTCTGTCGTTGTTATTTCTAGGAAGATGAGTAGTTATTGTACATTGTAAGGAATTTATGTACTGTGAATTCATTTATTTGGTCGAATTCTAATTCTCATAGTTTTCGTTGTTTTAGTAAAACAATGAAACATAGTACACAACGAAAGGAACGTGTGAATTATCAAAAAACACGAATTCAAATGTTAACGAAGACATACCATATCATTCTTGAGATAAAAGAATTGTCCACAGATATGTCAAGATGTTCAAAATTGTGTTGTGATAAAGCTTATTAATTTCGTCAACAATCACTTGGATTGATCTATCATGGATAATTGATGAAAAACCAATGATTCATTGAAAATCTCTACTTGTCCTAAAAATCTAGGTCAACACCTTCAAATTTGATATACAAGTAGAATACAACAGATACAGACAAGCAGATGAAATATAAACGTTGATGTCAAATTTAGTGCGTTCGATGCGTCTCTGGAATAACCTGCATCAGGTACGCTCAATACCGAAATACGTGAAAGCCAAATAACGTAAAACTATTCGAGAGCAATAAAATCAAAAGGTCCTAAATAGGATAACAAAAATCAGCTAAGGTCACATATGCATGATTGAGCAGAACCTTAGTTTTGATGATAATTACATTATTTAGGAACTGTCAATTTGAGTAAGAATTATATCTTATAAACCATATCAGAACCGAGATACTGAAAACTTGGAAGTGACTTGGATCCATCGACTCGTATTTCTTCTACTCTTTGCTGGTTGACGTCATATCAACATGGTTTATATGGTTACGCTTATTTGATTGGTATTCAATTGTTGTAATTGATTGTAGAAGTTGTCATAACAACAACTAGTATCCATTTTAGGACGCATTAAATTAACAGATACAGTCAAATTTGTACATGCAGTTACCTCTATTAAGTGTTCACCTGTATTTAGCGATCATATTTTCTTGTCCTGTCACAGAACATGTCATGGCTAGACGAAGTCACAGTTTGTATAAGTCATTTCTAGTCTAACCCGCTACACGTTATTGAAGAGCCGATGCCAAGCCAGGAAGCTGTGCGGTCATGTATACGTGTGTTAGGAGTATCCATTTTGTCTCTGCTCTACGATTTTGCGATTTGATTATGGAATTGATGCGACTGTATGATATTTTCACTATGCAAAAGGAGCTTTACAGATTAATCGATCTACCCGCACAAAAATCATATACTAGTAATATCTTGGAGCAAACGAGTGACAGTTCGAGTAAGTGATGAAATAGGGAATAACTATTGTTTATCCAATTACTTCATTCTGCTAGCTCAATAAAGCAATGCTTCGCGGGTAGACATTTCGCTTCTCTCAGGCATATATTATCATAACTCCGAGCCAAAGCAAATTCCTCGAATAACAGACATATATTTACCTGAGTTAGAGTCCTTGTCAGACTGGGTTAGAACAATTAGGTCTCTAGTACAAGGTCGGATTCACAAACTCAAAAATTGTGTTAATAGTCGACCTAAGTCTGTATTTAAAGACCAAGAAGCCGTTAAGTGTCTTTCCTCTCTTCATGACAAATATGTTATCGTTCCTGCGGACAAGGCTTCCAACAATATCGTGTTTGTATGTAAATCATATTACTTCGAATGCCTAATCAAGGAATTAGGCATAAATAGCAACACCTCTAGTAATACCACATACAAACCAACTTCGTTCGACAAAGATGAAATCCTAGCTAACCACAGATCATTCATGACCTCTTTAAACATTCCCTCTGGTAAAGAGTCTGAGGATTTACCCTATTTATATTGGATACCTAAACTCCATAAGACACCATACAAAGAAAGGTACATAGCGGGATCATCAACTTGTTCGACGAAAGAATTGTCTATTCACCTGACAAAGATTCTGTCTGCAGTAAAAGAGGGACAACAGAAATATTGTGAAACTGTTTACTCGCGTAGTGGCATAAATCACAGGTGGATTTTGAAAAACTCTAAAGATCTTTTGGATAACCTGAAATCAAGATCTTTCTCTCAGGTATCCTCCATCAAAACTTTTGATTTTTCAACTCTATATACCACCCTACCGCATGACAAATTAAAAACCCGCTTAAAAGAAACAATTCATAAAGCTTTTAGTCATAGAAACTATGGCTCAAAATTTGTTGTGTTAGGCTACAATTCCACATATTTTTCAAACAAAATTCATAAAGGTAAAACATGCTACTCCGAGGAACAAGTGATCAGTATGCTGGAGTTCCTCATCGATAACATATTTGTCTCCTTTGGAGGGACACTGTTTCAGCAGGTCGTCGGCATACCAATGGGTACGAATTGTGCCCCTCTTCTAGCCGATTTATTTTTATACTCATATGAGT
Organism: Bathymodiolus septemdierum; assembly: GCA_963383655.1. NCBI lineage: Eukaryota > Metazoa > Mollusca > Bivalvia > Mytilida > Modiolidae > Bathymodiolus > Bathymodiolus septemdierum. The sequence continues at coordinate 20,622,853 of OY726528.1, read as the reverse complement.
CGGAGTTTCTTCAAAAGCTTGTAAAAGATAAGAAGATTCATGAGGCTAGAGCCTTTAATTTCACATACAGGTATATTGATGACGTTTTATCTATCAATAATTCTAGATTTGCAGAATTTCTTCCATTGATATACCCTCCAGAGCTGGAAGTTAAAGAGACCACCGATACAGCTTCGTCCGCATCATTTTTGGACTTATACCTCGAATTTGACGACAGTGGTCAACTCAGTACTAAAATTTATGATAAGCGGGACGACTTCAATTTTAAAATCATAAATTTTCCAAACATGTGCAGCAATATACCAGCTTCTCCTGCATATGGTGTTTACATCTCGCAATTGATTCGCTATGCAAGGGCCAGTAGCAATTATTCTGATTTCCTGAAACGTCATCTTCATCTGAGAAACAGGCTACTGGACCAGGGCTATAAAAAGATTCGCCTTATTCGATCTCTTAAAAAGTTTATATTCCGATACCAATATCTTGTCGAAATATATTCCGTCTCTGCAGAAAAAATTATAAGCGATGCATTTCCATATAGTGAAAATGTATAAAGATAAAGAAGTCAAAAATGTCAAGAATTTTTTTTTGTCAATGTGTGACGTAAAAATATTTTTGACATTTACGTCACCGAATATGGTACTGCTTTGACTACTATTTTACCTATTTTGTTCCTGTATTTAAATACTGTTACAGTGACAGCCGGAACCTTTGAACCGTAATGAGAGCGGGAGGTTTGGCGCCTTAAAATCTGATTCAACCCACCATTTCTTTAGAAATGCCTGTACCAAGTCAGGGTCATTACGGTTTTCACAGTTTTCCGGTTGTTGACTGATTTTGTCTGTTTATATAATTATGAGTTTTGACTTTCCCTTTGTAAGATTGTTCGGAGTTCGGTAATTTTGTTATTACCTTTATTTACCAGTATATAAAACTACGTTCATTAAGCCATAATGTCGTAATATGTATATGGCTTTATAATATCGTAAAATGTATATGGCTTTACAAAGAGATATTTGACATTCCTAGTATGGTATTCATTTACCAATAACATGATTTGTTTTTTTTAACTTTGACATCTCAGATTGAAATGCAAGCTTTAAAATCTGGTTAAATGTATCAAAATATGTCATTTATGTTTATAAAGTTATATACTATCCACGTTTTTTTACTATGACTTCTTAAAGGTGGAACTAAATACCATAGATTGATTGTTGGTGGTTATCGTCAACAAGCATTATTTCAGATATAATTGCGGCTGGGAAAATGTTAACAAACAATTAAAGTTGTTGCTAGCAAATACGTAACACTTGGAAGGTAAGCATTATGATGAGTTGGGTGGGGACGAAAATTTTAGTCAATGTGCCTTCTCTTTTCCGATAGAAATATTCGTTAGCATACAGTGAACGTTATACTCTCTAAGCACATTTTCCACCATCATGCTTTCCGTATTATAACATGGACGCCACCCAATCAAAAAGAAAACACATATCCACCACATGGGGAAACACTATGTTGCCCTATGAGTTAAGCCATGGAAGCCGTCACAAATACCCAGTCATGTCCATAGGACCAAATTTATGCTTGTATTATCTTTAAGTCAAAACTTTGTCAAAGAAAAAAAGATATATAATGTTTTACAAATTAACCCCTTTGACCAGTAGCAAATAAATATTCAGGTATGTTAATGTACTTGAATAAAATCAACTGGTTCTTTTCTCGCTTATCTTTATATAAAATATCTATGTAAATGATTTGCCCATTTCAGCTTTTTATCGATGAAGGGTTGATATTTGCTTTCATGGAGTAACCGAGTTGTTTTTTAGAAATCTATACACTGTGCCAAATAAACCAATTTTCCAAATATGGTAATTATATTTAATTTCTTTACTGTTTGGATTGAATTTCCATTACTATAACTCCGTCACGAAGGTAAATTGTAGATAAATAAGCGATAGAGAAAACCGAAGGGACAATCACCAATGGACAACCCAGAGACATTGGCAACATTAGGTACACAAGACACAGGAGGAAGACAAGCAAACACAAAGCAAAACCACAAGACAGACAACTAAAAGGATGAGCAATACGGACTCCATCAAACATTGAGGTTGAACACGTGTGCTCGTGAAGGGTCAGAAGTTTCTGCCTCTAATAGGACACCCGCCATGTTTTGATTGGACAATTGGAATATATGAATGCCTCCTTGAATTTCTCTACGGATATTTAGCATTATCTGGTAGCCATCTTTGTTTCAAAGGGACCCGGAGTTGCTATCTTGCTTTGCTAAATTCACCTCTACATTTGTAACAACACCTTTATGGTTAAGCTTAGGAATATATGCGGTGTATTAGAGAATTAAATACAGGTATGCTAAAGTTGTCCAAAGTCGTTTTCCAGTGTTTCGTCTTCATTATGCGTACCATTTGACATTATTCAGACTTGCGAGGACATCAACCTGATTGCCACCATGCTACACTTCCGGTACAATGGCCACACAATCTTCTATGACACGAGAATAAAACACGTAGATAAAAAGAAATTCAAATGAAGGATGTGTCATTGTTGGATTCACTTTTGTTTGACGCAATGTGGTGAGAATATTTCAACCGAAATGAAAATGGGCGATACAGAGTAAAGTTATGTCATAGAAACTTGCAATCTGCAGTAGGGAGAAATTGTTAGTTGTATAAAACTCAAAGTTTTTATTAAAGTATATAAACATATGTTCAAAACATACTTCAAATTACCATAAACAATATGGAAAAACAACCTTTGTTCATATATTTTTGAAATTTTGTATGGCTTAGCAAGGAGATGTTTGACCTTTTCTGGTGTGATATTTATTTAAGAACATTATGTTTTATCCATCAAATCTCTGAGAATGACATGAAAATAGTAAAATAGTTTAATATACCCATGAAGCCTATACAATTTCTAGCTTGATCTATGGCAACTTGTCATTCATGCAAAGCAGTATAGTGTGGTTTTCGTAAATTATTTATTGGGGTTCGTGTTACTCGATCTTTAATTTTATGTCTATGTTTTGTAGATCATTGTTTGTCCTTTTTTTTGTACATTGTGTTGTCTGTCCTTCGTGGACTTACCGATTCTGATTATCCCGTTGGTATCTTCAAACTCGTCTTAATTACAGAAATATGTTTGTATCATATAATCTACCGGGTATATCACAATGGCTAGTTAAAACAGTAAGAAAAATATTGATTAGTTAATATATTGTAGACATAGGTGTTCAAAATGTGACGCTATGCTCTGTTTTAATAAATAACGGAAGTACATTCAACCGGAAATTCGGCAATTATCGTAAACAGGTTCAAATGTAAATTCCAAACGTGCAAATACACAGCTATTATTTTGTATCTGGTTGTCGTAATTTGTATTTAGAAAACAATAATTTTAATGCTATTTGAGCAGAATGTCAGGTATATTGATAAAGAGAGCACAATGAAAAACATGGCATTAAGATGTGACAGGTAAATGGATATTTTATTGCCACAAGTAAGCGAAGAAATAGTGAATAGAGTCGGAAAATTCACAATAGAAACGGCTAAGTTCTGTGATAGAAACTTGCAATCTGTCGTGGGGAGAAACTATTATTTGTATAAAACTCAAGGTTTCAATTAAAGTGTATACACATACCTCAAATTACCATAAACAACATAGAAAAAACAGCCTTTGCTCATATATTTTTGAAATTTTGCATGGCTTAACAAAGAGATGTTTGACCTTTTCTTGTGTAGTATTTAATTAAGAACATTATGTTTTATCCATCAAATCTCTGAGAATGACACGGGAGTAGTAAACTTAATATACACATGAAACCTAAAAAATTTCCAGCTTGGTGTATGCCAACTGGTCATTTATACAAAGTAGTATAGTGTGGTTTTTGTAAATTACAGCAATACGTTTTCATCGCAATGGCTAGGTAAAACATTAAGAAAAAGATTGATTATTTGATATATTGTAGACATATGTATTCAAAATGTGACGTCATGCTTTGTTTTAATCTATATCGGAAGTTATTGGGAATTCGGTAATTGTCGAAAAGGTTAGGAAACCAGTTACCGCTTCTATCAACCATTTCTCGTTTTCTAATAAGTGCAAGTTGCATACGATGAATGTCACTAATGGAACAGGAACTGCTTATCCTTCCGGAGTACCTGAGCTCACCCCCGGTTTTTAGTGGGGTTCGTGTTACTCGATCTTTAGTTTTATATGTATATGTTGTTGATCGTTGTTTGTCCTTTTGTACTTTTTCTTTTGGCCATTGTGTTGTCTGTTCTTCTTCGATATACTGATTCTGATTGTCCCTTTGGTATTTTCAAACACTTCTTCTCCAAGCAAGAACCACTAATTTACGCCCCGTATTTAGACAACCAGACAACCAACGGACACCTTTGGATGATGTGGTCTATCCACATGGGAGAAACTGGATTATTTAGTTAATAATGTGTGAGTTACCAAGACATCATTGTTTTCAAAAAAGCTTACATATGACAGTCAGAGAAACAATATCACAGTTGTTTACTATAAAGACAATTTACGTAAAATAAACAACATATATTTTCGTATTTATATTGATTTATTTTTAACATATTCAATGCCACGTATCCTTTGTGACTCAGTATACATAAACATGATTATGTTGTCTATTTTTGTGTGTTGTTTGTCCAGCTTAATTGTGGAAATAGATTTAATCTGAAGTTTTTAGTCAAGTCTATTTTTTTAAACGTCAACATTGACGCAACAGTTTATAGCAATAATTTCATTAATAGAATGAGGGTAAAATAAACATTTCATCGCCATTTATTATACAATATTGATTCAAAATATCTAATCACTGTAATATGTAATAAAATCTTCAACAAACTCAATAATATGCAAACGATTATTATTTGTAATTAACTATTATTATATTTATGGTTCATGATATAAAATTTATCTCATTTGTGTAATCCAGAATAATAAGTTTGGCGTCAGAAAAAATCATTAAGAAAGAAAAAATTGCTTTATGGATTGGCTAGATTGCAGTCATCGTTACGAACATTATACAGTTGTCATAACGATTTCGTTGTCCGTGACGAAATATCCATATCTCAAATGGCAATGACTCTTTTCCTTTTTACTTAGATTTTATCTTTCCCCTATCACCGATAAGACTTTTATCTGGCTTGACTGTATGTATGATTAACACGACGAGTGTCTTATAATGAGCAAGAACTACTGACCTATCACCAGCACCTGGTTTCACCTCCAGTTTTGTGGGGTCCGTATTGCTCAACATTTTAGTTTCCTATGTTGTGTTGTGGTTTTTCTTTGTCGTTTTGTTTGTCTTCGTCCTGTGTCTTGTAGGCCCAATGATTGCCCTTTTGGTTTTCGCGAAGATTTATTTAATCAAGGGATAAAATGTCAATGCCATGAAGCTCCCTTAATCATCAAACGAAACATCACAAGAATCCATGACAACCAAACAACATCTTGAATTCTGCTCAATGTTATTCAATGGATGTTCGAAATGAGGAATTAAATAAATCATATAAAAATATTTGATTTGTATTTGGGTTGGGGGCCAATCAAACTTTTAACCACGCCACTTTTTATTAAAGTGACTGTATAAAGCCAGGACAGTGAGCAGTCATGTATTTTTGTGTTAGGGATGCCGAATTCTACGATTTTTTTATTTGATTTTTGGAATTATTTCCACAGTATGGTATTGCCTTTGCCAAGTCAGGGTCATTACGGTTTTCACATTTTTTCCGTTGTTGACTGATTTTGTCTGTTTATATACTTATGAGTTTTGACTTTCCCTTTGTAAGATTGTTCGGAGTTCGGTAATTTTGCTATTACCCTTATTGGTTGTTTGTCATTTTACTGTATTCAGCCTTAGCTTGATTTGGTTAATTAGCACGGATAATGCACATAGCAATATCGGTACTGAGTCTAATTAGCTAACACAACATTATGTCAGAGTTTAACATCTCTCCAACAAATTATCCACCATCGGGAATACACGATTGAGCACGCTCCGATACTCTCCATTCACCAGCCGTAGGTCAATTCATGTCAAAGCCGTTGTTTCGTGACTGTTCCGTATTTTAAATTAGTAGTTCCATAACAATATAACATCACTCAAATGTTCCTATTTGATATTGAACAGATAATGAAATAAAGAAGTGGATATCAAATTTAGTGCGCACGACGTGTTTCTGAAATAACCATCAGCAGGTACGTTCACAGTCGAAAGGATGGAAAGCCACATACTTTTAAAAGTTTTGGGAGCAGATAAAACAAAGGGTCTAAACAGGATCGCCAAATTCGGCTAAGGTCTCAAGATCACCTATGCTCGAGGGAGGAAAACCTTAGTCTTAATAATAATTACATTATTTAGGAACTGTAAATTTCAATAAATATATCTATTAAACTATATACTAAGTCAGTGCTGAAGCACTGATTATTGCTCGGATGATACCCTCGGGGAGCAATAGTCCAACAGCAGAGGCAAAAGTTAGATAACGTCGATAGCACAAGTGTAAATATGAGTTGATTGGCTGTAATATAGTTATTCGAAATAATCAAAATGTTTTAATATGACTAATGAATAATTCATGACTACCATAATTTCTCCCAGTTGGCACGCGAGTGATGGTTGGCGAGTATCGGATGGTGATGAGCCACGAATTACAGACAAAGTAATAGCCTTTAACTTCCAATAGTGTCCGCACAAAAACGATGTTCGGTTCGTCTTTACCTCCAGTTGTTTGAAAGGTGGCTCATGTCTTATTTACGTTATTTACGCATAGTGGTGTCCAACACATGTTGCGTTGTGTCTTTGTTTTGTTTTTCTTCGTCTTGTGTACTCTGTGTTGTCAGTTTCTCCGCATTGTCCAATCTTGATTGCCCCTTCAGTTTTCTCTGACGTTTATATTCAACAAAGACGTTCTTTTATCATTAGTGTATTAAATATTTATTTCTCAATTTGAAAACATTTATTAAATAAATTGTAATATTACTATCAAGATCTTTATATTTTAAACAAATTAAATTAAATATCATTCCTCATTCTTATTTTTTATGGAAATTGGTCAAATAACTACAATAGACTTATTCCAACACTTCTATTTTCAATATTCGAGAATAAGTGTTTCCATTCTTAAACATACAGACATACAGAGTATGTCGATATCCAATACATTGTACAAGCATAGAACTGACAATCAGACCATTTGCATGTAAAACTATTTTATTCATAACGAACATAACAACGTAAATATAATTATAAGTTTCATGTGCACAAAGCGTTTCTAGATAACCTTAGTAATTACAAAGATTCTAAACAGGACAACCAAACTCGGTTACTATTACCAGAATAAGTCTTAATACAGTATATGATTGAAGAAATGGACACCAACATGCTAACAAGATTTATCATTGAACACATATACATGTTGGGGAAACCTTATAAGATAGCACTACGCTATGAACAATCTAATTTAGATTAGATGTTTGTTGTATTTCTTTTTTCTTTTAATTTCTTTGGTGATACACTAAGAACAGTTTGAAAATACCAAAGGGGTAATCAGAAGTAGTAAATCTAAGATACCAAAGATGAAATCAGAAGTAGTAAATCTAAGATACCAAAGGTGTAATCAGAAGCCGTAAATCTAAGATACCAAAGGGGTAATCAGAAGCCGTAAATCTAAGATACCAAAGGGGTAATCAGAAGCCGTAAATCTAAGATATCAAAGGGGTAATTAGAAGTAGTAAATCTAAGATACCAAAGATGTAATCAGAAGTAGTAAATCTAAGATACCAAAGGTGTAATCAGAAGTAGTAAATCTAAGATACCAAAGGGGTAATCAGAAATAGTAAATTTAAGATACCAAAGGGTTAATCAGAAGCAGTAAATCTAAGATACCAAAGGAGTAATCAGAAGACGTAAATCTAAGATACCAAAGGGGTAATCAGAAGCAGTAAATCTAAGATATCAAAGAGGTAATTAGAAGACGTAAATCTAAGATACCAAAGGGGTAATCAGAAGCAGTAAATCTAAGATACCAAAGGGGTAATCAGAAGCCGTAAATATAAGATACTAAAGGGGTAATCAGAAGCAGTAAAACTAAGATACCAAAGGAGTAATTAGAAGCCGTAAATCTAAGATACCAAAGGGGTAATCAGAAGCAGTAAATCTAAGATACCAAGGGGGTAATCAGAAGGAGTAAATCAGACACCAAATGGGTAATCAGAAGCCGTAAATATAAGATACTAAAGGGGTAATCAGAAGTAGTAAATCTAAGATACCAAAGCGGTAATCAGAAGCAGTAAATCTACGATACCAAAGGGGTAATCAGAAGACGTAAATCTAAGATACCAAAGGGGTAATCAGAAGCGGTAAATCTAAGATACCAAAGGGGTAATCAGAAGTAGTAAATCTAAGATACCAAAAATCAAATCAGAAGTAGTAAATCTAAGATACCAAAGGGGTAATCAGAAGCCGTAAATCTAAGATGCCAAAGGGGTAATCAGAAGCCGTAAATCTAAGATATCAAAGGGTAATTAGAAGTAGTAAATCTAAGATACCAAAGATGCAATCAGAAGTAGTAAATCTAAGATACCAAAGGTGTAATCAGAAGTAGTAAATCTAAGATACCAAAGGGGTAATCAGAAGCAGTAAATCTAAGATACCAAAGGGGTAATCAGAAATAGTAAATTTAAGATACCAAAGGGTTAATCAGAAGCAGTAAATCTAAGATACCAAAGGAGTAATCAGAAGACGTAAATCTAAGATACCAAAGGGGTAATCAGAAGCAGTAAATCTAAGATACCAAAGGGGTAATCAGAAGCCGTAAATCTAAGATACCAAAGGGGTAATCAGAAACCGTAAATATAAGATACTAAAGGGGTAATCAGAAGCAGTAAAACTAAGATACCAAAGGAGTAATTAGAAGACGTAAATCTAAGATACCATAGGGGTAATCAGAAGCAGTAAATCAAAGATACCAAGGGGGTAATCAGAAGCAGTAAATCAGACACCAAATGGGTAATCAGAAGCCGTAAATATAAGATACTAAAGGGGTAATCAGAAGTAGTAAATCTAAGATACCAAAGCGGTAATCAGAAGCAGTAAATCTAAGATACCAAAGGGGTAATCAGAAGACGTAAATCTAAGATACCAAAGGGGTAATCAGAAGCGGTAAATCTAAGATACCAAAGGGGTAATCAGAAGTAGTAAATCTAAGATACCAAAGATCAAATCAGAAGTAGTAAATCTAAGATACCAAAGGTGTAATCAGAAGCCGTAAATCTGAGATACCAAAGGGGTAATCAGAAGCCGTAAATCTAAGATACCAAAGGGGTAATCAGAAGCCGTAAATCTAAGATATCAAAAGGGTAATTAGAAGTAGTAAATCTAAGATACCAAAGATGCAATCAGAAGTAGTAAATCTAAGATACCAAAGGTGTAATCAGAAGTAGTAAATCTAAGATACCAAAGGGGTAATCAGAAGCAGTAAATCTAAGATACCAAAGTGGTAATCAGAAATAGTAAATTTAAGATACCAAAGGGTTAATCAGAAGCAGTAAATCTAAGATACCAAAGGAGTAATCAGAAGACGTAAATCTAAGATACCAAAGGGGTAATCAGAAGCAGTAAATCTAAGATATCAAAGAGGTAATTAGAAGACGTAAATCTAAGATACCAAAGGGGTAATCAGAAGCAGTAAATCTAAGATATCAAAGGGGTAATCAGAAGCCGTAAATCTAAGATACCAAAGGGGTAATCAGAAACCGTAAATATAAGATACTAAAGGGGTAATCAGAAGCAGTAAAACTAAGATACCAAAGGAGTAATTAGAAGCCGTAAATCTAAGATACCAAAGGGGTAATCAGAAGCAGTAAATCAAAGATACCAAGGGGGTAATCAGAAGCAGTAAATCAGACACCAAATGGGTAATCAGAAGCCGTAAATATAAGATACTAAAGGGGTAATCAGAAGTAGTAAATCTAAGATACCAAAGCGGTAATCAGAAGCAGTAAATCTAAGATACCAAAGGGGTAATCAGAAGACGTAAATCTAAGATACCAAAGGGGTAATCAGAAGCGGTAAATCTAAGATACCAAAGTGGTAATCAGAAGCAGCAAATCTAAAATACTAAAGAGGTAATCAGAAGTAGTAAATCTAAGATACCAAAGGGGTAATCAGAAACAATAAATCTAAGATACCAAAGGGGTAATCAGAAGTAGTAAATCAAAGACACCAAAGGGGTAATCAGAAGCCGTAAATCTAAGATACCAAAGGGGTAATCAGAAGTAGTAAATCTAAGATACCAAAGCGGTAATCAGAAGCAGTAAATCTAAGATAATAAAGGGGTAATCAGAAGTAGTAAATCTAAGATACCAAAGCGTAATCAGAAGCAGTAAATCTAAGATACCAAAAGGGTAATCAGAAGCAATAAATCTAAGATACCAAAGGGTTAACTAGAAACAGTAAATCTAAGATACCAAAGGGGTAATCAGAAGCAGTAAATCAAAGAAAGACAGGCAATTACAATGACCAAAACAAAAAGTACAAAGAGACAAACAATGATGTACAAAACACACGAACCTCACCACCAAAAATGGGGGTGAACTCATGTGTTCCGGAAGGGTAAGCTGCTCCTGTTGCACATTTGGCACCTGTCGTGTTATTCTCTTTACCAACCAGGAAATGCGTCTTGAATGAGGAAAGGTGTGCGCTATAAGACCACTGAAGAGTGATTCGAGTACTGGAACAACCATGCAGAATGTGTAATGTTTGATTAGGAACCGTTTATGTCCTTTGTGATTTAGTTGTATGACGTAGATTGTTGAAACCCTATAATCATTGTCCTATTGTGACTATTTTTATATTATATTGTTTCAGGGTGTCTAGATTAGTCGTTTGTCTGGTAATAGTATTCACAGTGGCATTATGGGACATTATTATTTAATCTATTTTTAGAAATAATCTAACCAATATATGTGTTATAAATCATAGTTAAATATAGTGACATTAATGTACATATTCTAAAGGAAAAAAACCCGTAGATATCTAAATTAGTGCGCACCAGGCGTTTCTGAAATAAACTTAATGGGGTACACTCAAAATATGTTATAAACCACAGCTATAAATAGTGATATTAAAAGTTAATGAGCGAAATGTTACCGATATATGTTATAAAGCATAAATATATATAACTTTTAATATCACTATTCATAGTATGGCTATTTTATATTTATCAATTATGAACTTTTTACGAGGTCAATATGTTATATGTGGACCTGTTAGGATTATATTGACATATTGACAGAGTAAAAAGTCCTTAATTTTTATATTACATATGTAATGTATTACTCATGTCATTGAAACTAAAATATTAACACATTTTTATTTTATTGTTTAAGAACACAATAAAACTAGAATGTTTTTTACTACAGAAGGCGTGTAAACGCGGTCCGCAACGGACAATATCCGGATCTAAATTTAGTAACATAGCCGCTATATTGACGGTCAATATACTTAAAAATAGAAACATAGCGTCAATATTTTTTAAAATAGAAACAAGGCGTCTGGTTTATTCACAGTGGAAAAAATACATTAAATATTCTGTACATCACGTGACTGATTTAGCCAATGAAATTGTATGAAGACCACACCATATGTAATATATATATATATTTATAGCTATGGCTATTTTATATTTATATATATTTATAGCTATACATAGCGATATAAATGTAAATGAACATATTTTGAAATCTATGGAAATCAATATGAGAGTGAGGCATTCAAGTTATATAACCTTCAGTAATGGGGTGTATCCATTATAAAATTATGTAATCAAGCTTGTCCGTTGCATTTCGGGAGGTCGGTACTCCAGTTTCCTCCACCAATAAAACTTACTATATTTTGCTTTATCTAGCTGCAGTAATACTCTTGTTTTCAGTCTTCTGCAATGAAAAAGTGAATGACATCTCTTAATATGGACAATTATTTCTACCTGTTTCTAAAACTTGTACAAGTAAATTGCTACGTTTTCCGTCAATGTACATATATTGCATATATATCATCAGAATACATTCTTTACCTACATATCTAAGCTAAAGGTCGATTACAATTGATGCTGTCATCTTAGACTTATGTTCCCATTAGATTATTCAACATTTAACAAATAAATCTCCTTTTGTTTGTAGACTCTAGAGTGTCTATCACAATGCAATTAATGTATAATTCAATACATTGTTGACTTCCGGTCATCTAATGTACAAAAACTGTACTCGACGAAACTAGAAATAAACTAGATAATTATTTAACCAGGTTAATAAGCTTAGTTTTGTGAAGCTGAAACCGAATTGGAACGAATAGCTTAAACATTTATTGCGTTACATATATCAATGGCAACAAATGTCAAATGTCGATTCAAAAGCTTATGTTATTGTGTTTGTATGTCTTGATATAGTGAATAGGTTAAAACATTCTGCTATTTGACTTCAGATAATGGTTTTTTTTCTGATTGGCTGACGTCCCTAGGAACGTTCTTTGATAAAACGTTATATTCAACGCGCAAAAAGTCACGAGAGTTGAACATAACATTCCAACGCTCCTCCAGACACCTTAAAATAGAAATGGTGTTTCCCAATTATCTTAAAAGTAGTAGCCAATCATCATCGGATTATGTTTGTCATCAACTAATGAGATGCGTTCTTACTAATTACCTTCGGTACACAATTAAATTAATAATGGGTATCGAAACCAAATTACTTTGAAACATATAGTACTTGGATACAAGATAGATGATAAAAACTATCTTGGATTAATTTTTTTGATAACAGTTGTAGGGTTTTCCATCTGCAAATCGTACTATATATCTGAACAGAAAACAAAGTATATTGATGTTTATAGAATATTTGCCAATGAATATATTAAAAGAATAAATGAAAATAAAACATTTCAAGAGTGTACATTTTTAATGAAAGTAAAAAATTATATAATAAATGCAAAATAAATAAATGTTTCCAAAAGGTATTAAATAGAAATTGTATTTAGGTTGTATATATATTTCATGTACTTCTGATTATAGCCCTAGATAATCAGAACAAGATGTAACAGGGAACACCAAAAGGAGCTTGGACTTTTGGCATGTTAATTGTAGCAAGCATTTGAATAAACGATATTACGTTGTTAAAAAAAAATTATAATAATGGGAGACGTTGGGCAGATAGGGGTTCAAATTTGATTTAATGTCATATAATAAAACAGTTAATGACTTTCAATTTCGGTGAATACAAGGATTTATCAACCCAGGGAACATGATATTCACCTCGGATGCCTCGGTGAGTATCATATGCCATAGGTTGATCAATCCTTGTATTCACTTCATCGAAAGTCATCAATTGTATAGTATTCAATATACCAATGGCACCAAATGTTAAATGTCGAATCAAAAGCTTAAGCAATTTTGTTTGTGTGTCTTGAAATAATCTTGAAATAAAGTTTTTTTCTTATTCGTCTTATCTAATTCAACATACTACATACAATGATAGACATAATTTGGCTGATATAATTTTGTATAACGTAACTGTAAATGGTTCTTTCTTGAGTAGCAGCATTGCAGTTTTCATTGTTTTCGGAGGGTTTGTATTCCAATTAATACGCTATTCTAGAGTTTGTTCCTCTTTTGGTGAATTTTTTTAGCATGGTTCTACTCAATCGGATGCAGATATGAAGTCTGCATTTCTTTATATTGGAGGTTCGTCGTGGTCGTGATCGTATGGTAGTTGGATTTACAACTACATATGCAATCCGTGCCTATCACTATTTACGTTGTGAGTTCGAATTCCGCTCATGTATTCAATACAAAATTATGTGATAAACTTTGTCAGTTCAAATCTGGCTCAGACTCTGTACTCGATACAACATTATGTGAAATATTGTTGAAAGTGGCGCTAAACACCACAACCCTAACCGTAAAATAAGAACGTCAAGACGAGGGCAATTAATAGAACGCGAGAAGATAACCCTTCCGGATTACCTGTTCTCACATAAGATCATAGTTTTGCTAAGCCGTTATGTTTGTGTTGTTCTTGTTGTTTTTCTCGATATCGCCCCCTTTTACCTGAAATCCCTCCAGATCTGCGTACTCTTCGTTTGTTTCGTTAAAGAATAAAACACATATTTAGAACGATCTCGAAATAAAAATTCTTCTGGGCGTACTCGATACAACATTTTATGAAAACGTTTGTCAGTGACCTTTAGTAGATTGGGGATTTTCTCCTGTTTCGTTTCTCCCTCAATAAAACACACTTTTAAACTACAATAAATAAAACTAAATATATGAAAGTTATTAAATTAAACCACAGTTTGACAGCATGATTTCTTTTATCGGTTTTAATTTACTATACCCTGCATACCGGACTTCGGTAGCGTCTTAAAGAGATTATGTAAGCGAGTTTACACCTGAAATGTTACTTTCAATTTTGCTTTAAACTTTCATTTGCCCTTATTTCACACACTGATTTGATGGTCTAAATACCGATCCAACTCCTTTGTTTCATTGAGACATCAAATGTGCTTGATGACTTTTCTACACTATTACATTTGTGTTGGAAATAGCTGGGCACGTGTTTAGACTATTAAATTTGTGTTTGAAACAGCTGGATAGGTTCAACGTTTTTTTTTATAGTCGGCTTTGAAGATAGAGTTTGAAGTGAGTTTGAAGACAAATATTGATCGTGTAAACGCACATTAACGAACATAAATAGGCCAGACGTTAGTTCAAATAAACATTTACAACATGTATTTAGCATAATATGATCAATATTAATAAAATTTAAATCAATATTAGCTGTTGTCCACCATTTTTGATGTTTTGTCTTTTAATGGATCACATACAATGTAATTGCAATTAACTGATATTTGCTTATGATTTTAGCAAATGCTTAGATGTCCATTAATAATCCATTAATAATAGTAATTGCATTATTTAATGGTATAATAAAACCGTAGATATTTAATATAGTGCGCACAACGCGCTTCTGGAATAACCGTCATCAGGTACGCTAAACATTGAAAGATTGGAAAGCCAAATGATTATATCTTTATTTCTGGTAACCTTTGTTGATACATTGGTATACAGATAACAAATTAAATACATACATAATACACAATAAGATACAATACAATACATAATAAGAAAACAGCTATATACAATATCTACAAAATGAGAGAAAGAGTTACATTTTTCAGCCATGAGGGCAGACATTTTCATTAATATATCTTATAAAGGTGCAAAGTTTTTATATTTTTTATTTTTTTGTCTGATTCATCAAGGTACCAAATTTCAGGATATTACAATTTTTAAAGTATTTTTTATCTATATAAGACTTTCTTTTTTTACTGAAATAGTCACATTTTAATAGATAATGATTAAAAGTTTTAGAAGCAATAAAACCAAAGGGCCTAAATAGGATTGCCAAAATCTGCCAAAGTCACCTATGCCTGAAGGAGGAGAACCTCAGTTTGAATACAAATTACATATAATACAATTTACCATGATATGCATGGAACTGCAATGAAGTGTAGTGTAGTGTTTCATTAATATCTGCAATAGACATTTATTAAATCATAAATTATATATTTTAAGATGTAGTTTGTCAAATTGATTTTGTCATCATATTTATTAACGTTATTTTTAGATAATATGTAAATTTATTAATAAAATTAAGGTAGCAAAAACATACCATAATAATTCACATTGATTTTAAAACTTTCAAGAATATAATAATAAATCAAAATAAAGAAAAATTGTATTGCTATTAAAATGCAGTAAAAACATAAAAATTTAATTGATTGTGGTGGTTCAGTTCTGTCTTCAATTAACCCTGCAGCACAAACAAAATATTATTGGAAAACAAATATTATCCGTTCCCACAATGCGTATGATACGTGATTAAGATATAGAGCAGTGTATAGCATCATTACAATGTGTAAAATCATTGCTAAGAAAACAGCGATTATTGAATTGCCTTAAAACACCGGAGAACGTTTTTTTCTCAATTAAGCCCTGCAACACAAAACATATTATTAGAAAAAATATTTGTTACCACAATACGCATGATACGTGATATATATAGGGCAGTGCATAGCTTGATCATCGTTGCATTGTGTAAAGTGATTGTTAAGAAAAGAGCGATTATTGAATTGCCTTGGAAAACTGGAGGACGTTTTTTGTATCTCTCAATTAACTATTGATATTTTCGAAATGATGTAATGAATTGTCTGCCTAATTGACTATCCAGTTAAAAATACTTAAAGCGAGAGAAGAAAACAACGGCTATTGAATTGCCTTAAAATTCTGGAATACGCTTTTTTTTCTCTCTCTCAATTAACTATTGATGTTATTGAAATGATGTTATGCATTTGTCTGTGTAATTGACTGTCCAGGAAAAAATGCTAAAAGCAAGAGAGGAAAACAACAATATAACATAAGGATGATACACATTACAGTATCACAGGAATATATACTTTTAGTATGACTTTTATAGAGCAGAATTGCTAGTATGGAATAACAATAGTGTTGTTTTAGTGAAATGCAATTTCTATTCAATGACACTTCCAGTCTGCTACAATCAGGTAAGCTGTATTTTATATGCATATCAATTCAACAAACAGTCAAACATGCCCATGTGGTAGCCTCTATTAAGCAGGCACCTGTATTAAGAAGTCACCTTTTTCTTGTCCTGTCATAGAAGATTTCATATGAATTGAACATCTTTTAAGAGGTCACCTGTCTTATAAGGCCACATTTTTGTCCCAAAGGTGACCTCTTAACACAGGTTTGACTGTATTTATGTCGTGGTAATTTTTGTGTTAAATGTTTCAAGGCGAGAGATGGTTGTTCGTTTTGTAAATTAATATTGGTAGAATTGTTGACCATTGCTTAAACTTTCTTTTCATAATAGTTAACCTTTTCTTTAACAAACACCAATGATGTATTATTTGATATTTTGCTATTATAATTATATGGTATGAAGTGAGAGCCATTACTAAGCATTGAGTGTATAATCCGTTCAGTAGTCAGTGTTTCGGCACTGATTTAATTTATAAGATATAACCGAATCATTTAACTAAGATGAATTCTTTGATCCTGAAAAAACTATTTTAAGTCATTTTTATTGAACTGCATGTTCCAAGCCAGGACATGTGATAGCTCTCCATGTTCCAAGCCAGGACATGTGATAGCTCTCCATGTTCCAAGCCAGGACATGTGATAGCTCTGCATGTTCCAAGCCAGGACATGTGATAGCTCTGCATGTTCCAAACCAGGACATGTGATAGCTCTCCATGTTCCAAGCCAGGACATGTGATAGCTCTGCATGTTCCAAGCCAGGACATGTGATAGCTCTGCATGTTCCAAGAAAGGACATGTTACAGCTCTGCATGTTCCAAGCCAGGACATGTGATAGCTCTGCATGTTCCAAGCCGTGACATGTGATAGTCATGTGATAGACATGTGATAGCTATGGATGTTGCCTCTGTTTCTATGATTTTTCTAAATGACTTTGAAACTGTTCTGACAGTGTGGTATTATTTTGGGGGGATTTCATTTTATAGCTACTGTTGAAATTTCCAATTCCTAAATATTATTCAAACTAAGGTTCCGTTCCCTCAGGGATGAGCAACTTTCACCGATTTTGACAATCCTTTATAGATCATTGGATTTGCTTGCCAATAAACACGTAACATATTTGTTTTTCCGATCTATTAATTTTGAGTGTACCCGATGAAGCTTATTACGGAAATTAAGAAAAACTGAACTGTATATCTGACACGATGCTTCCTTCCTTATTCCCAAGTAATCATGTAATATTTGCTTGCCACTGTCAACCATCGCTATAGCATTACGAAGACATCAAATCAATTTACATTTCGTAATTACTGCTGCTGCTTAAGGTAATTGGTTTTTATTGTCACTTGCACCTGCAAATGTTCAGCCACAGCATGACAACCAAGGGGAGTCCGAACACAAATAACGAACTGACCGGTTAAAAACCTGAACCTGTCGGAAGGTATCCGGACACCTTAACATTTATTGTGTGTGACGGGGTGCAATACATTTTAAAACATGTATAACACATGTGCTTCATAGAAGTACATATATTTATATATTTTTAAACAAAGATTTAAATCAATGATTTTATATCCTCCAACGATTATTTGTGCATTTTGTGGAAATCGTGGACCAAAGTGTTTTCACAGTTTCATACACCTTTCAGGTTAATGAGCACTTATGTACATTTCGAAAAGCCACTTTGCAGCTGTTATGAAAGACTATATATTTTCATATCTACACAACTCACTAAGATTTTCAAAAGCAGTCAAAAGTCGTCGGTCCGGTTGTTCTATTAGTTCCTTATTGATGCATAATTTTATATATTGTTGAACATGTCCTCGTCTTAAATATGCATTGCTTATTTGTTGTTAGTCGTCAATCAATCAATCAATCAATCAATCTACAGTTGGGATGCGAGAAGACGGGATTTTCGTCTACTCGACACATGACTATGTAATATTAGTACTTTCTTCTCCGATACGTACGATATGCCAGAAGGTGAATAAAGAGAGAGGTAGACCAAGATCCTGAGTTAGAGTCCTTGTCAGACTGGGTTAGAACAATTAGGTTTCTAGCACAAGGTCCGATTGACAAACTCAAAAATTATGTTTATAGCGAAGCTGTTAAATGTCTTTCCTCTCTTCATGACATATATGTTATCGTTCCTGCGGACAAGGCTTCCAACAATATCGTGTTTGTATGTAAATCATATTACTTCGAATGCCTAATCAAGGAATTAGACATAAATAGCAACACCTCTAGTAATACCATATACAAACCAACTTCGTTCGACAAAGATGAAATCCTAGCTAATCACAGATCCTTCATGACCTCCTTAAGCATTCCCTCTGGTAAAGAGTCTGAGAATTTACCCTATTTATATTGGATACCTAAACTCCATAAGAAACCATACAAGGAAAGGTACATAGCGGGATCATCAACTTGTTCGACGAAAGAATTGTCTATTCACCTGACAAAGATTCTGTCTGCAGTAAAAGAGGGACACCAGAAATATTGTGAAACTGTTTATTCGCGTAGTGGCATATATCACATGTGGATTTTGAGAAACTCTAAAGATCTTTTGGATAACCTTAAATCAAGATCTTTCTCTCATGTATCCTCCATCAAAACGTTTGATTTTTCAACTCTATATACCACCCTACCGCATGACAAATTAAAAACCCGCTTAAAAGAAACAATTCACAAAGCTTTCAGTCATAGAAACTATGGCTCAAAATGTGTTGTGTTAGGCTACAATTCCACATATTTTTCAAACAAAATTCAAAAAGGTCAAACATGCTACTCCGAGGAACAAGTGATCAGTATGCTGGAGTTCCTCATCGATAACATATTTGTCTCCTTTGGAGGGACACTGTTTCAGCAGGTCGTCGGCATACCAATGGGTACGAATTGTGCCCCTCTTTTAGCCGATTTATCTTTATACTCGTACGAGTTGGATTTTCTTTTAAAGCTTGTAAAAGCTAAGAAGATTCATGGGGCTAGAGCCTTTAATTTCACATACAGGTATATTGATGACGTTTTATCTATCAATAATCCTAGATTTGCAGAATTTCTTCCATTGATATATCCTCCAGAGCTGGAAGTTAAAGAGACCACAGATACAGCTTCGTCCGCATCATTTTTGGACATATACCTAGAATTTGACGACAGTGGTCAACTCAGTACTGAAATGTATGATAAACGGGACGACATCAATTTTAAAATCATAAATTTTCCAAATATGTGCTGCAGTATACCAGCTTCTCCTGCATATGGCGTTTACATCTCGCAATCGATTCGCTATGCAAGGGCCAGTAGCAATTATTCTGATTTCCTGAAACGTCATCTTTATCTGAGAAACAGGCTACTGGACCAGGTCTATGAAAAGATTTGCCTTATTCGATCTCTTAAAAAGTTTATATTCCGATACCAAGATCTTGTCGAAATATATTCTGTCTCTGCAGAGACGATAATAAACGATGGATTTTCATATAGTGAAAATGTAAAAAGATAAGGAAGTCAACAAAAATGTCAATTTTTTTTTTATCAATGAATGACGTGAGAGTGTTTTTGACATTTACTTCACTGAATTTGGTACTGCTTTGACAACTATTTTACCTATTTTGTTCCAGTATTGTTATAAATACTGTTATGGTGACAGCCGGAACCTTTGAGCCGTAGTGAAAGCGGGAGGTTTGGCGCTCTAATATCTGAATCAACCCACCATTTCTTTAGAAATTACGGTTTTCAGTTTTCTGGTTGTTGACTGATTTTGTCTGTTTATATACTTACGAGTTTTGACGTTCCCTTTGTAAGATTGTTCGGAGCTCGGTAATTTTGGCATTGCCCTTATTGATGAGGAAACCAAAGTATTCGAAGCAACAACTAATTTGCCGAGAGTGCTTTAGCAATCTCGCCCATCTTTGCAGCGGAAACGGTTATATGCAGGGTTCTTTTTTTATTGTTTATTGCAGTTGAAGATCCAATTATCAAGAGGGAGACGGGTAGGGTCCCATTAGCTGATTTGATCCCGCCATATTTTTGGCCCTGTCCTAAACCAGGATCTAAATTTATGACGTCATATATCGTTGTCGGCTTTGTGTTCAATGATTTGAGTGGAAATGTATTTTATTAATATTAGTAGAATTATTTACATTCACTGATTAACCTTTCCTTTCATAAGAAGCTATTTCTAATTAAATACTGTGTCTAATGGTTAAGTTATCAAGCCTTTATACATGTCATCCACTTCCTCTTCATATTTTACAAATAGTCCATATTCGAGTTTCCCGCTTTTCGTTTTTTATCTCGAATATATGTTAATTCTATCCCCTACATGTGACGATGAACAGCAACAAACAATGTCAGAAAGATTATTTGACCATTTTTATGTCCTAGATCTTATTTTCATTCTTATGTTGAGAGAAATAATCATTAACGTGTACAGAAGGGAATGTAACTTTTGAATGACCTATGCACACATTGCTTAAACTAGTAATGTTGTATACGTCTATTTCTGGTGAAAATGTTATTTCGGTTTATTAAAAATTCTAAATCAAAATGGTACAAACAAATACCTGAACTAGAATATTGTCCATTTCATTCTGTTTGACTTTAGGTTGTATCTTGCATTTTATTGAACAACATAATTCCTTCATATTCAAGAGGTTTGTGTCTATAAATATAGATTCTCCTTCAGTTGCCCGTGTGTTACGATATTTCTCCACTCAAGAGAGTTAAATTAAAAATGTTAACCACAAGCCGTTAGGCGAGTGGTTATAATTCTAAGTTTAACTCTCGAGTGGAGAAATATCGTAACCCACATGGGCAACTGAAGGAGAATTTGTTTCTCTCATTATTTAACACGAACTTTTTTTCAAAATCATTTGGCGGACCTCTACACAATTTTGTTGCTAGGACGCGGGGAGAGGTACGAGACATTTTAACCCTTTAGAGGATTAGAGATTTTTCCACCACTGGTCCA
This sequence comes from Bathymodiolus septemdierum, assembly GCA_963383655.1. Taxonomy (NCBI): domain Eukaryota; kingdom Metazoa; phylum Mollusca; class Bivalvia; order Mytilida; family Modiolidae; genus Bathymodiolus; species Bathymodiolus septemdierum. The sequence continues at coordinate 20,601,223 of OY726528.1, read as the reverse complement.
GCGGGGTTAAAGAGCCGTAATAATGGGAGAAATGTAGCTTAACCGCGCCATCTGTTATTAATGTGTCGGTATCAAGCCGGGAAAGTGACATGCTTTTGTGTGTCGGAATTTGCCTCTTCCTGTGATTTTTCCATTGGATTTTGGAAAGCTCCGATAGTGTGATGTTGTTTGTTTTTTACATTATCTTTAACAACATATATTGATTAAGTCAAAACAGTGGATTTTAAATTGAAATGAATGGTATTCCTGATAAATTGAAATTGTTTTTATTAAATTGAGACATTATATGGAACATGAAAGTCAATAAGAATGTAAGAAACATATGTTGCTTAGATATAGAGAAATACGGCGCGAGCATGATTAGTTTAACTACAGATTCATACATTGACAGTAGAAGAATGCAATTTCATTATCTATTATAAATGAACCAACCATTTGAAGTTGGAATCATGTTGGTAAATATTGGTTGAGTAGATTTGATTTTAAATATAATGGAACTTTTCTTTGTTTGTAAATTCTCAAATATTTTGTCTTTAAATTTAAACCGGTATTCATTATTTTATCAACATTCGGTCCAAGCATGGACAAAATCTTTCACAATATATTCAACAGGTTGAAAGCAGGACAGATATCGTATATGTTATGTTTTGTTTGGATTTGTGAATTGTAAACATAACATCCTAAAACAAACGATTAATATTTCTTCATTCTTAAAAAGAGTAATATTAAAAATCGTTCAAAATATATGTGAATGAAAACTAAAAACAATTCATTGACTGTGATTGGTTTATTATATTGTTAAGCTTGTTGAGAGGAAAAATTGCATCACAATAAAGAATAGTATTCCAAAAGACTGCCAGAATAATTCTTCAATAAATAGAAAGGTTGATAAAAATAACTAATCTAAAAGCAGACATCAAATAAAATTGCTGCATCATTTAACATTTATTATTAGAGGTAAAATCATTATTACAAAATATGTTACCTTTAAAATCATTCAAGAAAAATTAAAATAAAAAATAATAATACCAAAATGCCAAGATAAAATCATTCAAGCAATATTAAATTGAAACATAATAATACCAAAATGTCAAGATAAATGAAATGATGGTTATGATGAAGAACTGAACGGGCTACATCATCTGGATTAAGCTTAAAAGATTAGTCCTTAGAAGCAGAATTAAAAACTCCCAAGGGAAAAGTATCCATACAATAATGCAGTATAGCGAATTGCTTCATATCAACAATCAAAAATGAATTACGCAAAACATTAGAACTATCAACATCAATGAATGAAAGAGGGAAACATTCTCGCCACAATATTACTGAAGTATTGTTGAAAGTGGCGTGAAACACCATAAGCCTAGCCCCCAGAAAAAAGTTGATGCCTGGGTTCAATTTGGGAGACATTAATGAATTTCTATTAAATAGATTTATTTTTTATATCTTAGTGTTCTTTTTGGAAAACATGAAACAAAGGTAATAAACGTCACAAGTGGACAATCCAGAGAAACTGGCAACACAGGGCACACAAGACAAAGAAAAACAAAGCAAAAACACAGTACGATATGTGTTGGACACCACTATTCGCAAACAAATATATATAACGTAAATAAATCATGATCACTTCTACAAACAACTGGAGGTTAAGACGAACCGATCAACGTTTTCATGACATCGTACTTCGCAAATTCTTATAAATCAAAATATGCTTTGTACTATATTGAAACAGGCCATAGAGTCTGAACTCAAAATATTTGCTCAGGGACATTTATAATGATACGGTAGATAAAACCAAAATGTTGACAATTTTCACTTTAATTAGTTAGTTATCCGAGTATATATACATGGTGAAGTTAATAACAAAAAAAGCCTTCTGGATTGACTCACTGGTTGGTCTTACATTAAACTGTATTTTTCACATGACAAAAGATAAGAATTGAATCAATCTCTTACTAGCCATGGGTAAGTGTTCAATTGTAAATCGAGGAACTTTTATTTTGTTGCTTCCCTGAACGTCTAATATGATTTGTTAAGAGGCGAATACAAAGTAAAGTATTATGTTGTTTAAAAAAATTAATTCACGTGTTGTGATGTCTGCTGCGATTTCCACGTAGAAACGATGTTCGGTTCGGTTCGTTTATATCACTATTATGCATTGTGGGAGATTCATGTATCTTTAATATAAATTGTATATATTTACGTATACTGATATCCAACACGATTTCTATATCAAATGATGTTTGTGCAGTAATTACACGACATATGCTACCAGTGGAACTGAAACTTGTTAACCTTTCGGAACATCTGAATTCACCACAGGTTTTAATGGAGTTCCTGTTGCTCAATCTTTTAGTTGTTAGCATAGTATTTTGTCGACCGTTTTTTTTTTTTTTTAACCATTGTATTTTCTGTCCTTCATAGATCACATTTTCCTCAGAACATTGCTGTCTGACATTCTTGTTTTTGAACATTTTCAGTCCTGCATTGTAACATCATACATGTAGTGCTTATTTTGTTTTCTCTAAATTTATGTTTTGCATGTAAATTGAGTTCGAACGTTATTGCAAAAGTAGAAATTCACAACCTAATAGCCCGTAATTAAGCAGTAAAAATCAGCATCTGGTGTACCATCTGCACTGATGAGGTAAAAATCCGCAATTAGTGTATTACCCGCTACTAATTAACACGTAGATGTCAAATTTAGTTTTCACGAGGCATTTCTGGAATCACCTTTATCATGTTCGCTCAAAATCCCAAGTAATCTTTATCAACATCTGGTGTGAGGCCCGTTACTGAAGCAGTACAAATCCACATTGTGAGTATTATCTATCCATATCTATCATGTTTTCTCTTAAAACATTTGGAGTGATTGTCGTTAAACATGAAGTGAGCAATGTTTCAACACTGCAGTGGGTTAAAATTTTCACCTGATCAGATATATCACGACGGTTGCCACTAGTGGAATAGCAACTGCGTACACACTGTGTAGTGCTTTGTTTGTAGTTCACTGTTTGTATTTTTGTACTTTTTGTTTTAACCATTGCATTGTCTATCTTTCGATTCACGGCTTCCGATTTCCCTTTCAATATTCAAGCTTTTCTAATTGATCATTGTGCATGCTTAATATCTCTCTTTATCCTGCAATCAGTACATTTACTGTACAAATATGCTATACGAATACATTTTTGCTTTATTCGTACTAGACGAATAAACTTTTCGTACTATACGAATAAACTTTTCAACCTACGAATAAACTTTCCTGGTACCCTGTAGCTATTTACAGCGGAGGGCGCAGACAAGTATGAAACTGGTACTAATGTAACGCGGACCACGAAGAAGACACCCTTGACAACATTTATGAAAGGCGAGGAATGACGCTTGTTTCTGTCCTTTTTTATTAAATCTGACAAGTTTTCCGACTTTTTTGACATTGCAGGATAAACACAAAATACGTACATTGTCGTTAAATATAAAATTCATTTGTACTCGCTGCGAAACAGGTCTGAAAAGCTCGCCGAAGGCTCGCTATTCTGCCTGTTTCTAAAGCTCGTACAAATAAATTTTATATTTACCGACAATGTACGTATATTGTATATTTATGCAAATCATAAATAGATGCAACATCGATAAGACAAAAATTTTTATTCCCGTGATACCTATAATCAGTGGATATTTTATACGTTTTTACAATAAGCTGTTGCAAGATATAGCTTAATCCAGTGTCTTAAGAAAGAAAAACAAAGAAAAACAAAAGAAAAACAAAGAAACAAACAAGCAAAAAAAAAAGTAAAGCAAAAAAAGACAAAATAACAAAAAAGCAAAAAACAAAACAAAACAAAACAAAAAACAAAACAAAAACAAAAAACAAATAAAAATACAAATACAAACGGAATTGGAAAATGTTTCAACCTAGATTATTTATAAATGATACTATCATCCAAACAAATAATAACAATTTAACACATATAGCAACCTGTAATCAATACCTATATGAAAGGACAAATGCGGTCAATGTACAGTTGATCAAATACAAATATATAAGGCTGGTAGTAGGAAAAAAGATCATTGACTCATATACATACTAAATGAAGATGAAGTGCCTTTATTTGAAAAAAATACATTTTTAATATTAATATGTCTCTTGAATGATGGATATATATTTAAATGACACCTCAAGTTTCCTTAATACTGGTAAGCTATATATTATTATTATATCTACATGTATCTACGGAGTACTCTAGGTAACATAAAGAGGAATGAGAAATGGGACTTCCCCACCCCTTGAAAAAACGTGATCGTGTACCCTTTTGTAAGATATGTCGACATATATAAAATTTTACCCCGAGTTTTCTTAATACTGGTAAGCGTTTATATAATTATCATATTTATCTACGGTGTACTCTAGTCAATCTAATGAGGAATATGACATCCCCTTTAAAAAAAAAAAAAAACAAAACAAAAACAAGCAAAAACAAAATAGAGATCGGGCATGATATGGCAACACATATTAAATTTAACACCAAGTTATCTTAATACTGGAAAGCATTTATATTATTGTATGTATCTACTGTGCACTCTAGTTAATATAAAGAGGAATGAGGAATATACCCCCCCCCCCCCCAAAAAAAAAGAGATCGGGTACTCTTGTATAAGATATGTCGGTATATATCTATTTTCACGTCAAGTGCTCTTTTTACTGGAAAGTGTTTATATTATTATATTCATTTATACTGTGTACTCCAGGTAATCTAAAGGGGAATGCGGATTGTATATGCACAAAATGTTTGATTTGTATAGAATGCGATAGATGAATTCTCTAGCAAAACACGAGAGAATGTCGCTTAAGATATTAAGCTTTCCACTTAATCAAAGTAATGATAGTATTTCAAAATTTCACAGTATTGCATTATAATGTAGTCAAAGAAATCATATAATGTCACCATCATGATATGCAGAAACATGAAAACAAACGACCCCAGTTGAAATAAAGTTCTTTCTTGCTGACATGATTTGTATTAGACAAAAGTTCTACATGTGTCTTCATTTTTCTGCCCCAAATACAACTACTGACTTTAATTGTTTCGCTGTGATATTTTTATTATGTTGCTCAATATTATAACTTTCATTATATAGTTTAACGAATGTTAAAACATAATTTTTAGCGAGAGCTTCATAATTGATAAACGGGTTCTCACTTTCTACCCAGTCTCTTGTTTCCATCCTTTTTCACGTTTACGGCAGGTGACATATGACGCAGTAGACATTGGTGCACAGCTTGGCTCATGCTTTTAATGTTCTGTGTTGTGGTTTGATTCGCTTGCCATCGCTTTATAAAATGTGGTCATTGCTGTTTGTTTCCCATGGATTTTCCGTTCTTGGTTGGGCCTTCAGGTTGTCTATACCGTTTACTGTTAAAACTCGTCTGTTATAAAAAGATATAGCTTATGTAATATTGCATGTCATTTCTAATCCATATCATGCTTTAGGGTGCATTCACCTTCATTTATTTGATTATTCAGGGAATCTTTATTGTAGCAAATTTTATTGGTTATATGATATGTAATTGTTTTTCTTGAAGGTTGCAATTCAACAGAAAATAAGAAAATTGCATGACCTAAATAAAACAGGAATTTATTGATAATTTAATTGAAATTCATTCCCTTATATTCTGATGATAGCTATATTGTGACGTAAGGACAATAATAACATAATGACTCCATTTTCATTAAGCAAATTATGTTGTGGGCGATATGATTCGACGTCTTGAACAGATTAACAAAGTGAATCCACTATTCTTATGGAAATTATGGTATAGATCCTAAGATAAGACTTGCATGGAAATTTCCTTTATGTTCTTGGTCAAATCGTATTGTTGACTTATTGAATAGACTAACAAAGTGAATCCATTATGTTATGGATGTTATGACAAGACCCACGTGGTAACTTCCGTAACGTTCTTCATCAACTCATTTTGTTGACGTGTTGACAATACAAAGGCGGTGATCTTTTAATATCGGCATGTCAATTATATTGTTGGTGTATTGACAAAACTTATATGTTGTCCCCTTAGATGCTCTTATGCAAATTATAATGTAGACGCATTACAAAGACAAATGTTGCTTTGGGTAATCTGGAATTTCTGGATAGAGGATCACCGCTGACGAACAAGCTGCTTAATTTCGGAAATTTCTTCGGTTGTCACCATGAATGACTACGCAATGTATGTCTCATAGATGAATGAGGATCTGTTTAAACGGTCGTATTCTCTTTCCGTACATTTTTACCTTGTTTACGAGACAAACCGAATATTATAATAACTGATCTTTGACCATCTTCTAATGGAACACGGCGGGTGACATCTGTGGAGCACGAATTGTTTACTATATCCGAGCGCCAACAGCTTTTGATGGAGTCCGTGTTGATCGTATTTAGTTGTTAACGATAATTAATATTTGTCTTTGTCTCTTTTTTATATTTTGTCACGTATGAACCAGAATTCTAGCTTTGGTATCTACAATTGTATTATTATGAAAATTATAGCGAGTGATTGTTGCTTAGCGCCAACTCAGTAATTTTTCAGCTATATCATGGCGAGAAAAAAGGTAATTTTCAATGAAATGATGATGAGATCCGCTTTGTTCTAGACCAATACGCTTAGCTGGATTTTTATATTCCTAGCTCACTGAAGCAACAGTCCGAGGATAGACATGTCGCCCCATTCGGACACATTTTCTTGATTCCGAGCCAACCAGTCTTTGTTCTTTCTCCTTAATGATGTGCCCTTGGCGGAGAAGCAGCGGATATCAATTTTATAGTCTTTGGTTTGACCCGATAGGGGCTCGAATCCACGATCTACCACACTGGAGTCTAGCACGCTAACCATTACACAACCGATGCGGTTTGCAAATTATATTGTCGATGATAGGACAAAACAAAACTTACATGCCAACTTCCATTATGTTCATATGCAAATTATGTTGTTGGCATAATGTTGGTTTACATTGTGATTGCTATGGTACTTTCATTTTCAGTTACTATATATAACCCTAGAATATATTTTTTACTATACGTTTAGGCAATATGTGTTATTTAAACTGCGATTATCAACACACCTCAACTATCAACGATCTGTCCATTCTCATGTTTGAAATGTCGTACATCGCATGTGCAAAATCATTATCATATGATGAACACAGTTAGCATTATAACAGAAATATGTGACTTATGCCAGATTATATATAGCGAGAGTTTGATAAAAAAATCAAAATCAGAATACAAACTGTATCATGTAAGAACTAATTAGCGTGATAAAGGTGATAAAGGTGTGTTGATGAGATATGATCTCCAGACAACATTATTGTTTTCAAGTTAGGCGATATTAATTCGATGTTTGACATTCAAACGCGGCAAATATATAATTCGTCCCAATTCTATTTTTGCATATTTATTAGAATAAGTATGTTCTATCATATCGAATGCTCCTCTTGTTCTATATGTCAATCCTTGGATATAATTTTCCGTTCGGGCTAATTGTACGCATGTAAATTACGCATTCTGAGAAAAGAAATATTAACATTAGAAAACGCCATTGCTACCGAAAACCCTTAATTTAATACCATTTTTAAATTGATCTATTAAGGTTTTAAACTTCCGCTGTTTTGGTTTATAGTAGTAGTTAATATCGTAACTAGTGTTGATGTTGTGAATGCAAATATAATCTTGTAACGTAAGTTTGCTGTTTCTATGGTAACTAGTTTTGAGGAAGTGGATGCTATTTTTTTTTCTGTACAGTAAGGTTTTCAGTTTTCATGGAAACTAGTGCTGATGTTGCGGGAGTTTATTTTATGACTGTTGTTTCTATGGAAAATAGTATTGAAATTGTTGATACTAATATAAGTATGCAAGATAAGATTGCTGTTTCTATGGAAACTAGTGCTACGCTTGGTGGATAATATAAGTATATCCGCTACGATTGCTGCTGTGTCTATTATTACCTCTTTGGTATCTTCATCTTATTAGTTTTTATGCTGTCCTATTATGTGTCTTTACGTTCTTGGTTCCGTGTTGTGATGTCGGCTACGATTTCGCATAAAAACGATGTTCGGTTCGTCTTTACCTCCAGTTGTTTGTAGAAGGGCTCATGACTTATTTACCATTGTGTTTTTGTTTTGTTTGTTTTCGTATTGTGTACCCTATGCTGCCATTTTCTCTGGATTGTCCATTTTTTATTGCGCCTTCGGTATTCTTTAACGCTTATTCAATCTTTTCTTAGTAGTGCTTAGATTGTGCCTGCTAATATTATTACACACGGAAAGATGGCTATATAGTGTTTCACATATATGTTGTATTGATTCAGACCCATATAAAAGTCCCACGTCATAAACATACATTCATTTCAAATACATTTTTATTTATGTCGTAATTCTTAAAAGCAAAACATATAAATACTTCAGAAATATATCATATTTCAATCAGTCTTTAATATATATGGGGCAGTCGCCATTGTGTTGTCTGTCCTTCGAATTACTGCTTCTGATTACCCTTTTGGTATCTTCAAACTCTTCTAGACAAATGGAATTTTTATCATTTTGTCTTATGTAATGACGAATAAGATGACGAAGGCAATACATCCTGTGCTTAGTAGATAATTATCTTATTCTTTAGCACAGAGATTAACTACAACAAAAATAATATTTAGGGGATTTGATGGTGATGTTGTAAAAATCTTTAAGACCGCTTTGGGAGGTGGAGGGTGGGAGGTGGCTGGTTGTGTCTATTATTACCCCTTTTTGGTATCTTCAAACTTTTCTTTCTAGTGTTTAGATTGTGGCTACTAATATTATGACGCACGGAAAGATGGCTAGATTGTGTTTCGCATATTCCTTATATTGATTCAGACACATAAAAAAGTCCCACGCTATAAGCATATTTCATTTCAAATACATTTTATTGAATTTTTCGTATTTCTTAACGGCAAAAAATGTATACTTTAGAAATATATCTATTTCTATCAGTCTTTGATTTATATGCCTTTGATTATATTTTTTTTGTACTAGCACCTTTGCTTCCGTGTCGAAATTTTCGGTTTTACATTGAAACACTGATGGAAAGCGAATAACCTAAATCAATGCAAAGAAAAATGAGATATACAAAAATAGACAAACTCACGATGCAATAACAATATTAAGATGAAGTCACGCAATAATCTGCAACAATGAAGACATATATGACATATAGCTTTTACTGAATTATTGAATATATGCATTGATTGTTCGTGCTAAATTACCATCAAAGATAGCGTGTAAAAATTATACAACTATCAGATATATATTGCGGATAAATGCATCTACCATTAATTAATTTCATTATTGAATTTTGTTGGATAACTTGGTTTGATCTGATTGATCGCTGAGTAAATATGATATCACATTATAATAAAATAGTTCCCTGACTCGAATATATATTGGTTTTCAAATGAAAATATCACAGGAGTCCCACTTCAATGGACACACACAAACATTTTGAAAAACAGTTATTTATGAATATTTATATATTAGTCTGGATAATCATATAAATTAAATACAAGTAAATGTTATATGTTAAAATCACCTAATTAGAGTTGGCAATACATCTCATGCTTATGAATGAGGAAAGCTTAACCTGACCTAATTCATAAACACGAGGATGATTACCTTTTCATCCTAAGTTACTTAGTGAGTGCTGGCATTTTAACTCGCAAGTGGAAAACACTTGAAAGACCTCATCATATAAGTTGAAGTGGTAGTGTGTACCCATTAAGCTGATTTGACCCTGCCACGCTTTAATGGAGTGCCTATGCAAAACCGTGATAGTAAGCCGTCAATCATATATGTGTTAGGGGTATCGAATTTGTCTCTGTTTCTACACTTTTTCATTGGATTATTAGAACTGTTTCGACATCGTGGTATTTATTGCTTTTTCAAATTAGTAGGCTGCATGTCTCTGAACAAAATGCCTAAGTTTTAATGAAAGGTGAGCGCATTTTTGACTGTCGTCTGCGCAACCGTAGCTCTTAACTGTCTTTTGTTTTAAATTTTTACCGTCAAAATAATAATAATAATAATAATAATAATAATAATAATAATAATAAGAAGAAGAAGAAGAAGAAAAAAACTAGCTAGGTTGTCTGTGATCTTATAAATCAATAATAAGAACACTTTGATCTAACTTCCTTGCTGTCATACAAACCTTTAATTAATAAACGTTGGAGTAAACGGAAGGGGCAAGAAAGAATGAACAATCCAGAGAAACTGTAAATAAACGTTAGAGAATACCGAAGAGGCAATCAAGAATGAACAATCCAAAGAAACTGTAAATAAACGTTAGAGAATACCGAAGGGGCAATAAAGAATAAACAATCCAGAGAAACTGTAAATAAACGTTAGAGAATACCGAAGAGGCAATCAAGAATGAACAATCCAGAGAAACTGTAAATAAACGTTAGAGAATACCGAATGAGTAATCAAGAATGAACAATCCAGAGAAACTGTAAATAAACGTTAGAGAATACCGAAGAGGTAATCAAGAATGAACAATCCAGAGAAACTGTAAATACCGAAGGGGCAATCAAGAATGAACAATCCAGAGAAACTGTAAATAAACGTTAGAGAATACCGAAGAGGCAATCAAGAATGAACAATCCAGAGAAACTGTAAATAAACGTTAGAGAATACCGAAGGGGTAATCAAGAATGAACAATCCAGAGAAACTGTAAATAAACGTTAGAGAATACCGAAGGGGTAATCAAGAATGAACAATCCAGAGAAACTGTAAATAAACGTTAGAGAATACCGAAGAGGCAATCAAGAATGAACAATCCAGATAAACTGTAAATAAACGTTAGAGAATACCTAAGAGGTAATCAAGAATGAACAATCCAGCGCAACTGTAAATAAACGTTAGAGAATACCGAATGGGCAATCAAGAATGAACAATCCAGAGAAACTGTAAATAAACGTTAGAGAATACCAAAGGGGCAATCAAGAATGAACAATCCAGAGAAACTGTAAATACCGAAGGGGGAATCAAGAATGAACAATCCAGAGAAACTGTAAATAAACGTTAGAGAATACCGAAGAGGCAATCAAGAATGAACAATCCAGAGAAATTGTAAATAAACGTTAGAGAATACCGAAGGGGGAATCAAGAATGAACAATCCAGAGAAACTGTAAATAAACGTTAGAGAATACCGAAGGGGTAATCAAGAATGAACAATCCAGAGAAACTGTAAATAAACGTTAGAGAATACCGAAGGGGGAATCAAGAATGGACAATCCAGAGAAACTGTAAATAAACGTTACAGAATACCGAAGAGGTAATCAAGAATGAACAATCCAGAGAAACTGTAAATAAACGTTAGAGAATACCGAAGGGGCAATCAAGAATGAACAATCCAGAGAAACTGTAAATAAACGTTAGAGAATAATAAAGGGGCAATCAAGAATGAACAATCCAGAGAAACTGTAAATACCGAAGGGGGAATCAAGAATGAACAATCCAGAGAAGCTGTAAATAAACGTCAGAGAATACCGAAGGGGTAATCAAGAATGAACAATCCAGAGAAACTGTAAATAAACGTTAGAGAATACCGAAGGGGTAATCAAGAATGAACAATCCAGAGAAACTGTAAATAAACGTTAGAGAATACCGAAGAGGCAATCAAGAATGAACAATCCAGAGAAACTGTAAATAAACGTTAGAGAATACCGAAGGGGTAATCAAGAATGAACAATCCAGAGAAACTGTAAATAAACGTTAGAGAATACCGAAGGGGTAATCAAGAATGAACAATCCAGAGGAACTGTAAATAAACGTTAGAGAATACCGAAGGGGGAATCAAGAATGAACAATCCAGAGAAACTGTAAATAAACGTTAGAGAATACCGAAGAGGTAATCAAGAATGAACAATCCAGAGCAACTGTAAATAAACGTTAGAGAATACACAAGGGGCAATCAAGAATGAACAATCCAGAGAAACTGTAAATAAACGTTAGAGAATACCGAAGGGGTAATCAAGAATGTACAATCCAGAGAAACTGTAAATAAACGTTAGAGAATACCGAAGAGGCAATCAAGAATGAACAATCCAGAGAAACTGTAAATAAACGTTAGAGAATACCGAAGGGGGAATCAAGAATGAACAATCCAGAGAAACTGTAAATAAACGTTAGAGAATACCGAAGGGGTAATCAAGAATGAACAATCCAGAGAAACTGTAAATAAACGTTAGAGAATACCGAAGGGGGAATCAAGAATGGACAATCCAGAGAAACTGTAAATAAACGTTAGAGAATACCGAAGAGGTAATCAAGAATGAACAATCCAGAGAAACTGTAAATAAACGTTAGAGAATACCGAAGGGGCAATCAAGAATGAACAATCCAGAGAAACTGTAAATAAACGTTAGAGAATAATAAAGGGGCAATCAAGAATGAACAATCCAGAGAAACTGTAAATACCGAAGGGGTAATCAAGAATGAACAATCCAGAGAAACTGTAAATAAACGTTAGAGAATACCGAAGAGGCAATCAAGAATGAACAATCCAGAGAAACTGTAAATAAACGTTAGAGAATACCGAAGGGGTAATCAAGAATGAACAATCCAGAGAAACTGTAAATAAACGTTAGAGAATACCGAAGGGGTAATCAAGAATGAACAATCCAGAGAAACTGTAAATAAACGTTAGAGAATACCGAAGGGGGAATCAAGAATGAACAATCCAGAGAAACTGTAAATAAACGTTAGAGAATACCGAAGAGGTAATCAAGAATGAACAATCCAGAGCAACTGTAAATAAACGTTAGAGAATACCGAAGGGGCAATCAAGAATGAACAATCCAGAGAAACTGTAAATAAACGTTAGAGAATACCGAAGAGGCAATCAAGAATGAACAATTCAGAGAAACTGTAAATAAACGTTAGAGAATACCGAAGGGGTAATCAAGAATGAACAATCCAGAGAAACTGCCAACTTATCGTAATAAATGATGGAATCAATAGTAAAACTAAGTCAATAATTCCTTTACAACATTAGTCTGACACGTCCGCGATAAATCTTATGTTTGGATACAAGAAAAAATACGACCTCATTAATAAATATATTATAGAATAAGCTCCAATAATTACTTACATGTAAATAAGACAACAGGGAGGTAATTAGAAGTAGTAATTATAGGTATTTAGGCTAGGTTTATGTTTCAGTTATCTCCTAGCAGTCAGTTTTATTTGTTGACGAACCCGGAACCACAGACCTGTCGCAAGTCACTGACAAACTTTAGTACATAATGTTGGATCAGGTACACCTTACCATGAACAGGATTGGAACTCAAAACTTTAGTGGTGATAGACACTGATTGCACTGAATCCCACGGAAAAAAACCGGGGGTGAGCTCATGTGGTCCAGAAGAGTTAGCTTTTTCTGCTCCACCAATGACTCCGGTCGTGCTTCCCTTGTCAAAAACAATTGGGTATAGTGTAAAACGATTCGCGATTAACTTTGCTGTAAATAGCGATAGCAATGACATTATCTTTCAACTGGACAGTAACCGCAGCTCGAAATAAAATTCAGGTTTGACGAGTCAGGATTACCTATTAGGTCAATATGACGCTATCGATATTGAAAAAAATGGTGTTTGATGTTTGACCGTGAAGGGCATTACCAACCTCTTATAATTACTGTCTATGACGTGTACACTGTTTATCGTACATATTACTTGTTCAGATATCATCTTATCTTATATAAACGTTAGAGAAACCGAAGGGGGAATCAAAAATGGACAATCTATTGAAACTAACGACATATGGTACACAAGACGAGGAAAAACAAACCAAAAACAAAACAAAATAAGACATGTGGCATCCTACAAACAACTGGAGGTAAATTAGACCGCCACTTTGAGTACTTCCTTATCTAAAATCTTTCTACATATGTTGAAATTGATCTGTGTTCTATTATTAGTAACATGATTTGTAACCGCTATGACTATAAAATCAACTAATTTATCTTGGCATTTTAATATGATTTGACATGTGCATAATTCAATTAGAAGTAAAAATAAGATGTCACCTTGTTATCACCGGATGCTGTCTTAATATGGTTTTATAGAATTATCCATAGTTACCAAGATTACATTAAAATAATTATTTTATTACGTACAAAACAGTGAATAATACGCCATCCTTTTAATAGAGTAGACGACATTCCCTCAACCTGTGGTTTATTTTAATTTTGTGCTAATTATTGGATATTTCTATGAGAAAAACACGAGAACAGATATACATGCATATCGTTTTCATCACGCGCGTAGAATAGCCAAACATTGTTTTTTGTGCTTGTCCCTACGTCCTATGTCGTCATCTCTTGTGTGTTCAATGTGAAAGGTAGTTGCTTATTTTGTTGATATTGGTGGAATTGTTGACCATTACTGTTAAAAAGAACACCCATCATTGATTTGATCTAACGCAGAGAAAAACCAAACATTATTTATATCTCGGATAGAGAACAGGCATAATATGTTTTTCTCGTACAAAGAACAACCTTACATTGTTTTGGTCTAGCGCAGAGACAATCTATGCATTCTTTATATCTCAGACAAAGGACAGACATAATATGTGTCTTCCCATACAAAGAACAGCCTTACATTGATTTGATCTAAGGCAGAGAAAAGCCAAACATTCTTTATATAATAGACAAAGGACAGCCATAATATGTTTCTTCTCGTACAAAGAACAGCCATACATCCTTTGTGCGTTTTCTTTTGGCCATTGTGTTGTATATCTTTTGGCCATTGTATTGTATATCTTTTGGCCATTGTATTGTATATCTTTTGGCCATTGTATTGTATATCTTTTTCGATTTATAGCTAATGGCTATCCCATTGGTATCGTCAAGCTGTTCCCATAACTCGCATACATAGTATGAACTTGCATGAGGAATCATTTATGATGATAAGATTTGAGGCTTTTAGTTTCTATTTTAAATATTGTGCATAAGAAGAGGTAAGCATATAGTACATCATGATTAGTAAGCAATTTCATTAGTTATCACTATAATGTTCCACTCAAAATGGTCACTGATTGAATAAAATAAAACAAAAAACCCATTACAGAAAATCTTAAAAGTTGGTCAACACAGGAGCTGAACCGAAGTACTTGCGAATGGTTTGCAGTTCCTGTTTCTCTTAAAACACACACAGAGTTACTCAATGTCAAGTCCGGTATATTTTAAATTGTGTCGATGATAGAGGGAAGAAAAAAAAAGAAATCGTAAAAGGGAAATGATATGTTGTACATTTACAGTCTCATGTTTATGCATTTAAAGTTGTAATTACTAATTAAATTTAGATATGAATCAATCTATCTTAAGAAAACGTTGGTAAGCATCCAATTAAATCGATGGATTGCTACTTAACCCGCCTTTGCACGTAATAAATTGCGTGTCCATCAATACATCAATTGAAGGTTTGACAAGGCCGTCAATTAAAGTCAAATGAAGTCTTAAATAATAAAAATTGTGATGTTTATTACTTTCTTGAAGAGTCCTTGGACTTATATTAAACCCCCTAAGTTATAAGGAAAACGATGATATATAACGCTTAGTTCGTCATTGAAAAATTTTCTCTGCTACAATGATTATTCCCTATGGATTTCGTGAAGATACCTTGGAATTAACTTAAAACCTCCTAATGTATAAGGAAAATGATGATATATAATACTTAGTTCGTCACTGAAAGCTTTTGTCTGTTACAATTATTGCTCCCTATGAGATTCATTGGAGAGACCTTGGAAATAACTTTAACCCCATAAGTTATCAGGAAAACGATAATATAAAATGCTTAGTTCGTCACTGAAAGCTTTTGTCTATTACAATTATTACTCCCTGTGGGATTTCGTGCATCATACATTTATGTTTTACGATTGTAATCTGATATGAAAAGAAAGTTTAAACAGTGATGGTTAACACTTCCACCAATATCAACAAAGGGAGCAATTACCTCTCACCCCAAATCATTGAACAAAAATACCACGACATACAACTTGGAAATCCAGTTGATGGGACCCCAAATCCAATGTGTTAGGATATCTTCTTTCATTTATACACTATTGTATTGCGTGACATCTTGTATTTCTGTAGCATTAAATAAAATGAAAAGTCAAAAATACCGAAAAGGTCATAAATAACAATAATGGTGATGTATGTTCACTTCCGTGAAGAGGCCTTGTAATTAACTTAAGCCCCCTAAGTTATAAGGAGAATGATGATATATAATACTTAGTTCGTCACTGAAACCTTTTGTCTGCTACAATTATTACTCACTATGAGATTCATTGGAGAGGCCTTGTAATTAACTTTACCCTCCTAAGGTATAAGGAAAATGATGATATATAATACTTAGTTCGTCACTGAAACCTTTTGTCTGCTACAATTATTACTCACTATGAGATTCATTGGAGAGGCCTTGTAATTAACTTTACCCTCCTAAGGTATAAGGAAAATGATGATATATAATACTTAGTTCGTCACTGAAACCTTTTGTCTGCTACAATTATTACTCACTATGAGATTCATTGGAGAGGCCTTGTAATTAACTTTACCCTCCTAAGGTATAAGGAAAATGATGATATATAATACTTAGTTCGTCACTGAAAGCTTTTATCTGCTACAATTATTGCTCCCTATGGTATTTCTTGAAGAGACCTTGAAATTACCTTAAATCCTAAGTTATAAGAAAAAATGATGATATATAATACTAAAATAATATTAATCGTCAGATGTTTAATAAATATTGACCGTCAAATGTTTTATAAATATTGAGAGTCAGTTGATTTATTAATAGTGAACGTCATATGTTTTATAAGTAATTGGTAATTCACAAAGCTTTCAGTCATAGAAACTATGGCTCAAAATGTGTTGTGTTAGGCTACAATTCCACATATTTTTCAAACAAAATTCAAAAAGGTAAAACATGCTACTCCGAGGAACAAGTGATCAGTATGCTGGAGTTCCTCATCGATAACATATTTGTCTTCTTTGGAGGGACACTGTTTCAGCAGGTCGTCGGCATACAAATGTGTACGAATTGTGCCCCTCTTCTAGCCGATTTATTTTTATACTCATATGAGTCGGAATTTCTTCAAAAGTTTGTAAAAGATAAGAAGATTCATGAGGTTAGAGCCTTTAATTTCACATACAGGTATATTTATGACGTTTTATCTATCAATAATTCTAGATTTGCAGAATTTCTTCCATTGATATATCCTCCAGAGCTGCAAGTTAAAGAGACCATAGACACAGCTTCGTCCGCATCATTTTTGGACATATACCTCGAATTTGACGACAGTGGTCAACTCAGTACTGAAATTTATGATAAACGGGACGACTTCAATTTTAAAATCATAAATTTTCCAAATATGTTCAGCAATATACCAACTTCTCCTGTATGTGGTGTTTACATCTCGCAATTGATTCGCTATGCAAGGGCCAGTAGCAATTATTCTGATTTCCTGAAACGTCATCTTTATCTGAGAAACAGGCTACTGGACCAGGTCTATGAAAAGATTCGTCTTATTCGATCTCTTGAAAAGTTCTTGTCGAAATATATTCCGTCTCTGCAGAGACGATAATAAACGATGGATTTTCATATAGTGAAAATGTATAAAGATAAGGCAGTCAACAAAAATGTCAAAAATATTTTTTGTCAATGTGTGACGTAAAAGTGTTTTTGACATTTACTTTCGTAGTTAAAATATTTCAGGTGACTAGAGGTTGTTGATTGAGATGATTCACGATAGATATTCCACCCTCCTCATTGAATTTGGTACTGCTTTGACAACTATTTTACCTATTTTGTTCCAGTATTGTTATAAATACCGCTATAGTGACAGCCGGAACCTTTGAGCCGTAATGAAAGTGGGAGGTTTGGCGCTTTAAAATCTGATTAAACGCACCATTTCTTTAGAAATGCCTGTGCCAAGTCAGGTTCATTACGGTTTTCACAGTTTTCCGGTTGTTGGCTGATTTTGTTTGTTTATATACTTATGAGTTTTGACTTTCCCTTTGAATGATTGTTCGGAGTTCGGTAATTTGTTATTACCCTTATTTTCTGATTTGATGTAAATAAAGTTTGTAAAACCATATTATTTGTGGAATATATATTAAACTTCCAGCGATCAAATAAAATAACGCACTTTTATAAGCATAAAAGACATAGCATTACCATTAAAAAAGGGGGAGTTGTGGTGTTTAACGCCATTTTCAACAATATTTCAGTTATATCGTGGCGGTAAGTTTTACTGGTGGAGGAAACTGGAGTACCCGGAGAAAACCACCGACCTGTCGCAAGTCACTGACAAACTTTATCACATAATGTTATATCGAGTAGTAATCCAACTACCATGAGATCACGACCATGACTGCCTCCACTACCATTAAAGGAACATAATGTTTTGTCTAATTTGATCGTAACCGTTTCTAATTTTGCTATGCATTATCTGTAACATCAGGAAATCAACGGCAATCGTAATTACCCAAAACATTATAGCTTATTTTCTCGCCTATTAATTATAGATAGGTTAATGAATAGGAAATCAAAATGTAACTTATTGAGCCACAAATTTAGACAAATAACAGAGCGAACAAGGCATACATTTATTTGACCTTACTGCTTCATGATTATATGCTTTATAAATATGAACAATCAGATGTTTTATTGAAATAACAACGTAGATATCAAAGTTACTGCGCACGATGCGTTTCTGTAATAACCTTCAGAAGGTACGATTTTCGGGGTGTAGGTCAAGGTGTGAATCAGACCTTTCTCTATATAAATATATATATCAATATATATATTAAGCCATGTCAGTGCCGAAACACTGACTAATTGGTGGATGATACCCTCGGGGTGGTATCGATTCAGTGACAGTAATAAAAGCATAGATATCAAATATACTGCGCACGATGCGTTTCTGGAATAACAATCATTAGCTGCGCTCAATATCAAAGTATTGGAAAGCCAAATAATTTAAGTGTTTGGTAGCAATAAACCAAAGAGCCTAAACAGGATAGCCAAAATATACTTAGGTCATGTATGCCTGAGGGGGGAGAACCATAGTTTTTATATTGAAAACGATACATTATTTAAAACTGTAATATACGTGTGACAGGGCCTTTAATCTTAAAAACGATTGATTATAATAAGAATAACACTAAGACATAACACAACCTTAACACGAACATTTCTATTTTGATCGATTGTAACCGTTTCATTATTTGGCTAAACATTAACTGAGATATCTGGAAATCATATTACAACGGCCATATTATCGCTCGTCATTGTCACGATCATATATATGCTTTTATGTTCCGTCGTAGTTGTAATTTAACATACCACCCACACAACGTTGATTGAATTAGAACATTATATAGAAGTTTAAATGATGTCTAAGTGGTAATATGTGTTTTTTTTGTGTGAAGGCAAATCGCTTTAAGTTCTTAATAAGGATGTCGGTAGCACAACAAATATGTACAAACATCAATAGTTTAACTTTCACTAAAAAACCCAGATTAATTCTTTTTTAGCATGCTTGTTTTACAAATATCTGTTTGAACAGCTACAGGAACAGATTTGTTTTTCTTTTTTGCATTTTTCAGGTCGATTTAATGTTTTTAAATACAACTTGGCGACACAAAACTTGTTCGTTGTCTGTTAATAAACAAAACCATTTATTGGTGATGCCCATTCAGTCATTGTTTTACCGAATGTATAGCATTTAAATGGTATATGAATATTTTGTGTGCAAACCTGTGCTGTTTTTGATTTTATTCCAATAAACGTTAGAGAATACCGAAGGGACAACCAAGAATGGAGAATCCAGAGAATACTGAAGGGACAACCAAGAATGGAGAATCCAGAGAATTTAGGGACAACCAAGAATGGACAATCCAGAGAAGTTGACACAGGACGCTATAGAATACTGAAGGGACAACCAAGAATGGACAATCCAAAGAAGTTGGCACAGGGCGTTAGAGAATACTGAAGGGACAACCAAGAATGAACAATCCAGAGAATTTGACACAGGGCGTTAGAGAATACTGAAGGGACAACCAAGAATGGACAATCCAGAAAATTTGACTCAGGACGTTAGAGAATACTGAAGGGACAACCAAGAATGGACAATCCAGAGAATTTGACACAGCACGTTAGAGAATACTGACGGGACAACCAAGAATGGACAATCCAGAGAATTTGACACAGGACGTTAGAGAATACTGAAGGGACAACCAAGAATGGACAATCCAGAGAATTTGACATTGGAGGTTAGAGAATACTGAAGGGACAACCAAGAATGGACAATCCAGAGAATTTGACACAGGACGTTGGAGAATACTGAAGGGACAACCAAAAATGGACAATCCATCTTACAATGATTCTTTATTCTTTGGCTTTGGAGATAAAATATATGCTTAAAGTAATAAATTTCTCAATGAAGCCATTTTATTACAAGTAAAATCTCCAGTTGTCATGTAGTAGGCGGTGTATTTGTGTCTTGTTTCTATTGAGATTGGTGTTTCCCTGACCGTAATCACACAGTGACTGAATTTACATCTTGGAATGGCATCTATGCATATCATCTCTAAAGTTTTGTGTGCTTGACCACAATAATTGTGAACACGTACTCGAAACGAACTTCTATGAAACAATTGTCTTGTGTTTGTGGAAGATCGATGGCTTGTGCTACGATATAACTAATGTAAGGTGAATATGATCATTAGCCTCCATAACATCATTAAGTCTATTATGCCATTATCAAAGGAGCTATTATCTCTTTAGAGTGATGCTTTCAATTTACCTTTACATTATAAAAAGCATACGAGACTATGGTGTAGGCAGGAAAGTACAGCTAATCGCTTAATGTCTATATTATGTATTATTTTTGTACTATCTGCTGTCTTTTTACCGTCAATGGAAATGCGCAGCGAGTTGGGAAGGAATGATAAGAACATAGCCCTTTATTAGCGCTGCAATTCGTCTACCCTTTTTCTAAATCTACAAAGGGGATCTTTCATGTGTAAGGAGTGTAACATTCCCCAGGCGTGATTCCCACTATGATTTTCCGTATCAAGAGGGCATCTCACTTTCAGTCACGTGGTGGACGTGACGGGAAGCTGTATGCATTGAGCTTTGCGAACTGTTACCAGTACCCAGTGTAATATTTCACCTATGCAATTATTGAGCATAACATTTAAATTATTTACGACTTGTTTCTATCGATATTATGCAGATGTTACTGTAATATCGTGCACGCAATGTTATCATTTACAAAAAAAATGTCAAATATCGCGACAATAGCTCTGTCGTTTAATACACAAAATGCAGATATACCAGATATGCTATCACCCAATTAAATCAGGATACGCAAAAACAACACACGTTCAAATAGAATATCAAAAAAGGAACAAAAGCTAAAACTGATCGAACTGTCATAAATACTTGATAATCATCATTGATCTTGACAGCATGTTATGCTGAAGAACGGTTTTAAATTCCTAATCTAATACACAAAAGAAAAATCGAAGATCCAAAATAGTCAAAACAAATTCATAAGATGATATCTGGAGATCAACGTCAGTTCAAATAAACTATGTTGAAGCCGTCACTTCGAAAGTGGTACGGTCGCCACCATGAATTAATCAACCATTACGGAATATCTGTGTTACAAATGACCACAGATATGTCCCACTTGTAATCCCAATCCGTAAAGATATGCTTCACTAATGGAGCAGGAACTGCCTACCATTCCAGAGCACCTGAGATCACCCCAGTTTTAGTAGGGTTCGTGTTGTTCAAGCTCTAGCTTTCTCTGCATTGATTTGCAAATAGTTGTTTGCTCTTTGTCCTTGTTTTCTTTTTGACCAATGTATTGTCCTTCTTCGATTTACCACTTCTGACTACCTCGTCGGTATCTTCAAATTTGTTCTTCAAATAAAATCAGAAGAGGAAAATCTAAAGATCAATAAAACAATAATCTTACGTGAAGACTTCAGTTTAGATATTGTAATGTCAGAAACCCTAATAAGAGGTCAAATAAGGAGGCACTATGCAATAGTAATGGCAAAAATAATACTCTTTCTTGAAGACGTCAGTGTCGATAAGGAAACCTTAAAAAAACAATGGGAGTTGGCCTTACTGGGGGACATTATCACACTTAATATAAGGTTAAATAAGGTTATATCAGGAACTACTAAGCAATGATAATGGGAGAAAGTAATACCCTTTCTTGAAGACGCCAGGAAACCTTAAATAATAACGAGAGTTAACCTTACATCAATACGTCAGCTAAGACAACGTGAGACAAAGAAAGCCTACATAAGAGATAGGCTTACCATAACCAATTAGTCAAAGTAATATCATATAAGGAAGTGTGTCAGATAACATCAGACGAGGAAGATCTGTATACACATATACGGTGTACTCGATACAACATTAAGATAATGTCAGAAAAAGAAATCCTAATTAAGAAATAATCTTACCATAACCCATTAGTTAAAATGATATCATATAAGGAAGTGTGTCAGATAACATCAGACGTGGGAGGATTGTGTACAAATATACGATATATTTATGATATATAATCCCAATTAGTCATAGTGAAACCACTGTCGTGGGTTTGAGTTCGGAATACTCGGAATACTCTAAATAGACGGAAGTGCTAACATGAAGCTGAAGTACTCCGACTTCCTCCACCACTAAAACTGGTCACCATGATATAGCTGAAATATTGTATAAAGTAAAAGAAAAGAAGAAAAAAATAATGATAAAAGTTGAGAACATCAGTCCAATTAAAATCGTGGTGTGTACTGAAATGGTGATGTATTATACATAACTGCCGGGGTCCGAGTGGCTCAATGAGTTAGGTCGTTGGATATAACAACTCATACAAGCCTATCACCAATACGCGCCCGGCTTTGTAAATTACAAAAAAGGGTGCACTCGACTCGCAGCTGCAAGTGATAAAAGCTTACTAGTTGTTTGCCCATGGTCGATGGTTCTCTCCGGGTACTCCGACTTCCTCCACCAATAAAACTGGTCACCATGATATAGCTGAAATATTGTTGAAAGTGGCGCTAAGCACAAAAAAATTTAAAAAATCATTGCATAGCTGCCTGTAGTTGAGGAGTTTCGCTAGATTACCATACGAAGAAAATATCACTTGAGACGCACTACGGTAGGAATTCCACGACAGAAATACACTAGTGTATTTCTTCCTTACGGAATAAACACACTAGTGCATACTGCAAGGTAGAAATACACTAGGGTATTTACGTTCCCGGACATTCTACACATCGGAAAGAAAGTACGCTTACAATATATCAGAGAAGCGAGTGGTATGTCGTCATATTGACAAACCAATTGAAATACATAACAGTGAATGTAGTAAGACAAGAAAATTAAGATTTTATGCGAGTGTGAACACTGGATGAACGACAAAGCCATTGCTCCCGCTTTACATCCGATATGTTCAATCAGACCATTCCTAAACAAAAAAGACCATTCCTTGGCTTGAAAGTCCATTCCTTCACCCAAAACATGAGACCATTCCCATACATTTTTGTCATGTTTTTGTCGTGACCGTTCCGTGACTTAAACAAAATTTTCATAGACGTTTTAAGAGGGATACAAGGCTTGTCAAAGGCTGAAATGACATTTGTTGGACAATTCACATGTTTGAATAATTTGGCATCAACATATTAATATAAAAAGTCACTAGGCGGTAGGAATTGGTGAAATAAATTGGATTCTACGCCTCGATATCTTTGTCGCTGCATTGATCAACTACCGAAGGCAGTTTACGATAAAAACAAAAGGATCAAGCTTTACTGACTTAAGGGTGAAGTAGAAAAAAGACTGCCCTATCTAAACGTGTAACTCATAGACACTAAGATAACCTATAAAGAACGATAATAGTCAAAATCGGCACACCTACCTTTTCGATGATGTACAATCCGCCATCTTGAAATGACCATTCCTTATCGGGTACACGACAGTGGGTACACCACGAATAAAAATGAATTTACAGTATATTATATCATCTTAGAAAATAAGATAGAACATAAGGGACCTCTCACTGCTGAAATATATGGATTTTTGGATGGCAATGCTTTGAATATAACATTGTTGATGTGATAGGCTGATAATTATTCTTAAATCGTGCAAATCCTGCTCCAATCAGTATGATACATGTAAGATATCTTCCTTAAACATACAGATTAAATGTGAAAAGGAACTGTTATTGAATTGTTTTTTTCGCGTGAATTATCAATATATATATATATATAATCGTAAGGTGAATGTAAGGATAGACATAAGACATGTGAGTATCATCTAAGCAAATTTAGGCATGTCTATTCTTAGCTTCGCCTTATACGAGACAAGGTAACGTATCGATTAACGAAGTTATTTTATATATAACAGAAGTGGCCGAGTGGTCTAAGGCGCGGGACCTAATGCTAAGCGATTGGTGCTTTAATGCATCAAAGGTGTGGGTTCGAGTCCATTCGAGGGGGAACAAACAAATTGGCAGCACAGTTGGATATATATATCCTGCTGTCTTAAAGCCCCCCCCCCCCCCCAAAAGATAATACCGCATCATAGGAAGGAACATATCCAAAATTTAATTGGGATTATGGTGTTATAACGTCACTTTCAACAATATTTGAGTTATTATATCGTGGCGGTCAGTTTTATTGGTAGAGGATACAGAAGCACCCGATGAAACTCACCAACCTGCCGCAAGTCACAGATAAACTTTATCACATAATGGTGTATCGAGTACACCTCGCCATGATCGGGAATCAAACTCACAACGTTTGTGGTGATAGGGACTGATTGCATATATAGTAATAAATCCAACTGCTATACGATCACGACCACTAACTCATTTAGATCTCTTTTGTTGTTAATCAATGGTTAGAGTTAACTTTGTAAATGTTAGTACTCGTTAATGGAAATGTTCATTCCTATAACTAGTTTAAACTGCAGCTGGTGTAAGCTCGACGTAGCAATAGGTGCTTGTGATATCCCAAACAACAATGTAATCAGATCATATATCACATATAAATTAATGGGTAGAGCTTTGTTAGAATATGATACCTTTAAAAGTTGTCCTTCAGGGAATCAAAATAACCGGATATTAATAATACCATTACAAAAGGATTGTAACCCGAACGTAATTACTAATAATAATGTTGATCTGGATGTTTGTTATAAGAAATCTTGCAATGATGGCCTTGAAATGGAAGTCCTGCCAAAAATATAGAATACAATATGCTCATCTTATTGTTATTGGAACTAAAGTTCATCTCTATCTGGCGCAATTAAACTACATGGTAGCATGTATAAGAAGAGTTTGAAGATATCAAAGGGGCATTCAAAAATGGAAAATCCAGAGAAGAGTTTGAAGATACAAAAGGGGCATTCAAAAATGGAAAATCCAGAGAAGAGTTTGAAGATACCAAAGGGGCATTCAAAAATGGAAAATCCAGATAAGAGTTTGAAGATACCAAAGGGGCATTCAAAAATGGAAAATCCAGATAAGAGTTTGAAGATACCAAAGGGGCATTCAAAAATGGATAATCCAATAATCCAGATAAGAGTTTGAAGATACCAAAGGGGCATTCAAAAATGGAAAATCCAGATAAGAGTTTGAAGATACCAAAGGGGCATTCAAAAATGGACAATCCAGATAAGAGTTTCAAGATACCAAAGGGGCATTCAAAAATGGGCAATCCAGAGAAGAGTTTGAAGATACCAAAGGGGCATTCAAAAATGGACAATCCTGATATAAACTGTCAACATAGAGTACATAAGACTATAGGCAAGCAAACACAAAACGTAAATAAGACATGAGTGACCTTACAAACAACTGGAGCTAAGAAACCTTCTAATGATGGCTTTGAAATGGAAGTCCGGTCAAAAATCTAGAATTCAACATGGGCGTATGTGAATAATATAGATCTAATTGTTATTGAAACTAAGGTTAATCTCTCTCAGTCATAATTAAGGAGCAGTAACCTACTTTGGTTGATATGTCGTTTATGCACTTGTATTTTCTTGCATCAAAAGGTTTTTTTAATGCTTAAATCATGTTGTATTTCCTTTGTTTCGATTCTTAGCCTAGTTATCCAGGAGTATCTGTAGAAACCACCGACCTATCGTAGGTTACTGACAAACTATCACATAATGTTGTATCGAGTACACCGTGCCAGGAACGTGACTCGAACTCAAAACTTTTACTACAATTATTGCATCCAACTACCATACCATATAACATATACTTGGTACGATGCGTTTCTGGACAAAAATGTACAATTATGTAACTAACAATGCAAATTATCACAAATTATCACAAATTATCACAATAAAACTGTATTGTAAAACCACCACAAGATCGATTTACCATGATTTGTTCCTGAATTGTTATCTAATTTTCAACAAAACAAATATTTTTAAAAAATTGTGTAATTTGAGGGAAAAAAAGAAAATTGATTGAAATGTTATGTATTTATGAAATATTGATTAAGCTCATTCTGTTGAACTCAACATTTTAATTGCTTTTTGTCTTCAGTTTTATTTAATGGCTGTGATTATTCATATTTAATTCAAAGCTTTATTTAGAGTCGATATAAACCATACATATAACACAAGCTTTAATGAGCTTTTAAAATCGATTATACAATTAAAATGCAAATACAAGATTCTAATTACAAGATATTACATTATAATGGATGAGAATAAAGCGTGCTCAAAGTCAATTGAAATCTTCAAATCTAATCACAAGGTTTTATACTGTTTTGGATGAGAATATAGTCTGCGTTGTTGAGTCAGTTGAGAGTTTCAAATAAGGTATCTAACACCGTCAATAGGTGCTCTCCCTCTTCGACGTCCCAGGTACAAAAAAAAATCACTATTCATCTCTAAATATCTACAGGGCGTAGCCGGAATCACATTTAAAATGAAATTACTTTACAAAAAATATGTATTAAAGTATGCTACTGAAATGTTAGGACATTTCAAGAAAAACTATTTTATTTATTACCATCTGTTTTGTTTTTGCTACTTGACAGCTTAATCGCTAAAAAGATATACAGTTGGTGCATTTCCTCCTTATTACTAGTAATTATCGTAATATCGTAAAACCTGGAAAAAACATTTACACCAGGAATACTATTCCATCAAATATTGAAACCGTTCTGTTATTACTATATACTAATGATCTAAATCTCTTACTTGATTTCCGCTACTAAGATCTTATATATAAATGTAGTTCTACATACAGAGATCCCATTAGAAAATAAATTAATGTTAGAATCACATGTCATTTTATACGTGTTTTGATTGGTTTGAAAAGTTGAGTACATTTTCGTATGTACTGAATCTGAAAATAGATGTCGTTCCCAAGGCGTCGCGTGCCGTTGTCATCAGGCGATTTCCTTTGGGGTTATTTAAATTTATTTTCCTTACATGTACTTTAACAGATCTTTAGAATGTTTTAGAATCAACATGCGATTCATATCCTATGCACTGGAGTAGTTATTCACATATCCGGTTTTTAACGCTGATATAATAAATAAAATCAGGTACGCACGATATACAAATGTAGTTTGAAAACAAACAGTATTACCATTTGAACTGTTGATAAGTGTTGACATTTATGACATTCCTTTTATTTATGTTTTGTTTTTATATAAAGTTTGTTCGTATCGCCCTCTTTAGCCTCGTGTTTAATCTTCTTGAATGTTCTCAACAGATTAATGGACGGAATTTTGTTTTGGCCTTTGTGAAATAGCGTGCAAAAGACAGTTCGTGATATGTCGCTATCGGACTAGGGTTTTCTGGTATTTAGTTGTCATATTACTTACATCTACAACATACTTTCTATGTTTGTTTTTCTAGTTTTTGAGATTTGTTTGTTAATGTATTAAAGTACAACACAACAACTTAAAAACAAAATGTGAAGTGTACCTTTACAAATACAGTTCATTGAGACATCTTGTAAAATATTGCACTCATATTATACTGATATATAACTTATAATTTATTTATAAGAGTTTTAGTTTTCAGACCTGTTTCGCAGCCGGATGAAATAATTTTAAAATTTTTCCGACAATGTATGTATTGTGTTTAATGTCAAATTGTCATTATACGACAAAAACAACTGACAACATTTAATGAAAAAAACAGGTGCAATCTTCATTCAAATCGTTTCTATGGTGTTTTCTGTCACGCCCACGCTATACTGTTGCGGTTTCTTGACGTTCCCGACATCTAAATCTATGTATTCTGTTCATTGTTTTCATGTTCAAGACTATACAAAACAGTTCAATATCATGTTAGACTTTCATTAAACAGATTGTTTTTTTCAGCTTAAAAAAACATAAGAACATCCAAATAATGCGTTTATGTAGCTTTGAAATATACTTTTAATGATTTACTTTCTAATATACAGAAACGTCTTGGAATTCATCACATTTGTGCAATCTTATTTTCACTACCTGTATACTACCTCAAAGATCTTAGGGATGTTGGACTTGACAAAGGAGGCGTAGATCCTTTTTCTCCTAAGTACAGATTGTCTAGTATTATATGTGACGTGGCGTCTTTTCGTCTTTTCAAACCAATTCGATCTGAACCTCTTCATGATAACAACAGAAAATTCCTCCATGTTCCGTTTGTTAACAAAGGAATCGATGCTATTAACATCAGCAACATTCTTAATAGAAAAGAGGTCGTAAAAGAAATTCCACCATATAACCCTCTGACTTGTGACTGCTCCCACTCTCCTTTTCAATACTACCAATCTGGACATGTAATCACTGGTGATCTGAATATCATTCATCATGAGAGTCTCCGAAAGGTGATTTCTCATGGTCTTAAATTCAGGGAACCTCAACACATCAATTGGAAACATAATTTCAGGATAATTATGGATGCTGTTGAAGATAATGCCAGAAGGTGGATAAAGAGAGAAGTAGACCAAGATCCTGAGTTAGAGTCCTTGTCAGATTGTGTTAGAACAATCAGATCTCTAGTACAAGGTCGGATTTGCAAACTCAAAAATTGTGTTAATAGTCGACCAAAGTCTGTATTTAAAGACCAAGAAGCTGTTAAGTGTCTTTCTTCTCTTCATGACAAATATGTTATCATTCCTGCGGACAAGGCTTCCAACAACATCGTGTTTGTATGTAAATCATATTACTGCGAATGTCTAATCAAGGAAATAGGCATACATTACAACACCTCTGGTAATACCACATACAAACCAACTTCGTTCGACAAAGATGAAATCTTAGCTAACCACAGATCCTTCATGACCTCTTTAAGCATTCCTCTGGTAAAGTGTCTGAGGATTTACCCTATTTGTATTGGATACCTAAACTTCATAAGACAACATACAAATAAAAGGTACATAGCGGGATCATCAACTTGTTCGACGAAAGAATTGTCCATTCACCTGACAAAGATTATGTCTGCAGTAAAAGAGGGACAATAGAAATATTGTGAAACTGTTTACTCGCGTAGTGGCATAAATCACATGTGGATTTTGAAAAACTCTAAAGATTTTTTGGATAACCTTAAATCAAGATCTTTCTCTCATGTATCCTCCATCAAAACTTTAGATTGTTCAACTCTGTATACCACCCGACCGCATGACAAATTAAAACCCCGCTTGAAAGAAACCATTCACAAAGCTTTCAGTCATAAAAACGATGGCTCAAAACTTGTTGTATTAGACTACAATTCCACATATTTTTCAAACAAAATTCAAAAAGATAAAACATGCTACTCCGAGGAACAAGTGATCAGTATGCTGGAGTTCCTCATCTATAACATGCTTGTCCCCTTTGGAGTGGCACTGTTTCAGCAGTTCTTCTGTATACCAATGGGTGAGAATTGTGCCCCTCTTCTAGCCGATTTATTTGTATACTCATATGAGTCGGAGTTTCTTCCAAATCTTGTAAAAGATAAGAAGATTCATGAAGTTAGAGCCTTTAATTTCACATACAGGTATATTGATGACGTTTTATCTATCAATAATCCTAGATTTGCAGAATTTCTTCCATTTATATATCCTCCAGAGCTGGAAATTAAAGAGACGCATACACAGCTTCGTCCGCATCATTCTTGAACTTATACCTCGAAGTCGACGACAGTGGTCAGCTCAGTACGAAAATTTATGATAAACGGGATGGCTTCAATTTTAAAATCATAAATTTTCCAAATATGAGCAGCAATATACCAGCTTCTCCTGCATATGGTGTTTGCATCTCGCAATTGATTCGCTATGCAAGGGCCAGTAGCAATTATTCTGATTTCTTGAAGCGTCATTTTTATCTGAGAAACAGGCTACTGGACCAGGGCTATGAAAAGATTCACCTTATTCGATCTCTTAAAAAGACTACATTTCGATACCAAGATATTGTCGAAAAATATTCTATCTCTGCAGAGACGATAATAAACGATGGATTTTCATAAAGTAAATATGGAAAATATATGAAAATAAGGATTAAGTAATCGTGGTTTAGACATGACGTCATTCAACATCTCATTTGAAATCAAATTGTTTAAGAAGATGACCGTTTAGTTAAACCGTTCTGCAGAGACGATAATAAAAGATGGATTTTCATAAAGTACTGCGTTGACTACTACTATGCCTAATTTGTCCCAGTATTGTAAAAAATGTTGCTATAGTGACAACCGGAACCTTTTAATCGTAATGGAAGCGGGAGGTTTGGCGCCGTCAAATCTGATTCAACCCACCATTTCTTTGGAAATGCCGGTACCAAGTCAGGGCCATTGCGGTTTTCCCAGTTTTCCGGTTGTTGACTGATTTTGTCTGTTTGTTGACTTATGAGTTTTGCCTTTCCCTTTGGAAGATTGCTCGGTGTTCGGTAATTTTGTTATTACCCTTATATACAAAATTATTCCCAAGGAACCAAATATTCAGGGTTTGAACCCACGAGCCAACAAATGTTTTCACTCGAAACAAAATTCACATTATTCTTTATGGACACGAAATATGGGTAGTTTTTATTTTTTATTTTTACCAAAATCACTTGTTGAGAACTACAGGATAAGATTATTTATGTGGCAGTCAATACAGCTTTTTCTGTTAAATTTCACGACAGAAATTAGAACAAAAATAACAAGAACAAAAAATACAAAACAAAAACAAAGACAAAACCAAACAAACAAACAAATTGCTGTCTAATCATAATTTAAGTTATCCACCTCAGGCGTAATGGCACCAAGTGGAGTATAAAATTAAGAGTATGTGACGGAGGTGTTGAATGCAGTTTGTCCAAGCATATTATATCTCTGTAATTCTTATTTGATCAGCATCAGAATGTGACGAACATGTCTGCATCTCATCACCGGGTTTGTAGCTAGATTAACGCGACGGATGCCACTGGTAGAGCAGGAACTGCCTACTCTTCCGGAAACCTGAGTTCATCCCCGGTTTTTAGTGGGGTTCGTGGTACTCGATCTTTAGTTTTAAATGTATGTTTCGTAGATCGTTGTTTGTCATGTTGCCCTTTTTTCTTTGGCCATTGTGTTGTCTGTCCTCCGAATTAGGGATTCTGACTACCCCTTTGGTATCTTCAAACTCTTCTTGCATCTTATTTATACTATTAGATCAGAGAAAGCTTAATTGTGTTTTGATAAACAACTTATTTTATAGGCAAAGATCTTGAGAAGTAAAACAAATGACATGTTTTTATCATTCTAAAGGTTAAGAACTATTTTATTTCACTGTTTACTCGACTTATTCTATTGACAGGAAATACAAGAAGGATATTAACATTTGGATCGATATCGACATAATGATAATCCGTACATATTAAAGACGCAATTTTAGCATCTTAATTCACGATAAGCTCTTTAAAACATTATAAACAATAACATAAAATCTTGTATTGCATTAAGGGTAATCACAACATTACCGAACACCGAGCAAAAAAGCAAACCTCATAAGTAAATAAACAGACAAAATCAGTCAACAACCGGAACATATGAACATAAAAACTAGG
The DNA here is from genome assembly GCA_963383655.1 of Bathymodiolus septemdierum. NCBI lineage: Eukaryota > Metazoa > Mollusca > Bivalvia > Mytilida > Modiolidae > Bathymodiolus > Bathymodiolus septemdierum. The sequence continues at coordinate 20,569,091 of OY726528.1, read as the reverse complement.
GATGGTTGTCATGGATTAACTGGAATCATATTCCTATTACATTTCTATATAATTCCAAAGTAAAATACCAACATCGTAGAAAATGCATTCTTTCGAATTCAGACTCAGACATTCACGTGCAAACCTTACATAAACGAATATAATGCTTTATATATTGTTCATACTTCAACACCAACATATGAACCAGTGTAACACGGTTTATCATTTTGCTCGTTATTTCTTAAGATAGCAGAATCAAGAGAAATAAAGTACATTATTGTATGAAAGGTATACCAAGACAGAAATAATAAAAATGCATTTTCTTAGTGTTACGAACACTCGAGAATGTTATTCCTTTAAAACGGCGCATAATTCAATTTATTAAATAAACGTTAGAGAATACCGAAGGAGCAATCAAAATGGACAATCCAGAGAAACTGGCAACATTTGGTACACAAGATGAAGAGAAACAAAATTAGAATTAACTTAACACTTTATTTTAAAACAACATTTCATATGTGAACACTTGAAGCACCTGCAATGTACACCAATATCCGCACCATATCTAGAAATAACTCATGTGAACAGTCTATAAACAGTCATACAGATTCCGCTTACGTCAACTCGATTAGTCGTTAAAGAATAATTCAAAATTAGAGTAGAATCCATAAATAAACAACCATTAATTGAATTATGTAAGTAAACTTTACAATACAAATAAACCAAGGTTGCAACTTAATATTGTAGAATTAATGTCTTACTACGTAGGTAGCGACGTCAATACAATTTTGTTTATCAAATTCATGTAAATGGGTGCTTAATGATCATTGTTTAACATTAAGATGGAATTTATTTCGATTCTAATATGGAACTTATTACTGGAAATTAATCTCAAAATAAACTCAACTAAGCAGCATGTTTACATTCTTTTAATGTACCACAGTTCTGTATAAATACAGGAAATCACTCGGAATTGACAGCCACAATGTGTCCGGTAATACGTATGTGCGAAGTAGAATATATTGGGAATTTTCCCATTTATTTCCATAAACGATGTCATATTAGATTAAGGCTTAACAAGAGACAAGGGGCAACTAATTTAATACACACTTCTAATTTAGAATCTTGACAAAAATAGCATGCATACCCTATGTAATGGCCTTGGAGATACAAGACTGAAACGTGCTTTGTATTCAAATGTCTCATAAAATGTAACAAACATTGCGCCTTTTAGTTACTTCGTTTGATACTCGTTCAGTTAAATTAATCGTTTCGAATTATTCTATTACAAATGTATATGGCTTTGAATAAATAACATGATCATATGAAACATTAAGAAATAACATGGATGTAAATGAACATAAGAGACTAGCAAACTGTACACTTAGACATAACATTGAAATAAAGGAGCAGCGCTTTCATTGCTGTTCTACATTTCAAAGTCACAGTAGGTCCTTCGACAATGAGAATAACTCATACCCTAAATAGGGTAAGGTTAATAGCAAAATTATCGAACTCCGAACAATCTTACAAAGGGAAAGTCAAAACTCATAAGTATATAAACAGACAAAATCAGTCAACAACCGGTAAACTGTGAAAACCGCAATGACCCTGACTTGGTACAGGCATTTCTAAAGAAATGGGTGTGAAACGGCCTGTAGTTGAGCTGTACTCTTTATTTCTTTCGATAAACGCTACCTCTGGACATTGCATTCTTAATTATTGATAACATTTTTAATTCCAGAATTACGACTACATTTTACTATTGCGGTTGTCTTGAGTTACTGAATAATTTTTGATAGATTACCTGATGTTTTGAGGTATAAGATTTATTGTATAATAGCCTAGAAACCTGACATCCACAATTACTGTGTGGGATAGATTTTTGCTTAACGCCAAGTGGAAAATGTGTTAGCTATATCATTTCAAGAACAAGTAACTTATTGACGAAATTATGATATCTCTTCTGTACTAAGCCAACATGTTGAGTTGGATGTATATAGTGATAGCTTACCGAAACAACAGTCCACGGAAAGAAATGTTGCTCCAGTTGGACATATTTTCATGACTCTGAGCCAACACCCATGTTCCCTTAATGTGTGCTTAGCTACGAAGCAGCAAATATTAATTTGATAATCTTTGGATTAACCCAACCAAAGATCGAACCCACAATTTTCTATACTCAATGCGAGCACGCTCTCAATATCACAACTGAGGCGTCTTGAAATCAAAATATCTATGCGTAGGACACTTTTTTTTTTTTTCTTTTGATAAAACTGAGGTTCTCCTGCCTTAGCCGATGTTGTCTATCCTGTTTAGGCCCTTTGATTTTATTGCTCCCAAAACTTTAAATTGTTTGGCTTTCCAATTTTTCAATTTTTAGCTTACCTGATGAAGGTTATTCCAGGAACGCGTCGTGCGTACGAAGTTTGATATCTACGTGTTTTATTAGTCATTTTATCTTTTACTAAATGCTCTTTAGGGAAGCAAAATGTTACCAATTCTCATCTTCAACCATTCAACAATAATATCAACTATTATTGAAAAATAATCTATTTTAGATACTTCTGATGGCAATCGTGATAATAAATCTTGACATATAACCAAATGTTTATTTATAATGGTAGTTAAAATTATTTATTTAGTTTCAAATAATTCAAAAATAAGAAAAAAAACACCCATTAATGAAATGTCAAATAATTAAAAGATGCAAATTGTGTTACACAAACCGTTATTTTAGTGCCATTCAATTTTAAATGTTGTTTTAAAATATAATGTCTTTGATAGGGAACCAAAGTTTTATTGATAAATCTAAATTATCAATAGCTTTGTAATTGTTAGTAAAACATATTGCTCATTAGAAATTTACAATATGTTTTACTAACAATTACAAAGCTATTGATAATTTTTGCCGTTTTTAATATTTTCAGTGGTGGCAGGATAGTAATTGCAAACAGCAGTTTTATGTGTGTGGTTTGTTGATCGTTGTTTGTCCTCGTGTCTTTTTTCTTTTGGTCATTGTGTTGTCTGCCCTTCTTCGATCTACGGATTCTGATTACTCCTGTGGTATCTTCAAACTCGTATTAACATTTGTCGCATAATTTTATTGATGGCGAGTGTGGTATATCGTGGATTCGAGTTCCGGTCGGGTCAAACCAGAGACTATCTGTATCTGTTGCTTCTTGGCAAAGACGCAGCAATAAAGAGTAAGAACAAATACTGGTTATCTCGGAATACTGGTTATCTTGGAATCAGATAGTGTGTTCGAGTGAAGCGACATATCTACCCGTGCATTGTTGTTTCATTGAACTAGTACGATAACAATCTAACTAAGAGTGTTGGTCTAGCGAGTCCAAATCATCATCATCTCATGTTATCTCCGTGATATGGTTGAAAAATTGCTCATTTTGCGTTAGATAGCAATCACTTACTCATTCACTCAAAATACAACAAATAAAAATGAACTATTTGTTATTGAAAAGATACTTATTTCCTGACCTGAGCCATGATATGTTTATTCAGGTTTTTTATTCCTACAATATGATCGGTTCTCATGGCAAATCCACCTTTAGAGACTAATGATCAATTAAAATAGCGTGACCTTGGGGAAAACAGTCGCACGAAGTGAATTGCTAATTAATTGTTTCCTCTGAAGCTTATCATTGTTTAGGCATATACATAATTTCGTGCTATATAGCTATAATATTTCTATAATTATATATAATTTTACCTTCCATAGTACATAAATGATGTTCAAACAACAACGTGGTTTCTAGCAATTAAAAAGCTACTCAAACAAGGCTACGTTGCATTAGGTTAAAGTCATCCCTACACAAAAAAATATACAGTGGTTCAAACGTCTATGAAGTGGATGTCTTATAAGAAACTGGAACTGCTTACTCTTCGCAAGTACCTGGGTTCACTCTCTGTGTTTTATGGGATCCACGTTTCTCATCTTTTTAGCTTTCTGTGTTGTGTTTTATCTTTTTGTTTGTGTTCATTCTGTGTCATGTACCCAATATTGTCAACGTCTCTGGATTGTCCCCTTCGGTTTTCTCTAACGTTTACTTACTACGTGCTTGTTATCAGTATGTTGTCACATGATTGCTGCATGTTATTTACCAAACCTTTGTAAATATCTTTAATCAACTTAAAGTACGTTACATCATACTTAAACATCAACCGTCATAAAGACGTATAACAAACACCATTCTAATGAGTGTCTCCTTCATCTTACTGATTTGTAATCATGACAAACAGCAGGAATAGCGTGTGTGTCTTCGTGTCTTTATTTTGTAACATGTCAAAATGTAGTTAACCTTGGATATTGTAACTTCATTTTAATGCTGGAAAAATAGATTTATTGTGTCTATCATTCGTGTAGTGCTTAGTTTATTCCTAACACGCGATTTTCGCATAAAGCGATTTCCGGTTCGTCTTTACCACCAGTTGTTTGTAGAGTGCTCATGACTTATTTACGTTATTTGTGTTTGTTTGCATATAGTGGTGTCCAACACATATTGTGTTGTGGTATTGTTTTGTTTTTCTTCGTCTTGCGTACCTATGTTGCCAGTTTCTCTGGATTGTCCATTTTTGATTGCCCCTATAACTGAAATATTGTTGAAAGTGGCGTCAAACACCATAAACCAAACCAAACTATAAAAAATACATATAGCCTCATATTCTTGAACGAAACGTAAGATAGCATTAATATATCATGCTTCTTATAATTGACTTATTTTTCCACTGAGCCTCTGTCTCCCCAGGGCTAGCATCGGATTTCTGTTGTAGTAAGGTTTATATTGATAATTATAAATATAAAGTACATGACATAATAAATTCTATAAGGAATGAGAAGAATGTTTATATAAGGAATTATGAATAATGTTTCTTATCATTTAAGGACATTAAGGTTTTATTATTTATTATGCATTTTGTACTAAGGATTTGTCAATTATGCTTTATGGCAGTTTCATCAACTTTCGAGACGTGACCCTACGCATTTTTGGTTCATTTTGTTAAAAACAAAATAATACTAATAAAACTAAAAGTATTATTTGAATTTAATGATCATAGCGTTTCTTGTTTGTGATTATTCTTAGATAATCAGCAAGATGATAGAAAAAAGGAAATAAAATACGACAGAGTCAATAGCATAAATAGACAATAGACAAATTGCTTACTAAGATAATGCCATGTTCACCCCGGTTGTTAGTGGGGTTCGAATTGCTCATAATTCCGTTTTATATAGTGTTTTGTGCATCAATGTTTGTCATTGTACCCTTTTTATGTCACTGCATTTGCGGCTTCTGATTACCTCATTGATATCTTCATATATGTCTTAACGCCCAGCGTAAAAATGTCATGGTTATTCGAAACGAAAACATGTCCAGCTAGGTATGAAAATTATACAGAAATAAGGGAGGATTGTAACAACCGTAACAACGGTGTTCGGCTGCAACTGAGAATGTACGACGGAATGGGGGGGGGGGGGGGGGGGGGGGAGTAGAACGATACAAAGAAACTTTCACAGTGCGCTTACTCAATCTACAATTGGATATGCAACGCGCAAGGAACATGGTACTCTTGGAACACGACACGACAATGCATTTTGTTTTATAATCTTAGAACTTCCAATATTGAGAGGGCATCCATAATCCACCATACTGGTACGTGGTAGGCAGTTCCATGTGATGATCCCTGAAATCCGATAACAGTGCGTATATAAGCAGGTTAAGAGATTTGTAACAAGAGCGTATATTTATATTTTTTCAGAACCACAAATGGAAGAGAAAAGTACACATGCAGAAAGAACAGGATTCATTGTGTTCTATTTTTACTTTTCAGAGCTACAACCGGAAGTGAACAGTACATATGTAGCAATCACACGATTCATGATATTCTATATTGACTTTTTAGAGCCACAACGGAAGCGAGCAGTACATATGTAGCAATCACATGGTTCAGGCTGTTCTATTTATATTTTTCAGAGCCACATACGGAAATAAACAGTACATATGTAGCAATAACAGGATTTATTGTGTTTGGATTTCCTATTATGACAATGACTCTATTTTGCATCTTAAGAATACAATTAGACAAACGGAAGCGATATCGTGGACTTTTTCTAGAAGATAGGATAGAGTAAGTATCCATTGTACAATACTTGTAAATCATACATTGGATCTTAAATGGGCCAGTGAGCATCGGAAAGGGTATTGCTTTTTTAATTCCTTCATTGTGGTAAAATAAGACAATAAGAAGAGTTTGAAAATACCAAAAGGTGCAAGCGGAATCCGTAAATCGAAAAAAGACAGACAACACAATGGCCAAAAGGAAAGGACAAAAGGACTAACAACGATCTACAAAACATACACATAAAACTAAAGATCGAGTAACACGAACCCCACTAAAAACAGGGGGTGAACTGAGGTGCTCCACTAGTGACACCCATCTTGTTAATCTAGTTACAAACTGGTGATAAGTTATGAATGAGGAAAGTATATTACAATATATATTATATATTTTGCTTTTATTCTGAGGGTGTTTTATTTCCAGATATGCGAATAGGTATTGAGCAAAAGAAGCTCTCTCCTTTTCACATTTTTGCTTACAGTATTTTGTGTACCCAATGTTGACAGTTTCTCTGGATTGTCCATTTTTGATTGCCCCGTCGGTGTTCTCTAACTTTTATTTGATTAAGTATCTGTAGAATAAATGTTCAGTGCGCACGGAATGACCTTATTTAGGTACGTCAAAAGAGTGTAAATATTTTGTACTGAATAACAATATATAGATAATTAGAACAGTTTGAGCAGTTTGTCGATTGTTAGTCAAAAATATATCAAGCAGACGCTAGTATCTCACTTAAATTACGTAAAAGCCAGTTTTGTCGTCGAGTACAATTAACAAACATTTGTATCTCGCAGCGGGGAAACTTGGTGTTATTTCTATATTTAAAGGTTCCCTTGATGTTTGACGACAACAACTTACTGAGCAGAATTATAGCTTACAAATCGCATGCAACAACGTATGCAATTACTCTCGTCATACTATTGGTAGTGCGTTTTATAAATATAGAGATATTTGATTAATATTAGATATGGTGTGGTTTTCGTACAATTTCATTGGCTAAATCAGTCACGTGATATACAGAATATTTAATGTATTTTTTCCACTGTGAAGAAACCAGACGTCTTGACGTCTTGTTTATATTTTTAAAAAATATTGACGCTGTTTCTATTTTTAAGTATATTGACGTTATGTTACTAAATTTAGATCCGGATATTGTCCGTTCTGGACCGCGTTTACACTCCACCTGTAGTAAACAACATGGCGGAAGCACCAGTTCCTCAGCAGATGAAAAGAAAATTAGTTAATTTATCAGTATTCAAAAATTTCATAAAATTTCAAAATTAACCAAAAAAAAAATTAATTATAAAATTGAAAGTTCAAAATTTCAAAATTTCAAAAATTTCAAAAAATTCAAAATTTTCATAAGATTTCAAACCTTTCATAACATTTCAAAATTTTCAAAAAATTTCAGAAATTTCAGTTTTCATAAAATTTCAAAATTCCATAATATTTAAATAATAATATTGAAAATCATGTAATATAAAAATTAAGGACTTTTTATTCTTCCGTAAATGGCCGTTTTCGGGTGAAGACGACCGAGGTAAGACGAGTCCGCGTGCACTCGTCTTTACTCGTTGTGACATCCAATCAGAACGCCTCTAACAAGAAAAAAAATCGTTTAAATATATACCCTAAGCCGGGAATGTCACATTATACCCTGTCTGATAGCTGAATAACAGATATATTACGGATTTAACCATTGGTAAATATATTTGTGTCTTTTATTTTCATTTTTTCGTATTTCTAGATGTCCTTTTCCGTACCTTTGACGTCATTCTTCAATGACGTCAAAATATGTGTAACGTCATATTTCATGTATGGGGTGTCTCATGAAGGAAAATACTGTACTTTCAATAAAATATTAGTGAGAAAAGCTTAAATATCAGTAGAAAGCTACTTAGTTTATTAATCGGTGTCACAAAAGTCAATTTTATGTGATGTGTATTTCATAACGCTCAACGATATTGATCTGATAATTTATGCAAATTAGTTACTGATCAATGGCGGGCGTCTCTAGGAGTTCGCGATAGTGAAAGTTGTTGGTTTACGGAAGAAATAGGTACTTACATGCGTTGTTGGGAAAGCCCGGGTGATCTTCCTCTCGTGATAGAAATTTTTGTGTCTTTTCGCTCGTTTCGCTGCGCTCCACTCGCGAAAAGACATAAAATTTATATCACTCGTGGAAGATCACCCGGTCTTTCCCAAGAACGTATGTAAGAACCTATTATTCTGTCCTTATGTTATATATGGACCTGTTAGGATTATATCGACCTCGGACTTCGTCCTCGGTCCATATAATCCTAACAGATCCATATATAACATATTGACCTCGTAAAAAGGCCATAATTGATAAATGTCAGATGTTTAATAAATATGGACCGTCAGATATTCTATAACTATTGAGAGTCAGTTGAGTTATTAATAGTGAACGACATATGTTTTATAAGTAATTGGTAATCTCTTTCTGATTTGATGTACCGGTAAATAAATTTTGTAAAACCATATTATTTGTGGAATATATATTAAACTTCCAGAGATAGAAATAAAATAACGCACTTTTATAAACATAAAAGACATAATCTGACCATTAAAGACAAGGGGAGTTATGGTGTTTAGCGCCATTTTCAACAATATTTCAGTTATATCGTAGCGGGAAGTTTTACTGGCGGAGGAACCTGGAGTACCCGGAGAAAACCACCGACCTGTCGCAAGTCACTGGCAAACTTTATCACATAATGATATATCGAGTAATAATCCAACTACCATACGATCACAACCATGACTGCCTCCACTACCATTAAAGGAACATAATTTTTTGTCTATTTTGATCGTAGCTGTTTCTAATTTTGCTATGCATTATCTGTAATATCAGGAAATCAACGGCAATCGTAATTACCCAAAACATTATAGCTTATTTTCTCGCCTATTAATTATAAATAGGCTAATGTAAAGGAAATCAAGATGATCCACAAATTTAGAAAAATAGCAAAGCGAACAAAGCATACATTTAGTTGATCTTACTGCTTCATGAGTATATGCTTTATAAATATGAACAATCAGATCTTTTATTGAAATAACAACGTAGATATCAAAGTTACTGCGCACGATGCGTTTCTGGAATAACCTTCTGAAGTTACGATTTTCGAGATGTAAGTCAATGAATGAATCAACCCTTTCTTTGTATAAATATATATATAAATATATATATTAAACCATGTCAGTGTCGAAACACTGACTACTGGGTGGATGATACCCTCGGGGTCGCATCGATCCAGTGACAGTAATAAAAACGTAGATATCAAATTTACTGCGCACGACGCGTTTCTGGAATAACAATCATTAACTGCGCTCAATATCAAAGTATTGGAAAGCCAAATAATTTAAAAGTGTTTGGGAGCAATAAGCCAAAGAGCCTGAACAGGATAACAAAAAACTACTTAGGTCACCTATGCCTGAGGGGGGAAAACCTTAGATTTGATATTGAAAAAGATACATTATTTAAAAATGTAATATACGTGTGACAGGGCCCTTACTCTTAAAAACGATTGATTATAATAAGAATAGCACGAAGACATAACACAACCTTAACACTTAACATTTCTATTTTGATCGATTGTAACCGTTTCTATATTTGGTTAAACATTAACTGAGATATCTGGATTTAATAATAAACAGCAATATCATTATCGTCATCTTATTTATAAAATCAGCTCGTTATTTCATGTCAAAAATATTTGACTCAATTCTACAAAGATGTCGTGACCTAAGGATTAGGGTGTTATGCTAAATCCAGGATTTAAACTCACAGAGCTGCTCGGTGCGTTCCAGAGTTATGGATAGAAGGTGACCACTCGGTGGGGGTATTGTGGGAGGTTATGGCACAAAAACCCTGACCATTGAAAATGGTGGCGCATTGCAGCCGCTGCAGAAGACTAATCTTAACGCCCCTACCTCACTATCCATATTTTTCCAGTGGCAGTCAAATGCTGACCCGATGGACCCATCCCTTCCCTCATTTCTATATAGTTTTTATATATTATTGCACTGTTCTTGTCATGAATGAATGAATCAATCAATCAATCAATATATGGTCGTTTATATTTGATTTTAAAAGTCTTGATGATAATAATTTAGGCTTACCATCACTTAATCTCAAATATCTGTTAACCTCACTGGTGTCCCCCTTAATGGAGAGGGAAGCTTAATGTATTTTGCTCATTAGGAACGAGCTCGATTACTGATGACATGCAGACTTGTGACTGTTTTCCGATCGCTATTTCCAGGGGTTGCACCCAAAAACCGATTAACTGATTCCCACCTTCTCTTCTTGATAATTTGATCTCCAGCTAAAATCCATTATTAAGTAAACGATGAAGAAAAAAACCTGCACATATTTAATATTACTTCTATTTATTATTAACCTTTGGAATAAAGTAATGCCACATGGCATAACATTGACTATGAGGGTACCTGAGGGTGGTTATTCCAGAAACCTGTCGTACGCACTAGTAGAACAGAAACTGCCTACCCTTCCGTAGCACCTGAGTTCACTTCCGGTTTTTAGTGTAGTTCGTGGTACTTGATCTTTAGTTTTATGTGTATGTTTTGTAGATCGTTGTTTGTCCTTTTGTCCGTTTTTTTTTGGTCATTGTCTCGTCTGTACTTTTTCGATTTAATGATTCTGATTACCCCTTTGGTATCTTCGATTTAAGGATTCTGATTACCTCCCTTTGGTATCTTAGATTTAAGGATTATGATTACCTCCTTTGGTATCTTCTAACTCTTCTTAGATATCTACATGTACATTTGAGCTCATCATGTTACAACTACAATACATACTTTGGTTATTTTGAGTTTATATATCCAGAACGCAAACACGATTAGTTTCTTTGGAAACCTAAGCCATAAGACTTTGTTTTGATTTTCTTTAATATCCATTGTCTTATTACCAATCTTTGGCTTACAACGCCAATCACAACGATTTGGAACTGATAAATTAGTTATATTTCATTTTTTAAATACTATTTTATTTTTATAAATATTTATTAATCATACAATGGCCTTGTGTACTTTATAAGATTTAATTGATTTCTAAGGCCATCGGCTCCCTTTAATATAACTAATATAGCTTGCATGACCGCATCATTTCACTAAGAGGGAAAAAAGCTTGAAGATACCAAAGTGTAATCAGAAGTCGTACTCGAAGAAAGGCAGAGAATGCAATGACCAAAAAGGACAAAAGGACAAACAATGATCTACAATGTTCTACACAGAAAACTGAGGATTGAGCAACACGAACACTATTTGGGTGTTCCGGAAGGGTAAGCGGTTCCGGTTCCACTAGCGACACATATCGTGTCACTGTTAAATAAGGGTAATAACAAAATTACCGATTCCGAACAATCTTCCAAAGGAAAAGTCAAAACTCATAAGTATATAAACAGAAAAAATCAGTCAACAACCGGAAAACTGTGAAAACCGTAATGACCCTGACTTGGTACAAGCATTTCTAAAGAAATGGTGGGTTGAATCAGAATTTAAAGCGCCAAACCTCCCGCTTTCATTACGCAAAGTTTGGGCCAGTAATATTTGTTTAATACCGTTGCATATTTATTGAAGTGCCTGTATCGGGCCTGGAAAGTGAGTAGCATGTATATGTATGTTAGGCTTATCGATGTTGGCTATGTTTCTACTATTGTTAGATTATTTGTCTTTCTTACAGTGCTGCCGTTTCACAGTGTCCAATGATACACAACTTAGAAGATGGAACGTCCACCACGAGTGACCTTCAGAAAACACCAAACTCTTATAGGTTTTTGATGCTGATTTTAAACCTTCTTAGAATGGACCAATCAATGAGCACAAGGGAAGAGCACTACAAAAATAGTTCACTAGACGGTGGTGTCTGACACTATATGTAAGTGTCTCTAAAAGGTTTCTCAATTCAATTGAGTCCTCGGAGAAATTCGAATGTTTTGCATGGAATGGACGAATGTAAATGCAAGATCTTTTTTTCCAGATTTTGCTAATTTCAGGTGGTACCAGTGATAGTCTTATCATAGTTTTACCAAACATCTGACCTGCACGCAGTGTTATTCGGATGTCTATTATCAATGGATCAGAATGGTTAAGGAATTTACAATGATTTCAAATTTTCCAAAATCGGCCTCGAAAATAACATATACAGAGCATAGTTTTATCAAACATACAATGTATGACCTGCACGTAAAATTATCCCGATGTCTCTTATGAATGAACCAGAATTGTAAAGGAATTTGTAAACTTCCACACTCGGCCTCGAAAATAACATACACAGAGTCCTCATATAATACATCTAAGCCTATTACTCAACAAAGACATCTTTTCGCTGGAAATGTACATTGCAAAAGTCAGATCATAGCTATAATATTATATATAAAAAACAAATCTGCTTTCTATATTATCATGTTTTCATATATAATCGGTATTGCATTTCATATTAATTATGAACTTGATCCTAATTCCATACATAGACGTCTTCATATCAAATATCAATCAAGTCAGAATACACCTATAATATTCAATGCAAACTTGCTTTCTATATTCTCATGTTTCCATTTAAAATCGTTCCTGCGTTTTCCGGTTGTTGACTGATTTTGTGTTTTTTATACTTATGAGTTTTGACTTTCCCTTTGAAAGATTGTTCGGAGTTCGGTAATTTTGTTATTACCCTTATTCATTCTCTAACATATTTATATCGAATATCAAAGTGATTTTATTTTTGTTATCTGACGTCGTCATATCAAATATCAACTTGCCCTCTTTCTTAAATTTTTTGAAGGCATATACAGCATGTGGACAAAAGTGATTCCGTTTCCGCCATCTTCCCTATATATTTCATATAAAACCATTTATTTTCATAACATTCTCATGAAGTCATTCCTTATCTGATTTTCATGACATTTTCAGCATTAAATGCAGAAATGAATATAGTTTCTCCTTCGCATAATTTTCAAATAATTTTATTTCTACTTTCTCTTAAGAATTGATTTAAAAACGTTTAATTTTTTCACCAAATCTTACTATATAATCATATAAAATTGTGACGTCAAGAATTTACATTTGTGTTTAAATCATAAATGCTTGCAAATAAAAGTTCGAAAAAATTACATGAAGATATTAAGATAAACTAATTAATTCTGTTTTAAAGGTGAAAATTTCATGAAAATCGTCTAAGGAATGACTTCATGAGAATGTTATGAAAATAAGTAGCTTTATATGAAATATATTGGGAAGATGCAGAAATGGAATCACTTTTGTCCACATACTGTACATGTACAATATCAACACGATCCCTGCATATTATCTGATATCATCATTTCAAACATCCACACGATCTATGTTTTATTTTCTGATGTGTGGAGCTCCATTTTTAATATCATCATGCTCTGTTTGTATTCTCTAATATCCACCCGATCTCATTTTTATTCTCTGAAATCTTCATACCAACGTCAACTGGATCTTTTGTTCTATTCGTTAATGCCTTGATATCAAATGTCAACGTTCTATGATGTCTTCAAATCAAATTTCACCAATGAGAGATGACTGAGAAACGTCCTCGAGTTTTGAAATACATCTTTAATTATTTTATCGCTATTTTGTATTCATAATTAAGTAATTTTTGTCGTAAATTTGAAGATGTGCTAAATTCTCCGTAACGGATAACTTTAAAGGTTCAATAAAGGTAAGCATTTTCTAATATTTTATATCGACGTCTTGCATGTCAATAAACTACATTTAATGAAAAAAGTGTGCTCAATGTAGGTTTAATTGGTATGAAAAAGGTATTGATATTCTTAATATGGCGTAAATTTAATAACATGTCAAATTCTCCATAACAGATCACGTAGCGTAGCAGAAAGGGGAATCGATATGATAAACCCAACACAATTATGATGCAGCAACTTGAGACTTGTTCTCATAGACATTATTGTGGTTTTCCTCTTCAATTGAGGACCGAATTTCAAAATATCATAGTTTAGTGTGTCCGGTCTTTTGATCAAAATATTGCAATTTCACTTTTCAGCATAACTTTATGATATGATATGACTAAATACCTAGGACAAATAAATTATTTATCAACTGTAAATTCCAATACGAAAATCATATTATATATTAATAATTTAATCTGATTTGAATATTTCAATCTGATTGGCTAATCAGCCTGGAGAAAAATTTGGTTATACTCGATAACCTGGGTTGGTATTGTGACGCCACCAACGTATTCATCCGCCAACGACAAATTCAAATAGTCACATGAACTAATCGTAATTAAAATCGAGGAGTCATTAAATTTTGTTGTGAAAATTAAATTATAAGAAATATTTGAAATTGTTGAACAGGTTATACTTACATAACCTGGTTTGGGTCAGTTTACGCTTTTCATAAACAGCTTCGCGGTTTATTAAGCGTAAACTGACCCAAACCATGTTATATCGTATAACCTGTTCAACAATTTCAAATATTCCTTAATTACTCTTCATGTAAGAAACTTTCATTATAATTGACATGATATTATTGAAACATAATTTTACAAAGAATAAATAGCGTCGTTGTACTATGCACTCCCATAGTACTATTGTTGGAGTCATTACTATGCTGATGGGCGGAGCTTAGAACAATGTTACGTCATTTAGATAGGCGGGGTCTAACAGGGATCACCTGAGCGCTTTTAACAGTGTACAATTTACAATGTATTATACGTTTTTCTTTAACGTTGATGCCGTCGTCTGTCAAAACAATGGCTAGTTCCAGGTTTTGGGAATTAAATATTTGACAGTTCATTGTTATTGTTGAAATTAAATATTTCTTGAATATAAATGAATATTATTTGTCAATCTTTATACTATAAATACATTTTAGACAAATTTCATTTTTTTAAATCACCAAAGATATTCAGAGTAAAAATAACAATAATATTGTGTTGTCCATGTTATATGGACAACACAATATTATTGTATAACACGCATTTATATGAATGAACATTGTGACGTCATACACACTAAGCGTCTTGCATATATTGGAACGTTAAAAATTTATATTATTCCTACATTTTATCAATCTGATCAAAATCAAATCCCTCACTTACTCCCTCATTATATTTTCTGTGGAGGGTTAGCACCGCGACATATAAGACAAGGGGTGGGGTATGTGAGAGATGGGATTTTATTCCTATTGACATTCCATAATAAAGAATAAACACGAAATCATGAGAAATATATATGCAGCAGGTTTAAAACAAATATAGAATTAAGAGATATATTTTCAGTTGTTTGTAAGACAACCACTGATTGAAAATGTATTGTTTGGGGTCAGACTAATGACCAGTTACTCATATATAACAATGTAAGTTAAGATCGATCCTCGCAACGAAATAAATTGTGCAAAGAAGACTTATATTGTGTAATGAGGATGTGTATTCACTGGAGACCGATTATTTATCGAAATAATGAAAAAATAAGTGAAACAGAAGGAAGGATAATCAACAAGAACAAATATATAACATTATAAATTTACATACAAATTTTGAATATTGTATTCTGTCATATATTTTTGTAATAAAACTATTATATTCTTTGTTGCATGATTTGACATTCTTATATATTCATGTGGATAGCGCACTCTGAAAAAAGTTTTTGCGAAGGCAAGGATCTGCAGCCATATTGTATTTATGTGTCGTGGTCTATTGTGGGTGCAATGATTTGAGGTAATAGATGGTTGGTATTTGATGGAATTCTTGACTATTACTTTCTTTTCATAACCATTTACCACCCCTTTCGTTTATTGCGTATATTTAGGTTTCTGACAAAATTGTCGGTCAAACGTGTTAAAACAAATTCCAAATCTGGATAGAGATTAATTAATTTTATTCTTAAAATGTTTTTGTCATGAAAGAAGAGTTTGAAGATACCAGTAATCAGAATCCGTATATCGAAGAACAGACAATGCAATGGCCAAAAGAAAAAAGACAAAAGGACAAACAACGATCTACAAAACATACACATAAAACTAAGATCGAATAACATGAACCCTACTAAAAACCGGGGGTGAACTCAAGAGCGCCGGTAGGGTAAACAGTTCCTGCTCCACTAGTAGTACCAGTCATGTTAATCTAGTTACAAACCCGGTGATAAATAATGAATGAGGAAAGGACCGAAAAGTGTTTACGACCAGTGGAACATGAAAGCATGGGAAGAAGAAAAAATGTATATATCAAAGGTTAGTGCGACTTTAATTTTGTCTTGTTTTTGAGTCCATTGATGGTATATTTCACCCTACGTTAACAATTATTATGAAAACTAAGGTTCTCCTCCCTCAAGCACAGGTGACCTTAGACGGCTTTGGTTATCCTGTTTAGACGGCTTTTGCTATCCTGCTTAGACGGCTTTGGTTGTCTTGCTTCTAAAGACTTTCAAATTAATTGGTTACAAATATGTTGGCTCTGAGGACGTACCTGATGAAGGTTATTTTATAAACGTACCTGATGAAGGTTATTTTATAAACGTACCTGATGAAGGTTATTTTATAAACGTACCTGATGAAGGTTATTTTATAAACGTACCTGATGAAGGTTATTTTATAAACGTACCTGATGAAGGTTATTTTATAAACGTACCTGATGAAGGTTATTTCATAAACGTACCTGATGAAGGTTATTTCATAAACGTACCTGATGAAGGTTATTTCATAAACGCGTCGTGCGCACTACATTTGATATCTACAATATTGTTTGTGTGTGAATAATATGGCCGAATTACACCAGTGAAGAATGGACCATTTTGGCGTTTCAATTGTCTTTATTCTTCCTATATCATTTGCCTATTTTAAATTGCACAAATGAATGCTACTTTCAATATGATTAATGGTTGTGGTGCTTAACACCACTTTCAACAATATTTTAGTTATATCGTGGCGGTCAGTTTTATTGACGGAGGAAACCAGGGTATACGGAGGAAAACCCCGACCTGTCGTAAGTCACTATACTGTCTAATATTTAATTGATGGTGGAGGACATTGACTCTCTTTTGTAGAAATAGTATTATACATGTGACAACGTTTCGTCACAAATAATAAATATATTGTGTTTGAATTTCAAGATTATGAATTAAGCGTTCTTTTCCTTGGCCGCATTGTTTCACTGAGATGGGAGATTTGGGCCCATAAAACTAGTTTGACCCTGCAAATTTTCTACCTAAGTGCCTGATATAAGCCAGGAGAGTTAGTGATCATGTGTGCTAGGGGTATTAATGTTGCCTCTATGTCTATAGGATTTCTCTAACAATTTAGAACAGTTACGACGGTGTGTTGTTTTTGTTTTTCATTTTGTCTATGTTTTTATATGAGTGTATATCTTATTAAATCTTGACAATAGTTTGAAGCAGTTTACTATAAGTTATTTCCCTAACATTTGTGGATGTTCCTGTCGTTTTCTTATGTGTTCTAAAAGAAAAAAAACAAAATATGCGTAGAAAGAGGCAATTTCGATACAACCAACACACAAACACATCACCGCTCACTTTCTTGGCTTGGTACAGACACTTCAATAAAAAGTGATAGAGGTAAATAAGGGTAATAACAAAATTACCGAACTCAGAAGAATCTTACAAAGGGAAAGTCAAAACTCATAACTATATAAACAGACAAAATCAGTCAACAACCGGAAAACTGTGAAAACCGTAATGACCCTGACTTGGTACAGGCATTTCTAAAGAAATGGTGGGTTACAAGATCTTGGTATCGGAATGTAAACTTTTTAAGAGATCGAATAAGGCGAATCTTTTAATAGCCCTGGTTCAGTAGCCTGTTTCTCAGATGAAGATGACGTCTCAGGAAATCAGAATAATTGCTACTGGCCCTTGCATAGCGAATCAATTGCGAGATGTAAACACCATATGCAGGAGAAGCTGGTATATTGCTGCACATGTTTGGAAAATTTATGATTTTAAAATTGAGGTCGTCCGGTTTATCATAAATTTTAGTACCGAGTTGACCACTGTCGTCAATTTCGAGGTATAAGTCCAAAAATAATGCGGACGAAGCTGTATATGTGGTCTCTTTAATTTCTAGCTCTGGAGGATATATCAATGGAAGAAATTCTGCAAATCTAGAATTATTGATAGATAAAACGTCATCAATATACTAGTTTTATGAGACCAAACCTCCTCTTTTAGTGAAATGATGCGGTCATGCAAGAAAGGTTTGAAAATACCAAAAAAGGTAATCATAATCCACAAAAAGGTAATCATAATCCGTTAAAAGGTAATCATAATCCGTAAAAAGGTAATCATAATCCGTAAAAAGATCATAATAATCCGTAAAAAGGTAATCATAATCCGTTAAAAGGTAATCATAATCCGTAAATCGAAGAAGGACAGACAATATAATGGTCAAAAGAAAAAAGGCAAAAGGACAGACAACGATCTACAAAATATTAAGCATAAAACTAAAGATCGAGAAATACGAAACCCACTAAAACCAGGGTGTACTCAAGTGCTGTTAAATGTGTTGTGTGTTTTATATTCAGTTGCTGTCAAAACGATGTTTGGTTCTCCTCTCTCATATGCATTGTTTTTTCTTCTTTAAATACATAGTTTGTCTTTTGGGAATAACCTTCATCAGATACTCCAAATCAAATGATTGGACAGCAAAATAATAGATATCATTTACATAGCACGCGTTTGTCACACTTTTTTATATTTCCGAAGAATCCCACCTCGATTTTTCCATCAACTATATGTTCGTGACGTCAGTTACATGCCAGTCAATGTTGTTGTGAATAATTCAGGAAATAATATATTATCCTTAGTACCTGGTGTCACTATCGATTTGTTTATGCGCTGAGGTAGGGTATGGTCACTCTTTGAAGTGCCTCCGTCAAATAGTGACTGCCAGATAAAGTGAAAAGGAAGAATCGGTATATTGTATGATTTTGGGGAGGTTCATATTAACATTGATGTGAGTATATATGGATGTTGTATTTTGATATTTGATTTTGGAATTGTTTCAATAGTGCGATATTATTTGTTTTTCGTTTTATTTCATTAAAAAATGATTACTTATCATTTGAGTCATATTCTACTACCAGCATATTCAACTTTCGTGGCAGGTAGTCAACTAGGAATAAACATGGTTAACACTGGTATTATACTATCAAGGTACGATACCTTCTGTGAACAAATATGATCGTAAAACCGAATATGTGTAGAGTGTTTGATATATTTTCGCATTTTATCGGTTTAATCTACAACAAATCATTATCTACATCCGCCAATAACACATATAGTCTTTAGGTCGTTACTATGGGTTACTACCTCAGTGATATCTTTTCCCGCCATATTTGTTTTACTCATTTTCTTACACTCTGAGTTACTACAAACCATTATATATGACAGTCAATAACACAAGTAGTTAAAAATCATTTATACCTAAGTGATATCGTTTCCCGCCATATTTTATTACCCTTCTTCTTACACTCTGAGTTACTGCAATACAACAAGTAGTTTGAAGATCGCTACTACCTAAGTGATATCGTTTCCCGCCATATTTTATTACCCTTCTTCTTACACTATGAGTTACTGCAATACAACAAGTAGTTTGAAGATCGCTACTACCTAAGTGATATCGTTTCCGCCATATTTTATTACCCTTCTTCTTACACTATGAGTTACTGCAATACAACAAGTAGTTTGAAGATCGCTACTACCCAAGTGATATCGTTTCCCGCCATATTTTATTACCCTTCTTCTTACACTATGAGTTACTGCAATACAACAAGTAGTTTGAAGATCGCTACTACCTAAGTGATATCGTTTCCCGCCATATTTTATTACCCTTCTTCTTACACTATGAGTTACTGCAATACAACAAGTAGTTTGAAGATCGCTACTACCTAAGTGATATCGTTTCCCGCCATATTTTATTACCCTTCTTCTTACACTATGAGTTACTGCAATACAACAAGTAGTTTGAAGATCGCTACTACCTAAGTGATATCGTTTCCCGCCATATTTTATTACCCTTCTTCTTACACTATGAGTTACTGCAATACAACAAGTAGTTTGAAGATCGCTACTAACTAAGTGATATCGTTTCCCGCCATATTTTATTACCCTTCTTCTTACACTATGAGTTACTGCAATACAACAAGTAGTTAGAAGATCTCGCTACTACCTAAGTGATATCTTTTTCGCGACATATTTTTGTCTATCATTTTCAAAACATTATGAGTTACTATAATCCACGATTTACAACTATCAAAGTAGTTTTGAGATCGTTATACAACTTGTATTTGCATTCGTCTTTTATTCGAGAAAGAGTCAACTTTCATATTTATGGAAAATAAATGTCAATTTTGTTTGTATTTCTACGCCGTTAGCTATTTAAAAAATATATTTTAATTTAATATCAAAGTTGTCAAAACCTAAATTTATTTGAGTTTTCCTCATTCCTCACTTTTTTTCCTTTAGACTTTTGAAAATTTTTAGGAAAGATTTACACAAACTATATGGAATATAAATAATGTTTCAATTATTTGTGGCCATCAGCTGATTTAATACTGCAGCTGCATTTTTCACTATATCAATTTTATTACTAGCTCAAAGATCAGAGCCATAGATATTCTAAGAATGAAATTTAGATTAAATATTACATTTTATTAATAAAAAAAATCGGTCGCTAGTTGCTTAGGTTGCTTTGCTGCAGATCAGAAAAGTAATGCTTTTTGTAATTTCCGAGTTTGCATAATGTTACGTAACGACCGTGTAATAGAATCAGTCTATGTGTCTATATTAATGGCATGTTGACATTCATTTCATTCGCAATGGGGTTTATTCACTGTCGTTGTCAAGGTGGTTTAGTTATCTTTTTGCAGAATCTAATAAAGCTAGAATAATGATCTGTGTTCAAATAATTAAAAACAGAAATTAAAACGTTTATATAAGATTTGAATATACAAAATGAAGCTTAGTGGAGTCTAATATAGCTACAAGCTAGAATAATGACCCTTGTTCAAATAATTTTAAAAAAGAAATTAAAACATGTATATATGATTTGAATTAACAAGGTTAAGTTATCTTTTCGTGGAATCTAATATAGTTGGAATAATTATCCTTGTTCAAATGATTAAAAATGAAATTGAAACTTTTTTTATGGTTTGAAATGAATTGAATGCACTGACTTTGTCAAGGTTAATCTATCTTTTTGAGGAATATAATAAAGTTAGAGTAATGACCTTTGTTCAAATAATTAATAAAGAAATTTTAACATTTTGCCATGACTTGAAATGAATTTAATGCACTGACGTTGTCAAGGTTAGGCTAATTTTGTAGAATAAACCTAGCACACATACATTTTCCTGACATGTTACGGACCCTTAATAAAAAGTGGCGAGAATATATAAACGCTAGAGAATACCGAAGGGGCAATCAAAAATGGACAATCCAGAGAAACTGGCAACATAGGGTACACAATACCAAGAAAAACACAACACAATATGCGTTGGACACCACTATTCACAAGCAAACACACATAGCGTAAATAAGACATGAGCCCTCTTACAAACAACTGGGGCTAAAGACGAACCGAACACCGTTTCTATACGGAAATCGTAACGGACATCACAACACGGGACTAGGCACGTAAAGACACATAATAGAACAGCACAAAAAACTAAAAAGATGAGCAACACGGACACCACCATAAAACCGAGGATGAACTCAGGTGCTCGCGAAGGTAAGCAATTCCTGCTTCTTATAAGACACCCGTCGTGTTATTCACATATACAGTCAATTCCGGTAAAAGTCTGTTCAGTGGTAGAGGAAATAAAACATTTACGTAAACAGTAAAAGATCCATTGTTATTTGAGATATTGATATTTCGTATCGATCAATTAGATTATGATGACGATCGTAGGATTTTTGTAGATATGATTTCAACCTATGAACAACGTAACCATGTTTGAGTAGCTTTTGGACCTAAGCCAAGTTATTATTGCAACCAAGGTACTCCTCCGTCAGGCATAGATAACATTAGCAGATTTCGACCATCCTGGTGAGAAAATTACATTTTGTAGTGTACGTTAAATCTTTAGACATTAATAGGATTATGTGACTATGCGCTTTGATATGTCATAATGCCATTAAGCTATGGGGCAATAAATGTTATGACCACCGATTAATACTTGTCATTGGGACACAAACCGACGGCTTTTTTGTCTATAGAATATAAATGTATAATACCAATATAGTGTCGATAAATAAGGGTAATAACAAAATTACCGAACTCCGAACAATCTTACAAAGGGAAAGTCAAAACTCATAAGTATATAAACAGAAAAAATCAGTCAACAACCGGAAAACTGTGAAAACCGTAATGACCCTGACTTGGTACATGCATTTCTAAAGAAATGATGGGTTGAATCAGATTTTAAAGCGCCAAACCTCCCGCTTACATTACGACTCAACGTTTCCGGCTGTCACTATAACAGTATTTACAACAATACTGGAACAAAACAGGTAAAACAGTTGTACAAACAGCACCAAACTAAGGGATATCAAAGCTTTGTGTTCCTTTGGAAACGTTCAATTCATTTTAACAATTGATGATTATGTAGTAAAAGTAGGTTTACTTTCACAAAACGTCCCAAGAAAAGTTGGAAGATACCAAAGGGGTAATCGAAACCCGTAAATCGAAGAAGAGACAACACAATGGCAAAAAGAAAAAGGACAAACAACGATCCACAAGACATACACATAAAACTAAAGATCGAATAACACGAACCCAGCTAAAAACTTGTGAGTAGAGGCTTTCTTCTTCCCAAAATATAGTTTATAGCTGAGAAATATCAATTTTGTTTGTACATTTACGTTCCAGTCTCGTCTTTTTTTAACATATTATTAAAGTTGTCAAAGTAGAAAATGATTATCGCGTTCCACATTTATCACTCTTTTTTATTTGACTTTTATAACTTTTAGGAAAGATTTATTCAAGCTACTGTATGTGGATTATAAATAATGTGTCCATTATGTGTGGCCATCAGCTGATTTAATACTGGCGTTGCATTTTTCACTAAGTATATCAATTTTATTACCAGCTGAAAGATTAGAGATATAGATATTCTAAACCTGAAAATTAGATTAACAAATTTCATTTTATCAATAAAAAATCCGTCGCTAGTGGTCTATGTTGTTTTGTTGAGGATAACAAAATGCAAATCTTTTTTTTGTAATTTCTGAGTTTTACATAATGCTACGTAACGACCGTGTAATGAAATCAGTCTATGTGTCTATATTAATGGTATATTGACATCCTTGCATCTCATTTGTAATGGAGATTATTCACTGTCGTTGTCAAGCTGGTTTAGTAATCTTTTTTCGGAATGTAATAAAGCTAGAATAATTATTCTTGTTCAAATAATTTAAAAATGAAATAAAAAAAATTCATATATGATTTGAATCAACAAACATGAAGTTTATTCACAGGCGTTGTAAAAGTTCAGTTATCTTTTGGTGGGATCTAATATAGTTAGAATAATTATCCTTGTTCAAATAATTCAAAAAAAGAAATTAAAAAATGTATACATGATTTGAATTAACAAAATGGAGTTTAGTCATGGTCGTTGTCAAGGTTAAGCTATCTTTTTGCAGAATCTAATATAGTTAGAATAATGATACTTGTTCAAATAATTGTAAAAGAAATTAAAACATTTCTTTATGATTTGAAATGAATTTAGTGCACTGACGTTGTCAAGGTTAAGTTATCTTTGTGTAGAATCTAACATAGTAAGATTAATTATCTTGGTTCAAATAGATACAAAAAAAAACCAAACAAACAAAATCAAAACACAAACAAACAAACAAACAAACAAATCGACAACACTTATAAGATTTCACTTATCGCAATCCTTTTAAACCAGGAGGACTTGTGTGTTGCTCATTCAATGTAAATTTGATAAACAAACGTTAGGATGGCATCATTATATTACCTAGTACAGCCATATTACCGCCGTACGCAATTCCTAAGTAATATAATAAAATGAAAAAATACCACTGTCGGAACAGTTACAAAATCTAATAGAAAAATTATAGAAAGAGGTCAAATCGATAACTCTATTTCAAATACATGACTGATTATGTTCCTGACTTGGTATACATGCACTTCAATAAAAGGTGGCGGGGAAAACTAGTTATACGGGCCCAAACCAAATTATTATTGCAACAAAGGTTGGGGGTAGTCGTGGTCATGATCGAATGGTAGTTGAATTTACAACTACATGTGCAATCAGTTCATATCACCACTTATTTGTGAGTTAGAAATGTACTCGATACAACATTATGTGATACAGTTTGTCTGTGACTTGCGATAGGTCGTTTTTTTCTCCGGATACTCCGGTTTCCTCCACCAATAAAACTGACCGATATAATATAACTGAAATATTGTTGAAAGTGGTATAAATACCATAATCCCATAACCCCTTGCAACCAAGGTTCACCTCCTTCAAGGTATGTATAAATACCATAATCCCATAACCCCTTGCAACCAAGGTTCACCTCCTTCAAAGTATGTATACATACCATAATCCCATAACCCCTTGCAACCAAGGTTCACCTCCTTCAAGGTGTGTATCAATACCATAATCCCATAACCCCTTGCAACCAAGGTTTACCTCCTTCAAGGTATTAAGAACATTAACCTGTTTTGACTGCTGTTTAGACAATTACATCTGGTAGTTTTTGTTTGCTCCCAGAGATTTTTAAATTATCCCATGGATATTCATGAAGAGAACAAGTTCAACCGTGTACTTTGAATCTTTAGACATCAAAAGAATCACGTGGTTGTTCCCATAATCGTTTGTAGGACTTCCGGGATGATCCACAACAGCTACCACAGGTTGAATACTATTTATTTGAGACATAATTTCCTTCGAGTAGGTTACAATCTCAACTACCCAAGAGTGGCAGTTCCTTTTATATATCTTCGGGTGTGTCAGGAATTTATATTTATTAATTGTTTACTTCTAAACTTGACAAGTACTAACATGTAACAAGTCTAAAACAGCCATAACGGAGTCTAAAATAGTGGCAATAACTGTTTGTTTCCATATGCTTACATTATAGGTCATGTTGGACAAACTAATAGGGAGCAAGTGTGTAGATCTAATTTTAATTAGGTTGACCAAACCTAGATATAATTTAAAAGTTTTAAAGTTAGGAAAAGTATCTGGCCTTGATCATATAAGTCATCATATGCTGAAGTATACAGCAAGCACAGTGTGCAAACCACTACAAAAACTTTTTACATTTTCACTAAGATTAACTGTATTCCCAGATAACTGGAAAACAGCAATAATCTTACCTTTATTCAAAAATGGTGAAAAGCAAATACCAGCAAACTACCGACCAATTGCCCTTTTAAGTACTGTTGGGAACGTTTTTGAAAGAGTTGTATTTAAGAATATGTTTAATTTTTTCTTCTCAAATAATTTATTTTACAAATTTCAGTCGGGGTTTACACTAGGCCATTCAACTTTACACCAGTTAATAGAAATTTATCATAATATATGCATAGCTCTCGAAGAAAAAAAAACGGGGCCGTAGCTATAATCCGACATTCCGATAGTCCGATAGTCCGATAGTCCGACAGTCCGATAGTCCGACGGTCCGATAGTCCGACCGTCCGATAGTCCGACAGTCCGATAGTCCGACGGTCCGATAGTCCGACGGTCCGATAATCCGACAGTCCGATAGTCCGACAAATGCTTTAAACTGATGAAAGTTTTGAAAAATAATTTGGCCAACGATGATATATTCGTAATTTCAGGATATGGACCATTCATTTTTATACGCCCGTCAAAATATGGGCTTATTATGGCATACCGCTGTTCGTCCGTCCATCCACGCCTCGTACGATAACATATCTCACTTGTTCCCCCGTTTTACTGATAGGTCACGTCGTGACATACATTGTATTGATAAAAGGGGGAGCAAGTGAGAGGTGTGATTTTAGTCAGTTTGGAAAACGCCAGTTTTCTTATGGTATATACAATTAATTGGTTTAAAAAATGCAGCATATTAATTACTGTTCTCACGCTGAGCAACTGACCTTCAATTGTCACAAAGTGGATGGGGGGAGGGGCGTATCATGGCACAGTTGTTTATTTTGTCATATTCCGATGCTGTTTCTTTCCGTGATATAAGGGGTCACTTAGGGACAGTTCCTTCAATCGTAACTTTTTATATATGCGCTTGTCGTAGAAGGCGACTATAGCAGGGTCACCCGTCGGAATCCCGGGGAATAAAAATAGGACCAACTTGTCGTCGGAAGAGACAGAAAAACATGTTCTCGTGTTAAGTCGTTGCCCATGTTGACCCATCACAGAGTCCTCTCTTTCTTATTTTTTTGCTTACAAACTGTTCTCATCCTGAACATGACTGAAATATTGCTTGCTGGACCTTAAGCAATCAATCAATCAATCAATCAATCAATTCGCACACATTATTGTATCCAGCTCTATTGACGTGTCGACATTGCTTTTTAACATAAATATTCCATGATAGAGGGCGGGGGACACTGGTACGCTCTTCTTTTTGTCTTTTCCTTTTTTGTATTCATTTATTTTATCTTTCTTTTCAATAGTGACTTTTCTTGGCTGGACTCGGCTACACGCTACTTGAATAAAGCCTGATGTAGTCGCTACTAAAAAAATATTCGGGATACTTACACTACCGGTTCATCACGACTGGATCCAGGTTTTTATGGAGTCCGTGTTGTTCATATATGTGTTTTTTTGAGTTCTTGTGTGTCCCTGCCAATTGTTTGTCCGTCTATGATATCGTGTTTCCGATGTTCTGGACCTTTCTTTGGTGAGTAAACGGTTCGGTTTCTGGCCCCATATTACACATGTTATAGTGTTAACTTTCAAAGAAATAAAGCATTTGTCGGACTATCGGACTGTCGGACTATCGGACTGTCGGATTATAGGTCGGACCCCGAAAAGAACATATTTGTCTAGTATTCTGTGATATATATAAGACCTTTGATCGTGTTTGGTTAAAGGGTCTATTTAGAAAACTCGAGTCATATCGTATTCAAGGTGATCTATTGAAGTGGCTCAGAAGATACCTAGTAAACAGAAAGCAATGTGTAGTTGTTAAAAATTATTACTCGTCTGTAAAATATCTTAAAGCTGGGGTTCCTCAGGGTTCAGTACTTGGCCTCTATTGTTTCTTATTTATATAAATGACATAGCTGATAACCTTGAATCTTTGACTCGATTATTTGCAGATGATACTTCTCTGTCATACAGTTCATGCTCATACCAGTTACTTGAAACTAAAATTAATAGCGATTTAGTCAAAATCAATGATAGAGCCAATACTTGGTTGATTGAGCTTAATCCAAATAAAACAAAAAATTTATTTATTTTAAATACCAAAAGAAAACGATAGAAAATAGGGAGCAAGTGTGTAGATCTAATTTTAATTAGATTGATCTTTGATCAAATCAATATCTAAAATGCAATGATATTTGTTGCTGAGATTTAATACAATTTGCTCCGTATAGATGTGTTCAATTTCTATTTAAATACTAGGAAATTATTTTTTTATATTTTACAGAAGTTTCAAAATTAAGAGTTATGGTATGGTGTTTAATGCCACTTTGAATAATATTTCAGTTATATCTTGTCGATCAGTTTTATTGGTGGGGGAAACCGGAGTACCCCGGAGAAAACCACAGACCTTCATAAGTCACCGACAAACTTTATCACATCAAATTTTCTATCAAGGCTCACGTTTATACTTTCTGACATGAGTTTAAATCTAACTGGTTAAAATATTTTAGAAATTTAAAAATTAAGAAGATTTAATGGAACGACCATTTAACTTGAAGGGGGGGTTTATGGTATTTTTCTAAAAAAAAATATTCTGATTCCCAATGTTGCTGAAAAAAAAATTCTGATTTTGGTGGAGGAAAAAAAGAATAATATGGTCGGTCCCTAAGAGACTAAATCTACAGAATTGTATTTAGCTCAATTGGTCAAAATGGTAACATTATTTTCCACTATTGCTTTGTGTCCTTCCGTGGTCTGTATACCTGTTTTTCTCAAATTGTACTAGTTGATTTCTAATGACACCTGACAGGAATATTCCTATAATGGCTTGTTGCAGTTTGTATAATTTTGACACTTGTCGGGAACGTAATATTTAGCTCTTCGGAAGAAATGTTAACTTGTGATTCGCATGATTTGCACGCCACGAATACTGGATATCTTTTATGACTTGTCATCGAATATTTAACAGAGTAACCCGATATGTGCCATTAGTAGAGGAGGAACTGCTTACCCTTCCAGTTCGTAAATAGATTAGATTGTAGAGGGTTTCGTGTTGCTCAATCTTTAGTTTTCTATGTAGTGTTTTGTAGATCATTGTTTGTCCTTTTGTACTTTTTCTTTTGACCGTGTCTGCTTTTTCTGACTATTAAGTTATTTCAGAAACGTGTCATGCACATTACGTTGCTATATAATTGTTACTTCACTTATTGATACTAAGTATTTGTTTAAATTAGATGAAGAAATCAACCAATATACAAGAACTGGGTTGAAATGGACAGATAAATTGGCGGAAGAACGTAATGATGATATAATTTGACGGTTCAGTCAACGTTGTGTAATATGTCTATGTCATTAATTGTATCTCGAGGTCTGACATAAGTAGATCTTCAATATTAGAAACACTGGAACGGATACTAGTACTGTTTAATTTAATTAATATCTAGTATATATGTTTTTAGTATCAATAGACCCAAAACAGCAGTGTGGCAGGATATCACTAAAGACCACAGTGAAGTGGTCAAACAAGAGTGACGTGCAGACGAAAACAAAAATTTCGAACAATGCATTGAATAAATAATTTAACAAAAACGTAGATATATAATGTAGTGCGAATGACGTCATTATGTGATAACCTTCATTAGATGTGGGGGCGAACTCACGTGCTCTAGAAGGGTAACGAATGACGTCATTCTGTGATAACCTTCATTAGATGTTGGAGTGAACTCACGTGCTCTAGAAGGGTAGCGAATGACGTCATTCTGTGATAACCTTCATTAGATGTTGGAGTGAACTCATTCGCTCTAGAAGGGTAGAGAACGGCCTATCATTTGGCATATAGGAAAGCTAGAATATTTTAGAGTAGAAATAACATACATGTAATTGTTACTCTATTATCGGTACTAAGTATTTGTTGGTATTAGATAAAGAAATCAACTAATATAGAAGATCTAAGTTGAAAAGGACAGATAAATTGGCGGGAGCACCTAATACTGATATGATTTGACAGTTCATTCATTGTTATGTAATATGTCTATGTCATTAATTGTATCTCGATGTTAGAAACGCTGGAAGAGTAATATGTAGTATGTATGTTTTTAGTATCAATAGATCCATAACAGCGTGGCAGGAAATCACTAAAGACCCCAGTGAAATGGTCAAGCAAACATGACGTGCGAACAACAAAAATCGTCTACCGAACAATACAGTGAATAAACTAATAAAACATAGATATTTAATTTAGCGCACAAGCCGCCTTTCTATAATAGCCTTCAACGGATATAACCAGTCATAGTCAATAGATTGGAAAACCAAATTATTAAATAGGGTAGTCAATATCATCAAATATATATAGGGTCTAACACCAGGAGAGGTGCAAGATAGTAAAATCTGTGACACCCGAGGTTAAGATTTAAATCGCATCGGACGAGGCTTGTCCGAGTCTTATACGATTTAAATCTTACCCGAGGGTGTCACAGATTTTACTATCTTGCACCTTTTACGGTGTTTGACTCTTTTTCTCACACCTTTCTACCGTGTCAATGTTTGTTTACATTGTGTGTAGTTTGGCGCATTAATTTGGGAACCGTATCACAGGACCAAAATGCCACGTAAAAACATAAAACAAGATTTTCATTTACAGCTTTAAAGAGGTTCAAAATAATAAAGTTAACAAACTTGTGATAGATTCTACAATAACAAAATTTTACGATGTTTGCCTTTTTTTCTCATCTCTTTCTATCGTGTCAATATTTGTTTACGTTGAGAAAATATAGAGTGCTCTCCCTTGTTAGGTAACTAACGTAAATATAAAAAAATACCTCCCTTTGACCAACGTCAAACAATTTTTTACAAGCATTTATCGCTGTTGTAGTAGCATTAATAATATATTTATAAAATACATTGTATTTTATTGTGAAATACATTTAAAATACTGCCAAGACACTATAAATCGACAATTTAATTCAACAATGGAAAACAATTTTGCGGGAAAAACGGCGTGTAGCTTGTTTTACCCTGGAGGCGGGGTAAGATAGAAAAATCATTTTCACCTAAACTAACGGACTACTTTATCCAAGGGGTGAACAAATCTTGTCCTGCGGAGACTGGCTTTACTCTTACTAAATCACATTATTTAGGATATTTAGATTTCAAATATAAATATATGCAATAAACCATAATACCGATGAAGCACTGATTCCCAGGCGGATGATATCTTCGGAGAGTAGTGGTACTATTAAAATCGTAGATATCTAATTTAGAGCCTACTAATAAATCATAGTGACAATATATATATAGTGCTCCGGAAGGGTAAGCAGTTCCTGTTCCACTAGTGACACTTGTCGTGAATGAGGAAACGATTGGGAAGTGCTTACGACAAGTGGAACATATCTGTGGTCATTTGTAACACAGATATTCCATAGCGATCAACCAAGTCATGGTGGCGACCGTAAGATTTTCGAAGTGATGACTTCAACTTTACTAAAAGGAACCTTTGGTTCAGTAGCTTCCTTGTTAGCAGCAACCCTCTATCAAGGAAATCCTGTTTTTATTTTTAGTTTAGACATATTAGTGTATTGTTTTCAAAAAGACTAATTACTCTAAGATATTAATACTGTGTTTAATAGTTGAACATGTTTTGCCGTACTATCTTCATTCACGTGAATAACCAATAACCTACAGAAAAAGTCGTTCAAACAAATAGAAATATTGATAAATTATGAATTAAAACAAACATATAAACTTGACAAGGTTAATATATTTACATTTTGTTTTGTCAATACGTGAATGTTTTTAATGTGTTTTTTCTGTATAAACCGCTATTATCAAATTATTGGTGTTTAGGTACCATGAAAATGTTGTAATGATGCAAATTATGTTAGTGAGAAACGATATGGATGTACATGAGCATGAGAGACTACCCAATTTTACACTTATTTAAGTAAAGAGCGGTGTTTTTATGCTGTTCTACATTTCACAGCCACTGGCGAATCTTCAATAATAAGCAGCATAACTCATATCCTAAAATGAGTTTTGAACCGTTGGAATAATATGGAAAATATTATAACCCGAAGATCAATGTCAATGCCTGTAGCAACATCACTAGTGTTTAATGGTTGTACACTATTCTGTAAAATTAAACAATTCCTCTATGAATGGAATCAATAATGGTATAGCAAAGTCTACCAGATCGCTATTATGTTTTAGCATGTTCAAAGTGATATTTAATCAAATTGATGATCACTTCTGATAGTGTAGGAAGTTATCATAGTTTAAATGATATCTGATCGTATCCAGTAAGAGCAGTGTGATGCCCACCACTATATCCATCATCATTTAATATGTCATTCACCATATTCGTGATACAAAGAGTTTATTGAAGCCCATTAGCACACTGCCGTTGGTTTGTCTACCAATTCGAAGTACATGGTGGTGTTGCTATTGTAATTTTATCCGCCGTATCGAAGCACATTGTCTAAGATAGTGCTGTTTTGTCGACACTACCTAAGTCCATTACAAAACTACTGTTGCTTTATCCACTCTAGCGAAACACATTGTCTAACTAATGTTGTTTTGTTTACCCTTTCACAATACCTTAACTTACTTGTGTGGCTTTTATCTATCCAATTCAATCATCTTGTGTTAGTAGTGTTGTTTTGTCTGTTGTCTCACTGGTGCTGTTTGGTCTACCAATCAAAGCCCCTTGTCTCGCTGTTGTTGTTTTATCTAGTCTTTCGAAGCACCGTGGGGTACTGGTGTTGTTTTGTCTGTTGTCTCACTGGTGCTGTTTAGTCTACCAATCAAAGCCCCTTGTCTCGCTGGTGTTGTTTTATCTAGCCTTTCGAAGCACCGTGGGGTACTGGTGTTGTTTTTTCTGGTGTCTCACTGGTGCTGTATGGTCTACCAATCAAAGCCCCTTGTCTCGCTGTTGTTGCTTTATCTAGCCTTTCGAAGCACCGTGGGGTACTGGTGTTGTTTTATCTACCCTTTCGAAGCACCTTGGGGTACTGGTGTTGTTTTGTCTGTTGTCTCACTGGTGCTGTATGGTCTACCAATCACAGTCCCTTGTCTCGCTGTTGTTGTTTTATCTACCCTTTCGAAGCACCTTGGGGTACTGGTGTTGTTTTATCTACCCTTTCGAAGCACCTTGGGGTACTGGTGTTGTTTTGTCTGTTGTCTCACTGGTGCTGTATGGTCTACCAATCACAGCCCCTTGTCTCGCTGTTGTTGTTTTATCTAGCCTTTCGAAGCACCTTGGGGTACTGGTGTTGTTTTATCTACCCTTTCGAAGCACCTTGGGGTACTGGTGTTGTTTTATCTACCCTTTCGAAGCACCTTGGGGTACTGGTGTTGTTTTGTCTATTGTCTCAGTGGTTTTGTCGATTCTCCTCGTCTGGTTTTCTTTTATCTTCCCTTTGGAAATACTTTATCTGTATAGTACAGTTTTATCTACCCTAACGAAGCACATTGTCTCACAGGTGTTGCTTAGCCAACATTTTACTTCTATCTTATACTGTAGTATCTAACTAGTATTTTTATACATTCGAATATCATTATCTCGTAATCGGATATGTGGGTTACTTGGATATATCAGGGCAAAAATGCAGTACATTCGAATATCTTTTAGTTTAATTTAACCAGGTTAACTCTTATACCTCGACTCGACATGATTCGACTCTAGAATGATATATAACAGTTATAACCTTTGCCATGGTTACAATCTTATGTATCATCTACACGTGGATATAATCTTGTTATTGCTTCTAGTGAATTTGCTAATCCAACCTCATTAAAATTTACTTAGTAGCTTTCCATGTTGTATCATTGCAATCAACAATGTTTTGAAAATGATTAAAATTTTGAAAATCCATAAGGGAACACTATTTTGATTATATCTAGGCTTGATCAAATGAATAGATTTTTTCATCTAGACTTTAATGATGTTTGTTGCTGAGATTTAATCCAATTAACTCAGTATGTAATCAATTTCACAATTGTAATATAAATGTTTTACTCTTTATACTAGGAAATTAATTTTCTATCAAGGCTCACATTTAAACTTAATTACTCGATCTTTAGTTTTATGTGCATGTTTTGTAGATATTTGTTTGTCCTTTTGTAGTTTTTCTTTTGGCCATTGTGTTGTCTGTCCTTCTTCGATTTACGGATTCTGATTAACCCTTTGGTATCTTCAAGCTCTTCTTAAATGGGTTTAGATCTAACTGGTTAAAATATTTCTCATTTTCAGAATTAAGTAGACTTTTACAGCTCATTTGACCAATGAGACAAATTACTTGTAAGTATCGCTTTGTGTCCTGTGGTCTGTATTTCTTTTTTTCTTTTTTTATTTGTTGTCGTTTTGTTTTGTTTTTCTTTCTATAAATAGTTTGCCCTTAATATTCTACCCAGAATTCACTGACTGATTTCCAAAGACACTTGACAGGAATATTCCTTTTAATGGTGTGTTGCAGTTTGCATATTTTTGACAATCGAGAAAACAAATTGTCGGAACGGTAATATTGGATTCTATGGAAGAAATGTGAAGTTATGGTACTCGTACTTCACACAAGTGAACATGATATGATGTGTCGTATTTCTTAAGGGGACGGAATTAAAGAGGATTTAGTAGGCATGCCCCCAATTTGAAACATATCGTATACATTATTTAATTTATTAACGGTTTGAATTAGAATATTAGTAATAGCTTTAATTGTTCAAACCTTTGGTTTTTTAAGAGAATTTGATCTCTTGGTGGGGATGCAACCCGTGGCCTGACTCCTAATCTAGATATGACGCCACGGAATACAAAATATTTTTCATAACTTATTAATACTGAACAAGAGTACAACGGTAAGTGCCACTAGTAGAGCAGGAACAGCTTGCCCTTCCTGAGCGCATGATTTTACACTCGGTTATTGATGGGGTTCGTTTTTTCACAGTCTTTAATTATCTGAGTTGTCTGTTCTTCTTCAATTTATGGATTCTGATTAGCCCTTTGTTATCTTAAAAAAATAACTATGTTATACCCAATACAAAAATAGTCGGGTTTTGAAGTCTTTCTTTCAGATCAGGTTTTAGTGTTTGGGGCCCATAAAACTAGTCTGTACCAAGGTATGAAAGTGGGAGGTCACGTATATGTGTATTAGGGGTCTCGATTTAGCCCCTTTCTACGATTTTTATTGTATTTTGGAACTCTGCCAACGGTGTTATTTTATTTTGCATTTTTAAGGTGTATTTACATCAAGTGTAAACTTACAATTAAATCTTAGTGACAATATAGTAAAACTTCCTGTAATTTGGAATACAGTCAAACCTGTCTTATGTGAATATTGAAATATGGTCACATATGACAGGTGGTGACTTAATACAGGTCTAATTAAGATAAAAATGCACTGTGAAGTGAAATTAAAATCAAGGTCACAAAATTGAAGTTATTTGTTTAGTAAAGGTAGTCACTAAAGCAGGTTTGACTGTATATGGAATATAGCAAGGTCTACGTATTTAGGAGTACAAATAACGGACACATCTATTTAAATTATCACTATCATTGCCTCTGATTATCAATTCTAAGATCATAAGATCAATCTCCTTCCGGCATAGATAAAAATAGCGGGTTTAGCTATTCTGTGCTTATGCATTTTGGCTAACTTGCTTCCCCGAGACGCTTAAATAGTTTAGCTGTATCAATGTTTTGACTATGAGGTTATTTCATAAACGTTTCATGCACACTACATTGTTATGTAATTGCTACTTCACTTATTGATGCTAATTATTTGTTCAAATTAGATAAAGAAATCAGCCAAAATACAAGAACTGGGTTGAAATGGGCAGATACATTGGTGGAAGAACTTAATGATGATATAATTTGACAGTTCATTCAACGTTGTGCAATATGTGTATGTCGTTAATTGCATCTCGAGGTCTGACATAAGTAGATCTTCAATATTAGAAACGCTGGAACGGATACTAGTACTGTTTGATTTAATTATTATCCAGTATATACGGTATGTTTTTAGTATCAATAGATCCATAACAGCATGGCAGGATATCAATAAAGACCACAGTGCAATGATCAATCAAGAGTAACGTGCAAACAATAAAATACGTCTTTCAAACAATACAGTAAAGGAATAATTCAATAAAAGCTAAGATATCTAGTTCAGTGCGCATCACTCGTTTCTGTAATAACCTTCACCAAATACGTTCATGATATGTACGGAGAAAACATAGGTATCGACAAAGTGATGGCAATAAAACGTTGTTATTTATTAAAGAAATAAATCATAGAAGCCAGAATGTGTTGGGAGTCTTAACATGGGTTGGCGGAAAAAATTTTACTAATATCCGCCAACCCATGTTAAAACTCAAAACACATTCTGGCTTCCATGATTTATTTCGATTCTGATATGCGTAAGAGTACAAATACGGTAGTATACTTTGATTGGAAGACTGTACTTTATATTTACGTTTCCAGAAAAAGTCGCACACAATTTATTCTGCCAATGGAAAAGTCAGTCACATTCACCGGCGCATGTGCGAATGAGATTATACCATCGATAAATCGCTCGTTTGTCTACAAAGCGAAAGAAGGACGTCATGTTAGAATCTAATTTAGAACTTACTAATAATTCGTGGTAGCAATATATAAAAAACTTCCAGTCATTTGGAATATAGCACATCTAAAATGTTTTAGAGTAGAAATAACAAATTTATGTAATTGTTTTTCCATTATTGATAGTAAGTATGTGTTGGTATTAGATGAAGGAATCAACTAATATAAGATAACTGGGTTGAAACGGACAGATAAATTGGCAGAAGAACTTAATGATGATGTAATTTGACAGTTCGTTCAACGTTATGTAATATATCTAGGTCATTAATTGTATCTCGAGGTCTGATATAAGTAAATATTCAATACTGGTTACGATGGACAGGAGTCTGCTACTGTTTAATATAATTAATATTTAGTATATACGTTTTAGCATCAATAGACCCGCTTCAGTTCGACAGGAAATCACTAATGACCACAGTGAAATGATCAAACAAGAATGACGTGCAGAAAACAACAATATCTTTCTAACAATACAGTGCATACATTATTTAATAATGAAAGAATGTATTTATCTAATTAACCGCAGACGACTCTTTAATATAATTGATATTTGGTATTTTCATTTTGTGTATGTGTTTTTGGCATCAATAGATCCATAACAGTGTGACAGGAAATCACTAATGACCACAGTGAAATGATCAAACAAGAGTGACGTGCAGAAAAGCAAAAATATATTCCGAACAATGCAGTGAATAAATAATTTAACAAAGACGTAGATATATAATGTAGTGCGAATGACGTGATTCTGTAATAACCTGTATTAGATATTGGAGTGAACGCACGTGCTCTAGAAGGGTAACGAACTGCCTATCATTTGGCATATAGGAAAGCTAAACTATTTTAGAGTAGAAATAACAAACTTATGTAATTGTTTCTCCATTATTGATACTAGATATTTGTTGGTATTAGATGAAGCAGTCAATCAATATACAAGAACTGGGTTGAAATGGACAGATAAATTGGCGGAAGAACTTAATGATGCTATAATTTGACAGTTCATTCACCGTTGTGTAATATGTCAACGTCAGTAATTGTATCTCGAGGTCTGATGCAAGTAGATCCTCAACAGAATAAACGCTGGAAAGGATCTAGCACTGTTTAATATAATTGATAGAGGACGTTTAGTCCTCATTACTGTAGACCACCCCGGTAGACCCCCCGGTAGACTACATACTGATGCTCTATTTCTCGCGTCTATGCTGATCGCGAGAGATGGGGCGCCATTTAAACCCGGATGTGTAAGCCAGCATAGATACGAAAGTATCTACTGTCATAAAAAAAATAATAGCAACTTTGTTTTGCTTAAAAAAAGAATATTGTATTTGTATTCAATAAATTAAAATAATACATCTATTTGGCAACTATGTCAAATTTGCATAAAATAAAATCGTGACGTCTTGTGTAAACACAAACTCGTCTCGTATCACTGTCACCGTCTTGGGCAATTATTTTCTGACTTCGTAATATTTCCTAGGCAAAAATTGTGGATGGTATTTGAAAATGCTTTTGTCAATATTTTTGATCGATAACAGATATGGATTAATTTGAAAGTAGTGGTTTGTCCTCAAAATCCCACCATAAAATGTCATGGTGATGATTGTTAAACAAACATGGAAACCGGGATGGAAACCAAATTGGCAAATATCAACGGCGGATGTACATGGTAGAAGAAGTAATTACGATAAAGTAGGTAGAACTCCACAAATATTAAACGAAAAATAGTGTTTTTGATGACTTTAAGCATTTAACGAATTTGAAAAAGTCAATGTAATTTGCGTCTTGCCATGTCAAGTTTATGATAGAAAATGTGTTTTACTAAACTCATTGAGATCCCCTGATTTATATTTCGACTTTCTGAAGAAAGGTTCTGCTCTGTATCTCCAGACTGAAAAGTTTGAGTTGTTAGGCATGCATGTACTTATGCATCTTTCTGGTCCAGTATTACCTAGAAGGCTAGATTTTGTTGCTATCCATCATTCCATGAAGTGTGTAAAAACAATATTTATAACAGATATTGTCAATATTATTTTATTCTTATACACTGCTTCTTCAAATGTGCAGTCTGTGCCAAAAACATTTGACAAACTAGCCCGAACAGTATTTTAGAAGATTTTTTTCTATTTGATTAAGTAAATTTTATGCAATTTTTACTAGCCCAAACCAATTTTTACTAGGCTAGACAGGGGCATAGTGCTAGTGGTTTTGGGGGCAGACTAATGTGTATCACAAAATATACAATGAATCGTTCACAATAAAGCCATGCAAAAAATATCCATTTACACCCTCAAAACTAAAAAATAAGCATATTTCAACATTGAAGTACTGTGAATACATGTGTCCTGGGTTTGCATGATCAGAATGTATGAACAACAAAATGTACCTCCTTGAATGTAATGCCAAGTTGTATATTTTAGTTACTATATGGGAAATAATTGTGTATGTATAGACTCAAATTCAGAGCGAGTTAGTTTTAGTCAAAGATAGCCCGATTCTGGAGGAGACTGGCCTTAGTTTTAATAAATTACAAAGATAGTCCGGTTCTGGAGGAGACTGGCCTTAGTGTTAATAAATTACAAAGATAGCCCGGTCCTGGAGGAGACTGGCCTTAGTTTTAATAAATTACAAAGAAAACCTTTTCCTGGAGGAGACTGGCTTTAGTTTTAATGAATTACATTAATTAGGATATGATTCGACTGTAGAGTGGTCTATAACCGTTGAACAACTACATTATGATGCATCATCTACCCGTGGGTATAATATTGTTATTACTTCTAGAATACAAATATCTGTGTAATCAACTTTTTCTAATGAATTCGCCAATCCCACCGTCAACGAAATTTACTTAATAGCTTTCCATGTTGTATCATTGCTATCAACAATGTTTTAAAAATGATTAAAAATTTTAAAATCTATGCAGGAGCGATATTTTAATTATATCTAGGTTTTGATCAAATCAATATAAAACATTTAATGATATTTTTGTTACTGAGATTTAATACAATCTGCTCCGTATGGATGTGATCAATTTCACAATTGTAATATAAATGTCTTACTATTTATATTAGGAACTTAATTTTATATCATGGCTCACATTTAAGTTTTCTTAAATGAATTTAAATCTTTTTGGTTAAGCATATCTCATTTTCAGAATTAAGTAGACTTTTACAGCTCACTTGACCTAAAGGGACACATTACTTATCCTTATTGCTTTGCGTCCTGTGGTCTGTATGCTTGTTTTCTCCCTTACTTTTCTGCCAGGAATTCTCTGACTGAATACTAAAGACACTTTACAGTGTTGCAGTTTGTATATTTTTGACAATCGGAAAATTAAAATGGTTGTAACGGTAATATTTGACTCTATGGGAGAAATATTTAATTCATTATACACATGCTTTACACGTGTCATCATAATATGATCCTTCATATTTTCATAGGCATGGAAGGAGAGAAGGTGTGATACATGTCGGCATGTCCCTACTTTGTATCATTTAATATATTAAAGTTCTTAATAAGGTAATGACTGTAATTCCTCAAACCTTTGGAAATTCCAGAGGTTTCCTTATTTGTTTCCTATGCTAGCACTATCTCTCTCTCTCTCTCTCTCCACCCTCTGGGGATTTAATCGGTTCCTGATCACCTCGTCTATATTTAATGCCACAAAATAGAGAATATCTGTGTCACAGACGATCATGGATATGTTCTGTTGATTCTATTCACAATCCGATCCTACTTCCCTCTTACCTAACTTATAACTACTATTTAACAAGAGCATTACGATAGGTACCACTAGTGAAGCAGGAACTACTTATCCTTCTTCATCACCTGAATTATCCTCGGTTTTAGTTGGGGTTCGTGTTGCTCAATCTTTAGTTTTCAGTGTAGTGTTTTGTAGATCATTGTTTTTCCTTTTGTGTTTTTAAAGTTTGACATTGTATTTTCTGTCCTTCAATTTCCGTCTTGTATTGCCCCTTTTGGTATCTTACAAGCCAATGCAAAGTGAATCAGGACGTAGCACAAGTAATAAAATACAATATTTATTACATTATAAGAACTATTGTATGTTTAAGATTTGACCAAATCTTTCTTGTAAACTGGTTTTAGAGGTATGTGGTGTTCTTTTTTTATGTTGGCATATTGCAAAGATATTATGAATTTCAAGAATACTCTATGACGGATCATACGAAATTGAACTCATAGTTACGACATGTCATCTGTGGGATTGGTGTGAAGCAGTAGGCAATAAAACATGCATTACAATAAAAATATTTTTTAGAATTGTCATAATTAACATTATCTAATAGGACTTCGGTTGAATTGTGATCATTTCATTTGTATTATTAGAAAGACAAAAGGTCAGAGACAATCGACATGAAACATATGTTTTGATAAGTCCTATCACAACTTCCTGTCTCTACCTTTCATTAAAGAAAAACCTTTTCTCTTTCATAACATAAAGTCCCATGGATAAATGAAACCCATATATAACGTAACAAAATAAACGACATACAAATATTTACATCTAAATATGATAATAAATAAGAAGAATTTGAATATACCAAAGGGTAATCAGAAGACGTAAATCAAAGAAGAACAGACAAGACAATGCAAATGCCAAAAGAAAAAGAACACAAGGACAAACAACTGCCTGCAAAACACAACGCAGAAAACAAAAAATCGAGCAACATGAATTCTACTAAGATCGGTGTTCCGGAAGGGTAGGAAGTTCCTGTTCCATTGGAGGCACAAAATAGTGTCATTCAGTGCCACTGCACAATACAAATGTAGTCGTGTTTTGAAATGTTTCTCTCGGATCAGGTTTGAATGTTTAAGGTATAAATTTCAACCAAGCATAAACTAACAAATAAATCTTAGTGACAATAGCAAAAAGTATTTTGAAAAACAAAAAACAAACCTATCTACGTTTTTCTTACTATTACTGAGTCGATACGTCAGCTGGATATAATATCTAATTTAGTCTCCATAAGGTATGGGCAATCTTATCTTATTTGTTGCTATTCTTTAGTCTCCATCAGGAATGGGTAATCTTATCTGATTTGTGGCTATTCTCTATTTTCCATCAAGAATGGGTAATCTTATCCGATTTGTGGCTATTCTTTAGTCTCCATCAGGAATGGGTAATCTTATCTGATTTGTGGCTATTCTCTATTTTCCATCAGGAATGGGTAATCTTATCTGATTTGTGGCTATTCTCTATTTTCCACCAGGAATGGGTAATCTTATCTGATTTGTGGCTATTCTTTAGTCTCCATCAGGAATGGGTAATCTTATCTGATTTGTGGCTATTCTCTATTTTCCATCAGGAATGGGTAATCTTATCCGATTTGTGGCTATTCTCTATTTTCCACCAGGAATGGGTGATCTTATCTGATTTGTGGCTATTCTCTATTTTCCATCAGGAATGGGTAGTCTTATCTGATTTGTGACTATTCTCTATTTTTCACCAGGAATGGGTAATCTTATCTGATTTGTGGCTATTCTCTATTTTCCATCAGGAATGGGTAATCTTTTCTGATTTGTGGCTATTCTTTAGTCTCCATCAGAAATGGGTAATCTTATCTGATTTGTGGCTTTTTTTTTATTTTCCATCAGGAATGGGAAATATTATCTGATTTGTGGCTATTCTCTATTTTCCATCAGGAATGGGTAATCTTATCTGATTTGTGGCTATTCTCTATTTTCCATCAGGTATGGGTAATCTTATCCGATTTGTGGCTATTCTTTAGTCTCCATCAGGAATGGGTAATCTTATCTGATTTGTGGCTATTCTCTATTTTCCATCAGGAATGGGTAATCTTATCCGATTTGTGGCTATTCTCTATTCTCCATCAGAAATGGGTAGTCTTATCTGATTTGTGGCTATTCTCTATTTTCCATCAGGAATGGGTAATCTTATCTGATTTGTGACTATTCTCTATTTTCCATCAGGAATGGGTAATCTGATCTGATTTGTGGCTATTCTCTATTTTCCATCAGGAATGGGTAATCTTATCTGATTTGTGGCTA
The DNA here is from genome assembly GCA_963383655.1 of Bathymodiolus septemdierum. Lineage (NCBI taxonomy): Eukaryota > Metazoa > Mollusca > Bivalvia > Mytilida > Modiolidae > Bathymodiolus > Bathymodiolus septemdierum. Next base: position 20,526,978 of record OY726528.1, on the reverse strand, counting down.
TTCTCTATTTTCCATCATGAATGGGTAATCTTATCCGATGTGTCGCTATTCTCTATTTTCCACCATGAATGGGTAATCATATCTGATTTGTGCTATTCTCTATTTTCCATCAGGAATGGGTAATCTTATCTGATTTGTGGCTATTCTCTATTTTCCACCAGGAATGGGTAATCTTATCTGATTTGTGACTATTCTCTATTTTCCATCAGGAATGGGTAATCTTATCTGATTTGTGGCTGTTCTCTATTTTCCATCAGGAATGGGTAATCTTATCTGATTTGTGGCTATTCTCTATTTTCCACCACGAATGGGTAATCTTATCTGATTTGTGGCTATTCTTTAGTCTCCATCAGGAATGGGTAATCTTATCCGATTTGTGACTATTCTCTATTTTTCATCAGGAATGGGTAATCTTATCCGATTTGTGGCTATTCTCTATTATGTGTGGCTATTCTCTATGATTTGTGGCTATTCTCTATTATGTGTGGCTATTCTCTATTATGTGTGGCTATTCTCTATAATTTGAAACTATTCTCTATTATGTGTGGCTATTCTCTATGATTTGTGGCTATTATCTATTATGTGTGGCTATTCTCTATTATGTGTGGCTATTCTCTATGATTTGTGGCTATTCTCTATTATGTGTGGCTATTCTCTATGATTTGTGGCTATTCTCTATTATGTGTGGCTATTCTCTATGATTTGTGGCTATTCTCTATGATTTGTGGATATTCTCTATTATGTGTGGCTATTCTCTATGATTTGTGGTTATTCTCTATGATTTGTGGCTATTCTCTATTATGTATGGCTATTCTCTATTATGTGTGGCTATTCTCTATGATTTGTGGCTATTCTCTATTATGTGTGGCTATTCTCTATGATTTGTGGCTATTCTCTATTATGTGTGGCTATTCTCTATGATTTGTGGCTATTCTCTATTATGTGTGGCTATTCTCTATTATGTGTAGCTATTCTCTATTATGTGTGGCTATTCTCTATTGATGTCATTAGGCTCACTTGCTCCCAAAGACGTTTAAGCTGTTTACATTTTCAATGTTTTGACTATGAGGTTAGTTCATAAACATGTCATGCACACTACATTGTTATATAATTGTTACTTCACTTATTGATACTAAGTATTTGCTAGAATTATATGAAGAAATCAACCAATATACAAGAACTGAGTTGTAATGGATAGATAAATTGGCGGAAGAACTTAATGATGATATAATTTGACAGTTCATTCAACGTTGTGTAATATGTTTATGTCAATAATTGTATCTCGTGGTTTGGCATTAGTAGATCGTCAATGTTAGAAACACTGGCAGTGATTTATATAATTGGTATTTAGTACATATGTTTTAGCATCAATAAATCCATAACATCGTTACAGGAAATCACTAAAGACCACAGTAAAATGATCAAACAAGAGTGACGTGCAGACAGAAAAAATTCTTTTGAACAATACAGTGAATAAATAATTTGATAAAATAATAGATATATAGAATAGTATTCTTCACGCATTTCTGCAATAACCTTCACCAAGGACATTCATATAATAAAAAATAAAAGTCAATTAGTTCAAAAGTTTATGGGAGCAAGAACATCAAAACTGCCAACATGATAGCTAAAATGTGCTAAGGTAACTTTGTACTGAGGGAGATTGGCCTTAGTTTTACAAAATTACATTATCTAGGAACTGTAAATATTAAGCATAAAGATATCTAATAAATCATATTACTGACGCAGCACTGGCTATTGGGTGGATGGTTATCCACGGGGACAAGCATAGGTATCAACCAAGTGATAGTAATGAAACGTAGATATCTAATCTAATTTAGAACTTACTAATAATTCTTGGTAACTTCCAGTCATTTGGAATATAGCGCATCTAAAATATTTTAGAGTAGAAATAACAAACTTATGTAATTATTTCCCCATTATTGATATTAAGTATTTGTTAGTATTAGATAAAGAGATCAACCAATATAAAATAACTGGGTTAAAATGGACAGATAAATTGGCAGTAGAACTTGATGATGATGTTATTTGACAGTTCATTCAACGCTAGGTAATATGCATAGGTCATTAATTGTATCTCGAGGTCTGATATAAGTAAATAGTCAATACTGGTAATGCTGGACAGGAGTCTGCTACTATTTAATATAATTAATATCTAGTGCATGTATATATGTCTTAGTATCAATAGATCCATAACAGCGTGGCTAAAAACAACAATTCTACTTTTGACGGAAACCACTATCTTCAAATAAATGGGGCAGCTATGGGAATCAGAATGGCACCCTCCTATGCCAACAATTGTATAGGGGAACTAGAAGAACGATTACTCCTCTCGTCACTTAAACAACCTCTTTCATGGGTCCGATATATAGATGACGTTGACATGAAGTGGATACATAGCGATAAAGAGCTTGAGGAATTTTTCGAACATGCCAACAGTATCCATCCGTCTATAAAATTTACACACGAAGCGTCGAAAACCAAAATGTCTTTCCTTGATACTACCACCACGGTCAAGGAGGGCAACATGACAACTGATTTATACTCTAAAACCACAGACAAACATCAATACCTTTCACCTAGTAGCTGCCATCTTAAGCACTTTTCTAAGAGTATCCCATTCAGCAAAGCCATTAGGGTAAAACGAATATGCTCCACTGTTGAAACCACCAAGAAAAGACTAGGAGATTTACGCCATCATTTGAAGAGACAGAGATATAATGACAAAGTTATAGAGAGTGGGTTTTCAAAGGCCAGTGAAACTAACAGAAATGACCTCCTGGAGTACAAAGAAAAAAAGATCAACAAACGGTCCCCCTTGTTCTCACTTAGTGCTTTTCCTTTTGTGTTTTTCATGTTGGTCATTGTATTTTCTGTCCTTCAATTTCCGGCTTCTATTGCCCCGTTTGGTATCTTACAAGTCAATGCAAAGTGAACCAGGACGTAGCAAAAATAATAAATACAATATTTATTATATTATAAGAGCTATTGTATGTTTAAGATTTGACCAAATCTTACTTGTAAACTGGTTTTTGAGGTATGTGGTGGGTTTTTTATGTTGCCATATTGCCAAAAAGGGTAATAACAATATTACCGAACTCCGTACAATTTTACAAAGGGAAAGTCAAAACTCATAAGTATATAAACAGACAAAATCAGTCAGCAACCGGAAAACTGTGAAAACCGTAATGACCCTGATTTGGTACAGGCATTTCTAAAGAAATGGTGGGTTGAATCATATTTTAAAGCGCCAAAACTCCCCCTTTCAGTACGGCTCAAAGTCCCCGGCTGTCACTATAACAGTATTTATAACAATGCTTGAACAAAACAGGTAAAACAGTTGTCAAAGTAGCACCAAACTCAGTGAAGTAAATGTCAAAGACACTTTTACGTCACTCATTGATAAAAATATATTTTTGACATTTTTGTTGACACCTTATCTTTATACATTTTCACTATATGAAAATCCATCGCTTATAATCTTTTCTGCAGAGAGGGAATATATTTCGACAAGATCTTGGTATCGGAATATAAACTTTTTAAGAGATCGAATAAGGCGAATCTTTTCATAACCCTGGTCCAGTAGCCTGTTTCTCAGATGAAGATGACGTTTCAGGAAATCAGAATAATTGCTACTGGTCCTTGCATAGCGAATCAATTGCGAGATGTAGACACCATATGCAGGAGAAGCTGGTATATTGCTGCACATATTTGGAAAATTTATGATTTTATCAAAAATTTTAGTACTGATTTTACCACTGTCTTCAAATTCGAGGTTTAAGTCCAAAAATGATGCGGACGAAGCGGTATCTGTGATATCTTTAACTTCCAGCTCTGGAGGATATATCAATGAAAGAAATCCTGCAAATCTAGAATTGTTGATAGATAAAACGTCATCAATATACCTGTATGTTAAATTAAAAGCTCTAGCCTCATGAATCTTCTTATCCATTACAAGCTTTTGAAGAAACTCCGATTCATACGAGTATAAAAATAAATCGGCTAGAAGAGGAGCACAATTCGTACCAATTGATATGCCGACGACCTGCTGAAACAGTATCCCTCCAAAGGAAACAAATATGTTATTGATGAGGAACTCCAGCATACTGATCACTTGTTCCTCGGAGTAGCATGTTTTACCTTTTTGAATTTTGTTTGAAAAATATGTGGAATTGTAGCTTAACACAACAAATTTTGAACCATAGTTTCTATGACTGAAAGCTTTGTGAATTGTTTCTTTTAAGCGGGTTTTTAATTTATCATGGACAAATAAATTGGCGGAAGAACTTAATGATGATATAATTGACAGTTCATTCAACGCTATGTAATATGTCTATGTCATTAATTGTACCTCGAAGTCTGACATAAGTAGATCCTCAATGTTAGAAACGCTGGAACGGATACTAGTACTGTTTGATATAAATAATAGTTAGTATATATTTTTTTAGTATCAATAGATTCACAACAGCGTAGCAGGAAATGACTAAAAACCACAGTGAAGTCATCAAACAAGAGTGACGTGCAGACAACAGAAATACCTTTCGAACAACACACTCTCAGTGTTCCCCGTCACATTTGGGGACATGGTTTTGTGAAGGTGGGGGACACGGATCTGAAGCGGCGGTTTCAGGTAAGCTGGTGTGAAATCATAAATTAGAGCATTATTACAATTATTTAGAATATATGACTTATTTAGCGGAACACCAGGTTCATTTCGGGACATGTTAATCCCATTGTACCCACGTTATTCGTCCGGTATATAGGTGAACAGTTCTGCAATGTATAACAAGGGTGGTCAAAATTGAAAATTATCACAAGTTTCCGTCAGATTCTAGCCAATTTAAGGCTCGATGCATATACTTTCAATGACATATGTTATCTGAAAAGTCGTCCGCGTTAAATGCAATCATTATTTCAAACCATCAACGCAATATAAGAAGCATACGATCGAATTGTCTAGGGCTCACATTTTAAAAACAAGGATAATTATGTATATTAACCTCTCTCATGAAAGGCAAAGCAACCCTTATGTAATAAAAACCACAATTCAGGGCACGAAGGCACGTGACAATTATATTTAATCTTATGTTGACCTTATTTATCATATGGATGTGTAGAAGAATATACGTTTTTAGCTCACCTGGCCCAAAGAGTTAGGTGAAATTTTGCCCTAACTTGGAGTACGTCGTCCGTTTGTCGTCCTTAAACTTTAATAAAAAGATCTTCTTCTCTTAAAATACTGGGCCAATTTAAACCAACGTTGGCCTGAATCATCTTTCGGGGGTCTGCTTTAACAGTTATGTCCGATGACCACGCCAACCAACCAACATGGCCGCTTTTAAAGGTTAATAGCTGCCAAACTTTGGAAAAATTATACATTAATGATCACCTTTATGAATTATGGTTGATCAACCCAACCGCTGTCAAACATGGCTGCCAACGTTACTAAAAATAGAAATTTTGACCAAAAATCGTCACGTGAAAATCGTTAACCTTTATACAAAATTTCTTCTCCTCTGAAACAACTGAGTCAATTTGAACCAACGTTGGCCTGAATCATCCTTAGGGAGTCTACTCTGACCACCTGGCAGACCAACTAACATATCCACCGTTACTAAAATCAATAGAAAAAATTGTTAAGGTTTTATAGCTGCCACACTTTTGGGAAAATGATAAATTAATGATCCCCTTTAAGAATTATGGTTGATCACATCAACCACCATCAAACATATGGCCACCACCGTTACTGAAAATTGAAAGCTGGTAGAAAACAAATATTAAAGATCATGCAGATAGGCATGAAATATTTTCATTTCGGTAAAATAATTTACATAGACCAAATGTAGGGAAATTATCAGGAATGATCAAGATGATAGACGGCGTTTGTGGTGTGACAATAGCTTTCTTTTGGCAGTAAATTGTTTGTCGCACGTTTCACACTGGAACAATTTGTCGGAATGAGTATCATCTAAATGTCTTTTTAGATTGGCTAGTGCTTTGTAAGTTTTTCCACAACTGTCACAGCTGTATGTATTCATTGTGGGAATTTCTTCCTCATGATCAACAAATGAGCTGTCCATTTTGTCTGTAACACATAGAAAAACAAGTAAACCTAGCTAATAGTTATTAAAAGTATGACATTTAGATTCTCAAAACATTTAAATATGATTGATGTCCACAGTTATGCACCACATCAGGGACCAAGTGCACTTGTACATATAGATCTGTTTAGAATATATATGGCATATGATAGAAGCTGCTTAGAGTCTTATAATGTATGGTTTATGATCAATGAATGAATATTAAGTCACATCTGGAATAAATTACTCTCTCTGAACTCATGTTCAGATCTTGGGCCGGTAACTAGAAGCTATCTTAGGACTTATGCATGTTTTTCTCCGTTTAAAACATGTCTAAGCCCTAAGATAGCTTCTAGTTATCGTCCCCTGGACCTAATATTTGAACAACATTCATAAGCATTTTAAGTAGACAATCATGGTATCTGTGAAGTATGTAATGGCAATATTTAAAATATTTTAGAAAAATTATAAAAACCAAGCGCCAAACAATCGTGATCCTTTAAACTTTGACTGAAAAATTAAAATGGGATGTCATGTATAAATATATTGGATTGAGGAACAAATGAAATCTGCTAAATAACAGACCGACAGACTAATTACAATGCGAGTTTGACACAGAAGAAATATGCAGATCTGATCCAAACTGTTTTGCACAGAGCACAATGTACAAGCTGAGCATAATTTAGACAAATTGAATTAAGAAAATGTATATAAATTACCTTCAATGCCAAGCAATTGAAACTATTTTGAAATTCAAAATTTATTACATAATTCAGTGTAAACGTAATAATATTAAATGTGTTATCATTTATAGTTGTTAAATTAATATATTATAAAGTCTTGTATGGGATATGCCTAATATTGATGGGTCATTCTATCAATCGATTCTTTTTCGGAGATAAAAGAGCATATTCATTCATTCATAAACAAGATAAATGAATATAAATTAATTCTGTATCTACAGCAACAAGTGTCCCGGTCGCTTTTTAGTATGACCGTGCTAACGAGACCAATCAAAATGAGGCAGTGGTGGTATAGCTGTCTATTTGATGTATACATGGATTATTGTTCATTGTCAGTTACCGGTCCACAGACTAGCACAAGTCAGGCGATATTAATCAAGTGGTACAGTAAACTTTATCGACATAATGTCAAGTCACCATATGAATGCTTCATGGATCAAAAGTTCATGGTTACTGGAATGACAAAGTATTATATTGCCATTGGCCGTCGACCTCGGATATTAAAACACTTGTCTGTTCTAAGTACCTCAGGAAAATATATTCTGTTTCGATAACTGTCCTACTACATACAGAATAACAGATTTCAGTCTAAATAAATTACTGTTGACTTTTGAAGTGTAAAATTACGATTACAGTACACAATGTTCTTTAACACAATTCCTCACTGAAGTATGTACTCTGAAGTAATTATTTCATTACAAATGTGGGATGTTTTGTTGTTGAAAAAAAGGATTATGCATAATTATCTTTGTTTTTAAAATGTGAGCCCTATCCCCTGGCGTCACAAATATTTTATCCCCATACGCCACAATTTAACGCAAGAGACAATTCGATCGTATGCTTCTTATATTGCGTTGATTGTTTGAAATAATGATTGCATTTAACGCGGACGACTTTTCAGATAACATATGTCATTGAAAGTATGTGCATCGAGCCTTAAATTAGCTAAAATCTTACGGAGACTTGTGATAATTTTCAATTTTGGCCACCCTCATCATACATTGCAGAACTGTTCACCTATATACCGGACGAATAACGTGGGTACAATGGAATCAACATCTCCCGAAATTAACCTGGTGTTCCGCTAAATATGTCATATATTTTAAATAATTGTAATAATGTTATAATTTATGATTTCACACCAGCTTACCTGAAACCGCCGTTTCAGATCCGTGTCCCCCACCTTCACAAAGCCATGTCCCCAAGTGTGACGGGGAACACGGTGACACTGAATAATTTAATTTAATAATGAAAGAACGTATATATCTAATTCTGTGCGGATGATGCTCTTCTGTAATAACTTTCATCGGGTACTCTCATAGTCAACTGATTAGAAATCCAAATAATAGTCTTCCAAAGGATCATAGTACTGCTTAATATAGTTTATATTTAGTGTATATATGTTTTAGTATCAATAGACGCATAACAGCGCGGTAGGATATCGATAAAGACCACAGTGAAATGATCAAACAAGAGTGACGTGCAGATAAAACCGAAAATCTGTCGAACAAGACAGTGAAGAAACAATTTAATAAAAACGTAGATATCTAGTCTAGAGCAACCACTCGCTTCTGATATAAATCTTCATTATCATGCAAAAGCTCCCTTTACGGAAGAATATGATGCCTTCACTTGTACCTCTTCACACCGTTTTTACGTTTAGAAACGTAAGAGAATACCGGTTACTCCGGCAGTGTGTTTATTTGCTTTCATTTTATTTTTACTATGAATCCGTATTTGATGAATGAACTTAATGATGATATAATTTGACAGTTCATTGAACGCTATGTAATATGTCTATGTCATTAATTGTATCTCGGGGTCTGATATAAGTAGATCCTCCATACTGGAAATGCTGGAAAGGATTCTTGTACTGCTTAATTTAATTAAAATCTAGTATATATGTTTTAGTATCAATCGATCCATAACAACGTGGCAGGAAATTATGCAATGATCAAACAAGAATGACGTGCAAACACAAAATACGTCTTTCAAACAATACAGTAAAGGAATAATTCAATAAAAGCTAAGATATCTAATTCAGTGCGCATCACTCGTTTCTGTAATAACCTTCACCAAGTACATTCATGATATGTACGGAGAAAACATAGGTATCTGTAAAGTGATGGTAATAAAACGTTGATATCTCATCTAATTTAGAACTTACTACTAATTCTTGGTAGCAATATATACGAAACTTCCAGTCATTTGGAATTTAGCACATCTAAAATGTTTTAGAGTAAAAATAACAAACTTATGTAATTGTTACTCCATTATTGATATTAAGTATTTGTTGGTATTAGATGAAGAAATCAACCAATATAAAATAACTGTGTTGAAACGGACAGATAAATTGGCAGAAGAACTTAATGATGATGTAATTTGACAGTTAATTCAACGTTATGTAATATGTCTAGGTCTGATATATGTAGATTTTCAATGTTAGAAACGCTACATAGGATTCTAGTACTGTTTTATATAATTGATATTTAGTATATATGTTTTAGTATCAATAGATCCATTACAGCGTGGCAGGAAATCACTAAAGACCACAGTGAAATGAACAAAAAAGAGTGACGTGCAGACAAGCACAAATATATTTCGAACAATAGAGTGAATAAATCATTTAGCAAAAACATAGAAATATGACTTAGTACAAATGACGTGTTTCTGTAATAACCTTCATTAGTCAATAGATTGGAAAGCCAAATAATATAAAAGTCTTCGTTAGAAAGCAAAGTGGCCTAAATAGGTTGACAAAATCTGCAAAGATAAAATTGTCCTGGCGAAGATTGACCTTAGCTTTACATTATTTAGGATATTTAAATTTCAAACATCTAATAAACCATATTACTGACAAGGCACTGACGCATAAGAGGATGATATCCTCCGGGACTAGTAATACTAATAAAAACATAGATATCTAATTTAGAGCTTACTAATAAGTCATAGTGACAATATAAGTATAAAAAGCTTCCTGTCATTTGGAATATAGCAAGACTAAAATATTTTCTGGGGGTTAAGGTTATGGTGTTAAACGCCACATTCAACAATATTTTAGTTATATCGTGACGGTCAATTTTACTGGTGGGGGAAATCGGGATGCCCTGGGAAAACCACCGAATTGCCGCGAGTCACTGACAAACATAATCACATAATGTTGTATCGAGTACACCTCGCCTGAGCGAGATTCGATCTCTCCATTTTAGTAGTGATAGGCACTGATTGCATAGGTAGTGTAAATACGACGACCTCCATATAATATTTTAGAGTAGAAATATCAAACTTATGTAGCTGTTTCTCCATTAGTGATACTAAATATTTTGTGGTATTAGATGAAGCAATCAACAAATATACAAACATGGCATTGTAATGGAGAGATAAATTGGTGGACGAACTTAATGATGATATAATTTGACAGTTCATTCAACGTTATGTAAAATGTCTATGTTATTAATTGTACCTCGATGTCTAATATAAGTAGATCGCCAATGGTATTAACGCTTCAAAGGAGTCTAGCAGTGTTGAATTTAATATCAATCAACCCATAACAGCGCGGCAGGATATCACTAAATAGCGCGGCAGGATATCACTAATGTCCATAGCGAAATGATCAAGCAAGAGTGACGTGCAGACAAAAAAATATTTCAAATAATATAGTGAATAAATAATTTAGTTAGTTAGTGCGCACCACTCGCTTCTGAAATAAACCTTCATCATCATGCAATCGCTCCATTTACGAAGGAATACGATCCCTTCAATGGTACCTCTTCACAGAGATCTTAAGCTATGTCTTTCTTCTGTTAAACTAGAAATTAAAGGGTAGTGTGCCTGATATTACTAAGCAAGAGACATTTATCATACCTAGATATTATATAATTCTGGACTCGTCATTTGAAAATGAAAATAAGAAGAGTTTTGGTCGACATTATGGGCAACCACCACAGTACGAATCATTTTTTGTGACACCACAAAGACAAACACCAGACCGATCACAACCGATGGATATCTAGTTGAGGACAGAAGGACAAAAGTACACAGCAATAATCCGTTCTTAATATCTAGATATCATATGGACAAACAATAATAACCGAACAGTAAATCACACAGGTTCGTATTTATAATGGATATTTACTATCAATTGGTCACTCATATTTAAAACAAATAAATCATTTTCTGATAGACAATGCTATAATGAAGAGTTTGAAGATATCAAAGGGGTAATCATAAATCCGCAAATCGAAGAAGGACAGGCAACACAAGGACCAACATAAAAGGGGCGATAGAACAAACAACGATCTACAAAGCATACACAGAAAACTCAAGATCGATTAGCACAAACCCCACTAAAAAACGGGGGTGAACTCTGGTGCTCCGGAAGGGTAAGTAGTTCTTGCTCCACTAGTGGCACCCGTCGTGTTAGCTTAGTTAAAAACTCGGTGGTAAGTCATGAATGAGGAAAGGACCGGGAAGTGTTTACGACCAGTAGAACATATTCGTGGTCATTTATGACACAGATATATATACCATAATGGTCAACCAAGTCATGGTGGTGTTCGTAAAGCTTTCGAAGTGATTACTTCAACTTAATCATTAGGAACCCTTGGTTTAGTAGCTTCTTTGTTAGCAGCATCCATCTATCAAGGAAATCTTGATAGGAACCACAAGCTCTGGAATATCGTATCAACTGAGAGATATATACTCCATAATGTAAAGTAAAATAACATTTTTTAATATCATTATTATTGGTGGTATGTTATAACCTTAATGGATCAGATGTAATAATCTTAGAAGTGGTGTATGTTTTTTTAATAAGATTCCCATAGTAACGATGATAGGGAATACATTTTTTCCATTAGATTTCTGTAAATTGCATTTTATTCTCATACAAGTTCTTCTATAGTGGTAATGAAATTTAGTATTAGGCACTGACATGGTTTATTAGATATATTTATGTCGGAAATGTACAATTTATAGATGATGTATCTACTTAAAGCTGAGATCAATCTCCTTGAAGCTTAGGTCACCATACCAGAATTTGGACAAGTTATTTTGATCATTTTGTTTTATTTCTCCCAAGCATTTTAAAATTATTTGGCTTTCCAATCTTTTGACTTGTGTACCTGATAAGGTTATTCAAGAAACATATCGTGTGTACTAAATTAGATATCTACCTTTTAATATATCATTGGAATTTCAAAGATTGTGCTTGCAAAATATCGAAGACACTGCAAGTCTAGTAAGAATATTCATCTCCATTTTCATCAATAAAAATTATTAGTACTCATTATAGCAGAAATCATAACCGTTAGATTGTCGAAATTTGAATATGATTAAATATGAGAAATTCTTGTTAATATGCTTTTTTATGAAAGAAGGGTGTGCAAAGTCACAATTAAGGGAATGGAATGAAATACCAAAATTGCTACACTGTCGGAAATTTAGAAATGAATTGAAAGATCGCAATAAGACCCAAAATCAATACCTGTAACACACAAATGTTTCCTAGCTTGGCACAGGCACTTCAATAAAAATAGACGTTATAACATAAAATAACAAGAGGTTGTTTTAGTACAAATGGCACTAGTCCTAAGAATATTAATACTTGCTCTAGATTATTTACTAGAGGCAGGCTGTTATATACCAAACTGAAAGGTTTGTCTTGTGCAAGAAGACTTTGAAGATACCAAAGGTGTAATCAAAATCCGTAAATCGAAGGACAGACAACACAATGTTCAAAAGAAAAAGGACAAAAATGATATATAACGATCTACTAAAGATAGAACAAAGAGAAATCCAATTAAAGTAAATAAGACAGAGAGAGTAGCAATCAAAATATAGTGAAAAACTATGGAAACGTAAAATTATGAAAATACTCTGCATGTTTCTATGCTACGAGACGAAATAGACGATCGAATGATGGGTTTGAACAGACGGATGGTGTATTCATGAGTATAAGAGGGGAAATCGATGTAATTTGGATGTGGGTAGTTATTTGTATTCAAATAAATTCAGTTTTAAATATATATGTGTAAAAGGGAAATGACAAATGTCCACAAAAAATCTACGAAAATGGAAAAATGTGGAAGTATCTTAAATCTTCTAGATATTGGAGGAGAAGTCATTCAATCTATCGCTCACATATTTCTAAAGGACAATTTACCATGTGTTTACTTTGTATCACATATCTGGTATTAACTCATAATTTCCTGTACCTTTTGAAAACTTAATTGGTTTTTGTGGGTGCTATCATCCACATTTATTTTAAAGTAATTGATTTTGTCACTTATAGATATGATAACGGATATAAAAAGTGATGAGATTATTGGATATATTTCTATTCTATACTTACAGCTACGAGTCCAGTTTTTGAAATGCTCCCGAATATATCTGACGTTTTAAGATTTGATATTAATATCAAGCAATACCTTGTCTTGTTTTGCAACTAGCTGGCGTCAGTATGGCTACAGGAAAGCCCTAGTTTTCAAGGTTTTTTCGAATATGATGTCAAATCTGACACAAATGATCAATTTTCTAACAGACTCTGACAAAAGAGAGGACCTCAATTCCAACGAAAAACTGGGAGCGAGACAATTGTGTAGATATTGTTCAGGAAAACCAAATGGCGAATCAACATGATATATCATTATTAATAATAAGCAGCATACAAAATATGAATTAGCGTGCTTTATTAGTGTGATTAATAGCCTTTTACGAAACCGATGTGTCAATATATATAATATCTATCTCAGAGCAAACGTCAGGGTATAGTATTATTGACTGATTGGTGGTGGTTGCTTAGAGCCCAGTGACAAATGCTGCATGCGTATTGAGGAAGAGAACAAGTTCAATAATATGTAATTACTATACATAGAAACGAGGAAGGAATGTGACAACCGGAGCATCGACCTTTAACTGACCTTTGTTTCACTATTATGTCTTACGATGACGTTGATCACTATTTAATATTTAAGATATGGTTAGCCATAGGCTCTCTGTCATAGAACTAATATTATGCAAATGACAACTTGAACAATATTCAATATAAAATGTAAAATATGCAAGATTTTAACATTCTTTATAACAACGCTGTTCGTCAGAGTTTATGTTGCCTGTGTCTCTAGAATGTCAATTCATCGTAGCCTCTTCGGTTTTCTCTAACTTTTATGTAACCATTTCACTTGTTATTGAAGTGCATGTACCAACCCAGAAATTTGAGCGGTCATATATATGTGTGTTAGGTGTATCAAATTTGCCTCTTTCCATTATTTTTCTAGTCCAGTAGCTCTGTTGGTCTGTTGGTGTAGCCCAAGGAACCATCTGCAGTGTATAGAAATGGACCTAAATGAGCTATTTCATGTACATTCCTTCCAAAATGGGCGACTGGCTGAGTTGGACAAATAAAGTACACATAAATTGACGTATTGCGTGTTTGCAGAGTATTGCCTTCCTTGCACACACATGCATCTTGCGGCAGCTCATAGTGAACAGCATTTTCTTGTGAGATTTGATGACCCGTTCCATGCCAAAATGTCTTTATTCTATGCACAATTTCCTCCTTTCTTTGTGGCAATCATATCTTTAATGTAAAAGTTTAGCCCAACGCTATGGTTCACCAGTATTGAACGGAAATGGAGAAGCGAACGGTAGACTAACTTCATATACAAGAAAATTGCAGTTTTACGCTTATTTTCACAAGCAATATAATATCACGCAAAACATATAATTCGTTGTTATAAGATAACACATTTAATTATCTCCATCATCACAACGCGTTCTACAGATGCAATCGTAATGGGATATTGTAACGCTCATTGCACATAACATACAACCTTCAACAGCTCATAATAAACAATTTATTGGAAGTTGTTTTGGTGTTGGGCTTTACGGAAAAATCTCCAATCCATTTTAATCTTTGCCACTAAACGACCTACTAATGCCCCTTGTCATCTCCCTCATTTAATTATATGAGGGTTTTTCTATGAATATGTATTAAGTACATGTATACAGCTGAAATACTGTACTCCCTTCACGTTAAATGGCAATCAAACATGAGGTTTTTCTATGAATATGTATTAAGTACATGTATACAGCTGAAATACTGTACTCCCTTCACGTTAAATGACAATCAAACATGAGTTTTTTTTTATGAATATTTGTTAACTGCACGCTGACATACTGTGCTCACAAGTTAAATATCAATCAATCAAATTAAATCCATGTATCATATTCAAATGTAAAAACAATATATGCATCTCAACAATGGTGTTTGAAACTTCAAACAATATCACTATAGAACATCCAGAAAAGAGAGATCGACATTCAAAACAATGTACTGTATTACATTTTAATCCCAATGACAGACATTCCATATAATTCGAAGGGGCCGTCGTGGCCGTGATCGCATGGTAGATGGATTTACAACTACCAATGCAAACAGTGCCTATCATCACTAAGGTTGTGGGTTCGACTACCACTCAGGCCGAGGTGCACAACATTATGTAATAAAGTTTGTCAGTGACTTGCGGCAGGTCGATGGCTTTCTCCGGGTACTCCGGTTTCTTCCACCAATAAAACTGACCGTCACGATATAGCTAAAATATTGCTTTAAGTGGCGTTAAATACGATAAAACCATAAAACCAATCAAAATAGCTCGGTACTAACAAAAATAAATCATATATATCAAAATTGGTGCGCACGACGCGTTTCTGGAATAAACTTCCATCAAGTACGTCCAAACCCGAAAGACTTGAAAGCCGAATAATTTAAAGCTATTCGTGAGTAATAAAACCGAAAGTCCTAAACAGGATATCCAAAATCCGTAAAGGTCACCTGTACCTGTAGGAGGAGAACCTTGTTATGATATTAATGTAATTATACAGGAACTGTAAATGTCAATAACAAATATATCCAATAAACCATTTTCATGACAGCAAATTAAATAATAAAACGTTTATTTTGTGCATTCACTGTGTGAACTTTGAATAACTTTATATCCTAATCACCTCTGCAACCCGTTAGTTATTGTGGCTTCTATAATTGACAATTATTGGCATTTGATAGGAAACTACAGTTAGCAGACAATTCATTTGAGTGCATTGAACATTAGTCTGTGAACTATAAATGTATGTTGAATGTTTCCTTATAAGATTTTCTTTTACTATGAATTCATTTCTGTTCGTTGAATTCCAATTTTTGGTGGTTTTTGTTTTCGTTAGAATAATCAAATCACGAAATGTAGCGCACCACGAAAGTCATAAATAACAAGCGCCACTAGTGGAGCAGGAACTGCATACCTTTCCGGAGCACCTGAGTTCACCCCGGTTTTTAGTGGGGTTCGTGTTACTCGATCTTTATTTTTATATGTATGTTTTGTAGGTCATTGTTTGTTCTTTTGTTCTTTTGTATACTTTTTCTTTTGGCCATTGTGTTGTCTGTTCTTCTTCGATATACGGATTCTGACTACCCCTTTGCTATTTTCAAACTCTTCTAACAAGTGAAGTTATGAGTAAAATATCAAAGCAATATATGAGAATATCAATGGAAATATCATAACAAACCGTTTCATGCGCGTCCGGAACTGCATCAAGCTTTTTTTCATTTGCAAGAAGCATCCATTTCTCTAATGCCAGGCTGTGTATTGGAATCGAGGTACACAGCCAAATTTCTATCTTTTTTGAGGATTTGTACTCTGAAGCGAGAAAATTAGACCATATTTTGACGTATGTGCTTCAAATATTTATTCTAATATAACGCCCTTAATTGGCTAATTAAATAATACTACCACTCAGCATTAAGTACTAATATCCTGCCAGCCCAGGTGAAACCTAACAACACATTATGACTTCCAGGAATGATTTCTTAATTGACATTTGCTTACAATATCATATGATTTCTTCTTATATATAGAGAACCTGAGTCAATCCCCGTTTTAAGTGGGGTTCGTGTCGCTCAATTTATAGTTTTCTGTGTATTTTTATTTCGACGATTACTTGTATTTTGTTTCGTGTCATTGTTTTTTCTGTCCTTCAAATTACGAATTTTAAATACTCCTTTGGTATCTTCCACTTTTTTTTGCATTAATCAAAATATCCAATGGGATAATGCCAAATCCTAGTACTCGAACTCACAACTTTAGTGGTGATAGGTGTTGATTGTACAGGTAGTTGCAAATCCAGCCACCATACGATCATGACCACGACGGCCCCCATTGCAATTATATATAATTTTAAATTACTTTGAATTCATTTTTTTTTAATCGTTGAATAATACTTTACGTGGTTTTTGTAGGTTCAATCAATTCGCGAAATTTACTGCACAATGAAAATCACAAAATAACCAGAGAACTCATATGCAAGTATCAAATCCATTAATTCAAATGTCAATGAACATCTCAGTTTCTGCCAATCCAAGAAAATAGACACGAACGAAGATAAATGAAGCCACAGTATGTCACAAATCGTATATGATTTCTTTTTATCAAATTGGCACATGATGCGTTTCTGGAACAATCTTCATCAAACACGCTCAAAGCCGACAGCTAAGAAAGCCAAATAAATTGTAAATGTCTGTGGAAGCAATAAAATCATTTCAGTAATAGATATATCTAATAAACCATGATAGTTCAACAGCACAGCCTACTGTGCGGATGATACCCTCGGGGATGAATAGTACACCAGCAGCAGAACTATCGACCCAATAATAGTCATAAAAACGTTGATATCTACTTTAGTTCGCACGACGTGTTATTTGTCTTACATATCATTGATGTTATTGTTCTACTATTTATTACCATTTAATCTGATTGACATTGTAATCCTATTTTACTTCGTACCTTTCATTGTTTCGTAACCTCTTTTCAAGTACGTACTTTATCACCATAATAAGCTAATGATTTTGACATAAACAAGTTCTTCTTAACCTGCCAAAGGTATTTTTCTATCACATTGTAGGCTTGACAGTGTACTTTAGCATTATATTAATAGGAATATTTAGCACTTGTAGACAACATATATCTTTATTGTCTCGAGGGGTTGTTAACCTATTTCCGTTGCACTTATATTTGTGGATTCCAATTTCCGTGCAATGCGCATTTAAGCATGCATTGACCTTGCTATTGTACTATCCATGTTTATGTTCTCATTCATTTTTTTGATAGTATGTGGTCTTCTCAGTCGAAGTGAATAGGTACAGGCGCTTTGTTATTGTTTGTTTATATATGAATTACCGTTGGATATCCAATCAAGAAGAGGATAGCGTTGGGATCCCATTATTCGAAGACTTTTGTACCTGTCCCAATGAAGAACCTTGATTTCCAATGGCATATGTCGTAGTCTCTTTCTTCATATCATCGAATTAAGGTGAAAGGTGCCATATAACAAATAGCTGCATCACAAATTTTCCGTTAAACATTAAAATTGTCGTACTATTTGTTTATAGTAAAAACAAACAATATGTACGATATATATAATAAATGCTATACACGGGAGAAATTGTGCAAACCTTGCATGTATTGCAGCTTCTTTATGGAGCTACACGAACGTGACAACATCCGCATGTTTGTATTATAATTGGACTATAATTGATCTATAACGTAGTTTTCATTCTTTCTGTCTTAACAAATCAAAATGATCCGAATGACCACATTTCAAAATAATATTTATGTCATTGTAGATTGCGCTACGTGACGGTAGTCTGTGAAATAGGGGTGCGATGACATACAAATATAGCTTTCAACACACTTAAGCAAATGTTATTGTTGCACTGCTTCTCACACTCAAAATGGCCACTTAGATAATCAATAATTACTGACTAGTCCATGTGACCAAACTGGTTCCCATGTCAAGTTTGTCATGGATAATCCAGGATATCATGACTGACAAAGGGATCCATTTGGTAAAAACGTATATGTTGAAAGCAAACATGACAGACAACACCATGTTTGTAATGCTGGTCGATATAACTGGCCAAGACATAATGGCATAATATTTAACTTGTTGAAGGGGTAGAGTTAGAGTTATGGCATTCAGTTTTATTGATGGAGGAAATCGAAGTACACAGAGAAAAAAACCCGACCTGTAACAAGTCACTGACAACCTTTATCACATAGTATTGTATCAAATACACCTCGCCTTAAACATCAAAATTGTTGTTTTACTTTTATATATTAAATACCCGAGTTCACCCCCGGTTTTTAGTGGGGTTCGTGTTACTCGATATTTAGTTTTATATGTATGTTTTATAGATCGCTGTTTGACCTTTTGTACATTTTCTTTTGGTCACTGTATTGTCTGTCCTTCGATTTACAGTTTCTGATTACCTCTTTGGTATCTTCAAACTCTTCTTAGTTACAATAATCATTATTTATGACACGAAAATTTGGCAAAACTTGCTTGTAATTTTAAATTTAAACATAGCAACACGAACGTGACAATATGCTCATGTTTTTATTATAATTGTTCTATAATTTGCTTAGATCGTCTTTCCTAGCAAATTAAAATGATCCGATTGAGCACATTTCAAAATATTTCGGCGATTGTTGATTATGCTACGTGACAGTTGTCTGTGAAATGGACTTTTCTGTTTATCAAGGATTTGCTTACTAATTAATTGTTTACGCTTCATCCCTGTATGAAAGTCACGTACATAATTAATCTAATTATTTGTCTTCTCTGATGTTATTGCATTAGAAAAACAAATTCAGCTAAACCTTACAGCTCTTATTCAAATCAGCCTTTCTGTTTTAGAATAGTCAATATCCTTTTTTGCATTTCACGGTTTATGGTATTTAGGGCCACTTTCAACAATATTTCAGTTATACCATGGCGGTCAGCTTTATTGATGAAGTACCCGGAGAAAACCACCGACCTGCCGCAAGTCACTGACAAACTTGATCACATAATGTTGTATCGAGTACACCTCACCATGAGCGGTATTCGAACTCATTGCATTTCATTTTTTTAATTTAATTGACATAATATATTAAGAAATGTTTGTAGCTATGTATACCAAAGGGGTAATCAGAAGTCGTAATTCGAAGAAAGACAGACAAATATAATAGTTAAAGGAAAAAAGTACAAAAGGACAAACAATTATATACAAAGCACTACACAGAACAATAAAGACTGAGCAACAGGAACCACACTAAGACATGGGTGAAGACAGGTGCTCCGGAAGGGTTGGCAATATTCGTGATTGATTTCATGTTGAAATAATTAAAACAATAAGCAATCTATAAATAAACGTTAGAAAAAACACTGTACGAAGGCAAACACAATGCAACACAGAAAACTAAGAACATGGGAAGCATGTGCTTCACCAAAATACCGAGTGTGAACCTAGGCGCTCGCGAAGGTTAATCAGTTCCTGCTCCTTATATGACACCCGCAGTGTAACCCATATATTCAAGTCCATTAAAAGTCTTGTCAGTAATGAAGGAAGAAAAGCATCTACATAAGAAGCAAAAGTCCCATTTGTCATTTGATTCTGATAATACTCAGTGTTTTATTACTATTTATAGGTATTATTGATTCTTGTTAAGCCTTTAGTTAGGCTAACCGTGTTACAGCTTATTTCATTTCTTTTAATATCAACACAGTCGTTCTTCTGAAAATTCCTCTGCAATGTTACCGTATCGATGAAAATATTGGACTGATAAAGTGGGTATATCCTATTTTGTACTACAGTCATACCTGTATTAAGAGGTCACATTTGGGACAAAGAAAATGTGGTCTTATAAGATAGGTGACCTCTGAAAAGAGGTTCAATTCATATGAATCTTTCTATTTCAGGGCAAGAAAAAGGTGACCTTTTAATACAGGTGACTACTTAATAGAGGTGACGGCATAGGTAGGTTTGACTGTAAATTTTGTTAGCATCTGTAGAAAAAACTGTAAGAGCAAGCTGGATGTAGAAATATAGTATTCAGTGAATAAGTTAATATTGCTATTTTTACATGTAAGAGGCCGTAAAGACAATACAATGTCTACAAAGAAGGGACAAACGGTCAAACAATGACCTTCAAAACAAACACTGCATAGAAAAGATTGAGCAACACGAACCCCACTAAGCAATAGGGGGTGCGAACACATATAATGCGGAAGTGTAAATAGTTCCTGTGCCACTAGCTGTACCCGTCGTGTTACTGTAATTAGACACGAACATCATATGATATGTAACTCGTGTTGGATACAAGTAAATAAATACAAATAACAATATATGTCTCATTGAGATCAGTCTCATTGTCAAACTTATCAACCCGTATTTAAACGTGTAATAACATTAAATATACCAATTATTAGGTTTATACACCAGAAGGGGGCCATCGGGGTCGTGATCATATGGTAGTTGGATTTACAATTACCTGTGCAATTAGTGCCTATCACTACAAAAGTTGTGAGTTCGAACTCCGTTCATGACGAAGTGTACTCAATATAACATTATGTGATAAAGTTTGTCATTTTCTTCGGGTACTCCGGTTTCCTCCACCAATAAATCTGACCGCCACAATATAACTGAAATGTTGTTGAAAGTGGCGTTAAACACCATAAACCAAACCAAAACCAAAACAAGCCTATAAACCAGATGTATATTTCGGTTTGTGATGCAAAAGGTAAATTACAAAGCATTATTGACACTACGAGATACGAACAATGCAGAATTGTTGAGAAATGTCACCGTATAAAAAATACTATGTAGGAAGAAAAATCTTTATTTTGTTGTTATATATTAACCTTGAGTGGGATAAATGCCCAATTAATAAGTGCAACGTATATTCTTAATGGTAGTTTTGGGAGTCAGGATTGGATTGAGGAAAACATGGCGAACCACGTGTTTTATTACACGAACGTCACGGGATGAAACCCATCAGTCCAATTTTGCTATTTTTGTGGATATTATACCAGATTAGTATATAGTTTCAGAAATAATCACAGCTGGGTATACGGTATGATAATTTGATTAGAAAAAGGAAATATCTTTTTATTGATAATAAAACGTAGATATTTAATATAATGAGTGAGCACCATGTGTTTCTGGAATAACCGTCATCAGGCACGGTTAGTCAAAAGATTGGAAAGCTAAATAACATAGAATTCAGCAGTATCAAACAATAATAAAAGAAGTTTATCGCTAACAGATCTTTACACCGTAAATTTGATTACAGTCAAGCTTGCCCATGCGCTCACCTCTATTAAGCAATCACCTGTTTTTCATTTAGGAGGTCACCTGTCTTATAATGCCATTTTTCTTTGTCCAAAAGGTGGCCTCTTAATGCAGGTTTGACCTTACTTCCACTTCATTGTAAGAGTAAATAGCAAATTGTTTCATAGTAGTGTAGGTACTAGTCAAAAGAACAGAAATTGTAGTCGTGAATCATTAACTAGATGCTCCCATAAAACAAATGGTGTAATATAGTATACCAGCACACACTACGAATCTAGTAATGTAGCATTTAAAGGATTAAAATTCTTCTTAAAATGTGATTTATCATATAGACTGAAGGGATTTGGTTGGCTGTGTTGCTTAAGGTTATTGACTTCTTACCCCAATCCGAACACAACCGACATGGCTTTATGGACAGATACCGATCACAAGTAGTGAGGTTCCAGACACTTATCCATGGCCGAGGGCAGCATACCAATAAGTGTAAAATAACTTAACTACCCTGTCCAAGTGTAAACGACCCCCTCTCTCCATTAGGTTTGGTGATCAAGATATAGTTGTGCAAATGCTGAAAGTGATAATAAAACTATGGTGTTTAGAACAATTCAAAGGCTCCATGCAAGACTGAACAGTATAAGAACTTCGTAAAACCAGCGAAAGCATGGAACCAGCTGGATAAGAGCATAGTGTCAACAAAGTCGATTGAGAGCTTTAAATCAGCTCTTCAACACCGTCCATATATGCTCTCTACCCCGTCGAGCAAAGGCCAGATTTGGTATCTCCGAAATAACAGATACAGAACAACATAAATTCATAACCACGTTGTCCTGACATATAGACAGTAGGTTGTTGATAACGGTACTTGTTCTCTTCAATTCGTATACCGTTAAGATTATATTAAGGCAGATTTCCCCATTTCCTAAGGAATGGGAACATCTATTCGACCTTTTCAAAGAATACAGTTTTCCTCTTGTGCTTGGACGATGTGTGAATCTTCGGCAACGACCTGTTTACATGGCTCACCTACACACGCACACGCACGCACGCACGCACGCACCCACCAAATATTTTCTTACATCATGTTTCTGAATTGCTAACAGGTCAAAGTCCATCATTGTCAAAATAGAATATATTTACTTGTCGTTCTGAGTGAGTGAGTGATTATTGTTTAACGCCAACTCAGCAATCGTTCAGCTATATCATTGCGAGAACAAGTTAATTGTCAAGGAGATGATGATGAGGTCCGCTTTGTACTAGACCAACACGCTTAGTTGGATTATTATAGTGCTAGCTCACTGAAACAGCAATCTGCGGATAGACATGTCGCCCCACTAGGACGCATTATCCTGATTCCGAGCCAACAAGTCTGTGTTCTGCAACAAATACCAATTTCTTTGTCCTTGGTTTGACTCGATCGGACCTCGAACCCACTCTATGCAAGCACGTCTAACAAGTACACCACCCATGCGGTTCTTGTCGTTCTGAAAATGGATTGATATGTCATGCTCAGTGCAGCCATATTGGGATTGCAGTTGCAATCTTAAATTCTATAAACCTCCGATAGGAATATAACTTATATAACTTGGTATTAAACACTGATTGTAGAGTTGGATGTTAATTCTCCTATCATAATGAAATATTGTATAAATTGGGTTAAGCGCCCACAACTCCCATCCCTGTAACATTTTCGATCAAAGATGAAATTGAATTAAAATCATAGATCAAACGATGAACTTAAAAATAGTATTTATGCAAATTCCAATTAGAAACCAATTTATAAAAAGTAATTGTAAATAACTCACTAACCCAATAATCTACGTATTCTGTTATTACATAATTATGTTGCCTAAGATATGGAATACTGACAGTGTTATTGCACAATACCTATAAATTACAGGAGGCTGCTTCTGCAGGAATGTATCATTTATTGCTTAGGATTTAGAAACCAATAACTCAGTAACTTAATAATCTACTTATTTTGTTATTTCATAATTATAATGCCTAAGATATGGAATACTGACAGAGTTATTACACAATACCTATAAATTACAGGAGGCTGCTTCTGCAGGAATGCATCATTTATTGCTTAGGATTTAGAAACCAATAACTCAGTAACTTAATAATCTACTTATTTTGTTATTACATAATTATAATGCCTAAGATATGGAATACTGACAGTGTTATTGCACAATACCTATAAATTACAGGAGGCTGCTTCTGCAGGAATGTATCATTTATTGCTTAGGATTTAGAAACCAATAACTCAGTAACTTAATAATCTACTTATTTTGTTATTGCATAATTATAATGCCTAAGATATGGAATACTGACAGATTTATTACACAATACCTATGAATTACAGGCGGCTGCTTCCGCTGGAATAATATTTTCTGGGAATATATAATTTATTGCTTAAGATTTAAGCAATGATGAGAATGCTTATCGTTAATACGGTTTTATCCTTACGAAATTGGGCATTTCATATATATTGGTTGTATCCTTTTACCTGCTATCCATATCTCAAATGACACTGGATCTTTTCCTTCTTACGTAGACTTTTTCTTTTCTCTATCACTACCAAGACTTTTACCTGACTTTACTATATATATGAGTAATACGGTGGGTGTATTATAAGAAGCAGGAACTACTTACCCTTCGCGGTGTATATGGGGTCATCCCATGTTTTTGGTGGTGTTCGTGTTGCTCGTCAACTTTTTAGTTTTCTGTGTTGTGTTGCCAATGTCTTTACATTGTCTATTCTCGATCGCCCCTGAGGATTTCTCTAATGTTTATTTATACAATTAGATTTTACGTTGTTCCATTGGTCAGAGCGTAATTCTGCAATACTTTTCGGGATGTCATGTATTGATCGTTTCGTAGTAGGATTTACATTTGCACCCATCCACCATCAATACAAAAGTTAACGAGTTTAATTACTGTCTATGGCGAAGTGCACTAGTTGCAACTTTATGTGAAATAAAGTGTGAATTTCTTATTCCGGAATAGTCAGATTCCATCTGCAAATAAACTGCCAGTCACGATGCCTCATTTTAGGGTATGAAATATGATCTTTATTGAAGTTCCTATTGTGACTAAAAAGTTGAAAAGTAATAATTAAGCGTTGTTCTTTTATCTTGATTTGTGTCTAAGTCTAATGATGGATAGTTTCTCCTGTTCATTTACATCCATATCTGTTCTTATTAACTGAAATATAGTACACATTGGTGCTAAAGACCAATAACTCTGCAATTAACTCGTCCAATGTTGGTTATATTGTTTGATAAAATCATTCCCACAAAAAATCCCATACAATCTTTTTAATATCTATGTGCTTTTCTTAGCTCAAGATCTAGATTTCCATCAACTTCTGTCATTGTCACGTCTGTATTTAGATGTTTGTTGTCTGCCAGAGGAATCGTAGTTTGTTGATATATTTTTATTGAAATATACAGTTCCTAAATAACGTAATTATTATTAAACCTAAGGTTTTCCTCACTCAGACATAGGTGACCTTAGCCGATTTTGGCGATCCTTTCTAGGCTCTTTTGTTTTATTGCTCCCAAAACTTATTTGGCTTTCCAATCTTTCGACCTTGAGCGTACCTGATGAAGGTTATTGCAGAATCGCGTCGTGCGCACTAACTTTAATATCTACGTTTTTATTTTTAATACACCAGACAAGACATTTTATTATAATGAGCTAACTGCTAAGGTTGGCGCTAAACATCAATCAATCAATCATGTAATGATAGATTTCGCTTCACCGTGTGACATCGCTATATTAATATGCAATGTAAAATATGTTCCATTTTTGGGATTTTCGAGGGGAAAAAAATTGAATAAGATTTAAAATTATTTGACTTTCCAGTGTTTGGAATATGATTGTTTTTCTGGAAGACTATCGTGCGCGCTAAATTAGATATCTACTTTTTATTATTAGGTTATGCATGGTTCTTAAAATTTAGGAGGAAATCTAAACCTTATTAGAAAATGAATAATTGAAACTTCTAAGTGGCCCCATGCTACAGTGAGGTAATAACGTAGCTAAAATACATCAAAAGGAAGATTTAAGAATATTGATTATTTAGATAATTGTTCGCTAAACAACATTATGTGCTATAGACAACTAACATGTTCCATGTGGGAGTTAAATGTAATTATGTACTGATTTTGTTAAATTATATTCCATGTATCAACGGTTAAATAGGCTAAGATATAAAAAAGGTAATAAAAACCGTGTTTATTTTCCCTTTTTGAGCTCGACGATATGCATCAATAATAACGCTGTGATATCATCAGACATAAATCTGAAATTGCTATTTAGCTATGACATTAAATATATTTTGTTTACATTGCTTGTAGAAAGATGCTGTTTCTATAGAGCAAATTCACTTAGCAGAACTTCTAATTAAACTATGATGGGATAATTATTTTGTATTTGTCCCAGTGCTCTAATATTTCCACTTTGATCTTTACAACGGATATATTAAATATACACTCAAGAATACGTTTAATAATAGCATGTGTTATAGAACGTTTATTCATATTTTGCTGAGTAATGATGATGCCTAATCTGATGTTTACTATTCACTTCAAATTTGGATTTCATGACGGTTGTCGCGTCATGTTGTATTGTGTGTCGGGTTTTTTTTGTGTCCGATGTTGACTGTGTCTCTAGATTGTTCGTTCTTAATTGTTCTTTCTGTGCTCTCTAACATTTATTGAAGCTGCTTTGTTTAATTGAAAGAAATTAATTGTCCTATCCAAAAAAATACAACACTGTCGGACCAATTCCACAATCAAATATCAAAATCGTTGAAAGATGCAAAATCGACACCCCTAACATACAAATATATGACCTATATATTTCACTTTGAGTTATTTTTTCCAATCCAGATTGTGAACTTCATTTGCTGGTTCTGCTTATTCATATATTTCTAAATGAATACACTATCGCGCTGGTACTAGCTTTATTCTGAAACCCACATCGTCGATGTAATGGTTAGCATGTTAGTCTCGAGTGCAGAAGGGCAAGAGTTCAGAAACCCACATCGTCGATGTAATGGTTATCATGTTAGTCTCGAGTGCAGAAGGTCAAGAGTTCAGAAACGCACATCGTCGATGTAATGGTTAGCATGTTAGTCTCGAGTGCAGAAGGTCAAGAGTTCAGAAACCCACATCGTCGATGTAATGGTTAGCATGTTAGTCTCGAGTGCAGAAGGTCAAGAGTTCAATCCCCGGTCGGGTCAAACCAAATATGTCATTTTTTGATTATCCGCTAAGCACACAACATAAAGGACTAAGAGCAGCACAGATTGGTTGGGTCGTAGTCAGTATAATGCGTCAGAGTGGACTGTTGATTCAGTGAACTAGCACTATCAAAATCCAATTTAGGGTGTTGGATTGGTACAAAGAGGACCTCAACATCATCTCGTTTAAGTGTAACTTGTTCTAGCCATGATATAGCTGAATAATTGTTCATTTGGCGTTAAACAACAATCACCCATTCATTCTTATTCTGAACAACATATTAACAAGGTTTATAAATAATATTTTGATGGAATTGTGTATGTATACGGTAAAATATGAAACCAATAATTAACGATGTAAACAATTTGTTTCAGTAATATGTACTAAACACGTATATATCGAATGTAGTGAGCACGTCGCGTTTCTGGAATAACCCTAATATAGTACGCTCATAGTCAAAAGATTTGAGAGCAAAATAAGTTCAAAGTCTTTTGGAGTAAGAAAACTAAAGGGCATAAAAAGGATAGCAAAAATATACTACAATCACCTATGCCTGAACCTTAGTGTTATTAATAATAACATTGTTAAGGAACTGCAAATTTCAATCACAGATACTGTGAAATCATTATTAATCGTGGGGTTATAATTTTCGCTGATTTTGTGGTTCACTTAAACCACGAAAATAAAAATCCAACAAAATACATTTTCCCCTATTATTATTGCCTGTAATGTTTGAAACCACGAAATCAAGAACACATGGATCAATGTATTTTGTAGAAACCACGAAAAATGGTGCCAACGAATAAAAGTACTTTCACAGTATGTTCAATAAACCATGTCAGTGCCGAAACACTGACAGTTGGGCGGATGTTACTGGAAATTTCAATAGTAGGTGTAAATCGGGAAAATAATGAAGTTATCATCATACAAATCCAGCACATCATTCGGATAAAATGAATCATCGGTTTAGATATGTAAATTCCATTAAAATGATGAATGGGTGCTAATACCATTAACATGATGAAGGGGTGCTAATAGAAAACTAATTGACAACTCTGATGTCGTCTAGATATACAGACGAGCTTGTGTTAGAAAGAAAAAGGAATGGAGCGTAATTTGCTAGTATTTGAATTCCAACGCCTTGCGGGAACCTGGAATGCGTTCAAGATGGTAGCATCGTTGAACCTCTTCGTCGATTTTTTTTCCATCTCTATAGATATCGGAAGATAATTAAGAAACTATTTTGAATGGCGGACACAGATTAAAAACAAACGGTGATTAATAGATGTATTTTCCTTATTTAGTCATTCACACGGACATTTGCCATGGGTTTCAGAAATGTTTTATAATTTGACTCGTGTATACAGGAAATGTAAGTGTCGTCTACTACGAACAACTTAGATTGCACGACATATACCTTTTCAGTACCATTTTGAAAAAAAAAAATCCTTTATCGTTAAATTTATATTGACCAACTTTAAAAACTATCCTTAAGATTCAACAATCTTGAACACAACCCGTGTTTGTTCGATCTAACAAAATGCTAAGCCATAAATCATATTATCGCCATTCTAATTATAAGGGTAATAACAAAATTACCGAACTCCGATTATGTGATGTTTGTCATCACAAAAGAAAACATGTACTCAAAATAGCATTTGTATTCACAGCTTGATATAACGAACATACAACATAACATTAGCCTATATATCAAAACTTGTATTTTGTATGTCAGGCTCAGGATGTGAACAGGAAGACATACACAAAAGAATTGATTATTATTATATGATGCTTGTCATCACAAAAAACAAAATGTACTCAAAATTGATTTTGTATTTATAGCTTGCTATTTCGAACATACAACAGCTTATATTTTATGACACCCCCATGAAGTTAACCGGTAAATAAAAACACCAAAGAATTGATTAATCCAAAAATCTTCGTTTTCATTCCAGAAACACACTGACTTTGAAAATGATTTTGCAAAATCCTATCTAGAATTTCCACCTAAAATAATAACTCATAGATTATTTTCTCAGCAACTTCCCCAATGTCACTTTTTTAAATTAAGAAAACAATGGATTACAGATGACAATATGCCACTTTTTTTTTATTTAGACAGTAAGTTAGATAGAGTACTGGTGTATGTAGTTATACAAACAACACCAATGAGGATATTAGAAAGCAAATGATATCTTGACTCCTAATAGGTTATTACAATCTAGGTAGATTTGTAGTAGATATATTTACAAATGACTACTGGTTCTGAGGGTATTATTTTAATCTGGCTCGATTTAAAATAAATATATTTACAAATGACTACTGGCATTTTTATGTTCTCTCCAAATAATATTGTTGTTTGCAGACTTCCGTGTCCAGCATAGAAGTTTAAATCTCTAAAACACACATGAATCAAAATAATGTCAGCCATCAATATAAATTGCCAAAGTATCGTCAGTAAGAAGAGTTTCAGGATACCAAACAGGTAATCAGAATCCGTAAATCGAAGAAGAACAGACCACACAATGGTCAAAAGAAAAAGGACAAAAAACGATCTGCAAAAAATTACACATAAAAACTAAGATTGAGTAACACGAACCCCATAAACACCGGGGTGAATTCGGGTGCTCCGCAAGGGTAAACAGTTCCTGCTCCACTAATGACACCCGCCATGTTACTCTAGTTACAAACCCGGTGATAAGTCATGAATGAGGAAAGGACCGGAAAGTCTTTGCGACAAGTGGAACATATCTGTGGTCATTTGTGAAACAAATGTTCCGTAACTTTTAACCAAGTCATGGTTGCGACCATAAAACTTTCGAAGCGATGATTTCAACTTATCCACTAGGAACCCTTTATTCTAAAGCTTCCTAGTTAGAAAATAGTATACGCCAACTTATTCTGATTACCACTTTGGTATATTTAAGCCTTTCGTATCAACAAGAAAAAACAAAATACGGTTAAAGTAACGTTACAAATACCGCCATCATTGTGTTCGACATCGCACTGCAAGATAACAAATACAAATAAATAAAACAACCACAGGGCTTCTATCAGGTCAGTAGTAACGACATCGCACTGCAAGGTAAATACAAACAAATAAAACAACCACAGGGCTTCTATCAGGTCAGTAGTAACGACATCGCAATGCAAGGTAAATACAAACAAATAAAACAACCACAGGGCTTCTATCAGGTCAGTAGTAACGACATCGCACTGCAAGGTAAATACAAACAAATAAAACAACCACAGGGCTTCTATCAGGTCAATAGTAAGAAACTAAACGGTTTGATATAGTGTGTGAGTGGGATGACAAAGTGGATGGAATTTTATGTAGGTTCTTTTGATAAATGATCTCTAATGACTAGTACTTTTTCTGGCTAGTATATGTCGTGATTGGTTATTACACAAATAATTGATCTTTTTATTTTCATATCACACTGTTTATCTCATTAAGATAAAAATTGGAAATGATTTATGACGTTCAGAAGTAAAATTGACGACAAAACCATCTATTTTCATTATTTTTTTAACAATTCGGAGTGATTTATTAGTTCAAAATCATTATTCATCTTGGTTTCAGGATTAAATGACACTTTTGGGCATATTGTTCTCTCAGAAAATTTATATGTTTGCTAATAAGCAGACTTTGAAAAAAAAGATATTATGTATAGAACGTCGACCCAATGATTTAAGAAGAATATTACAAGAAGACACAGACAGGAATGGTACATTTGTACAGTAATACAAATAGAAATATATAACTTAGTACTCCTAAAGCGTTTATGAAATAACCGTGGGTTGAAAAAAAGATATTATGTATAGAACGTCGACCCAATGATTTAAGAAGAATATTACAAGAAGACACAGACAGGAATGGTACATTTGTACAGTAATACAAATAGAAATATATAACTTAGTACTCCTAAAGCGTTTATGAAATAACCGTGGGTTGAAAAAAAGATATTATGTATAGAACGTCGAACCAATGATTTAAGAAGAATATTACAAGAAGACA
Organism: Bathymodiolus septemdierum; assembly: GCA_963383655.1. Classification (NCBI taxonomy): domain Eukaryota; kingdom Metazoa; phylum Mollusca; class Bivalvia; order Mytilida; family Modiolidae; genus Bathymodiolus; species Bathymodiolus septemdierum. The sequence continues at coordinate 20,495,704 of OY726528.1, read as the reverse complement.
CAGACAGGAATGGTACATTTGTACAGTAATACAAATAGAAATATATAACTTAGTACTCCTAAAGCGTTTATGAAATAACCGTGGGTTGAAAAAAAGATATTATGTATAGAACGTCGACCCAATGATTTAAGAAGAATATTACAAGAAGACACAGACAGGAATGGTACATTTGTACAGTAATACAAATAGAAATATATAACTTAGTACTCCTAAAGCGTTTATGAAATAACCGTGGGTTGAAAAAAAGATATTATGTATAGAACGTCGAACCAATGATTTAAGAAGAATATTACAAGAAGACACAGACAGGAATGGTACATTTGTACAGTAATACAAATAGAAATATATAACTTAGTACTCCTAAAGCGTTTATGAAATAACCGTGGGTTGAAAAAAAGATATTATGTATAGAACGTCGACCCAATGATTTAAGAAGAATATTACAAGAAGACACAGACAGGAATGGTACATTTGTACAGTAATACAAATAGAAATATATAACTTAGTACTCCTAAAGCGTTTATGAAATAACCGTGGGTTGAAAAAAAGATATTATGTATAGAACGTCGACCCAATGATTTAAGAAGAATATTACAAGAAGACACAGACAGGAATGGTACATTTGTACAGTAATACAAATAGAAATATATAACTTAGTACTCCTAAAGCGTTTATGAAATAACCGTGGGTTGAAAAAAAGATATTATGTATAGAACGTCGAACCAATGATTTAAGAAGAATATTACAAGAAGACACAGACAGGAATGGTACATTTGTACAGTAATACAAATAGAAATATATAACTTAGTACTCCTAAAGCGTTTATGAAATAACCGTGGGTTGAAAAAAAGATATTATGTATAGAACGTCGAACCAATGATTTAAGAAGAATATTACAAGAAGACACAGACAGGAATGGTACATTTGTACAGTAATACAAATAGAAATATATAACTTAGTACTCCTAAAGCGTTTATGAAATAACCGTGGGTTGCTCAATATAAAGTTTTCCGTGTAGTGCTTTGGGAAGCATTGTTTGTCATTTTGTTCTTTTTGTCACTTGATTACACATCATAGATTATTTAACATTTCCTTTCGAATTGTGATTGTAGCTAATAGATATCTCGATTTTGAATAAATATTTTGTATGCTTCTGTCAGACATAAATGAAATATTTGTACTAATAAAACGTAGATATCTAATTGTGTGTGCACGACGTGCTTCTGGAATAACCTTCATCAAGTACGCTCAAAATGTACTAAAATCCATCATATATTTGATTATAATTGATTGAACAACATTTCTTTATTACTTCCTCTAATATATGGATTGATTGATTGATTGATTGATTGATTGATTGATTGATTGATTGATTGATTGATTGATTGATTGATTGATTGATTGATTGATTGATTGATTGATTGATTGATTGATTGATTGATTGATTGATTGATTGGTGCTTAACGCCAACTTTAGCAATATTTCAGCTATATCGTGGCGTTCTCAAGTAGTCGTCATAACAATATCAAATAATTTTATATTACAAGTATCATATACATGTAACCTAATTTTACATAAAAACGTAGATATCAAATTTAGTGCTCAAGACGTGTTTCTGCAATAACCTTCAATAGGTACGATCACAATCGAAATATTGGAAAGTTACATATCTTCTTTTTTATGTTGCAATATATGACGTATATGACGTTGTCTTGTTGTTGTTTTTTTGTATCTCTTGGCAGCTTATGTTTTGCAACTGACGAAGACGGTTGTGCCGTCGAAAATGTTTGCATTGCTTTTTTTAAATGAATTCGTTTTTATTAATATATTCAATACGAATCGCTGACGAATGTTGTAATATTTATCACCGGTTATTAGTTATTATGTTGAAAATATGATTGCTTCCTTTTTTGGTGTTTATTTTGCTGAATTGCGTCAATAATCTATTGTCCTATTCTATATTATTTTAATTTCGCAGTTTATTTGCGTTTATTGAAAAAAGTGTCGAACATTCATCACCTATTTATACGAGTAAAAACCTTTAATCGACTGCAATTAGCTACGTCTATAAGACATCACTATTTGTTATGTCATAGTATATATTATATTTATTTTAATTCCGCACCTTTTATGTATTTATTTAGTATATTCGTCACATCTTTACATGAGCAAACTCCTTTCAAGGAAAGTAATTAGTTTTCAGTCTATGACTGGACGGTAATTTCTCTCTCATGATAAAAAAATATCCAGTAAAAGTAACTGCCAATGTTTATAGGATATATTTATCATTGAAATTTACAGTTCCTCATTAAAAATAATTATGATCAGTTCATCTCAATAACAATATTTCGCATAACTTCGTTTTTATTAATATTTTCAGTACCAACGCCGACTGATATTTACTGACGGACTTAGATATTAGATTATAAATATGATTGTATACTTTTGTGGTGTTTACTTTGCTGAATTACGTCAATAAGCTATTGTCCTATTCTATATTATTTTGATTTCACCGTTTTGTTGCGTTTAATTGAAAAAAAGGTCGAACACCTATGAACAAACACCTTTAATCGACGGTAATTGGGTTTCAGTCATTGACAAAATGTTCATTGCTCTCTTGTGAAACATAGGTTTAGGGTTATGGTCTTTAACGTCACTTTCAACAATTTATCAGTTATATTGTGGTGGTCAGTTTTAATGGTGGAGGAAACCGGAGTGAAGCGAAGCGGTTTATGAAAAGCGTATACTGACCCAAACCAGGTTATACAAGTACATGTATAACCTGTTCAGCAATTTCAAATATTCCTTATAATTTAATTGTTTGTCATTTTGTTCTTTTTGTCACTTGATTACACATCATAGATTATTTAACATTTCCTTTCGAATTGTGATTGTAGCTAATAGATATCTCGATTTTGAATAAATATTTTGTATGCTTCTGTCAGACATAAATGAAATATTTGTACTAATAAAACGTAGATATCTAATTGTGTGTGCACGACGTGCTTCTGGAATAACCTTCATCAAGTACGCTCAAAATGTACTAAAATCCATCATATATTTGATTATAATTGATTGAACAACATTTCTTTATTACTTCCTCTAATATATGGATTGATTGATTGATTGATTGATTGATTGATTGATTGATTGATTGATTGATTGATTGATTGGTGCTTAACGCCAACTTTAGCAATATTTCAGCTATATCGTGGCGTTCTCAAGTAGTCGTCATAACAATATCAAATAATTTTATATTACAAGTATCATATACATGTAACCTAATTTTACATAAAAACGTAGATATCAAATTTAGTGCTCAAGACGTGTTTCTGCAATAACCTTCAATAGGTACGATCACAATCGAAATATTGGAAAGTTACATATCTTCTTTTTTATGTTGCAATATATGACGTATATGACGTTGTCTTGTTGTTGTTTTTTTGTATCTCTTGGCAGCTTATGTTTTGCAACTGACGAAGACGGTTGTGCCGTCGAAAATGTTTGCATTGCTTTTTTTAAATGAATTCGTTTTTATTAATATATTCAATACGAATCGCTGACGAATGTTGTAATATTTATCACCGGTTATTAGTTATTATGTTGAAAATATGATTGCTTCCTTTTTTGGTGTTTATTTTGCTGAATTGCGTCAATAATCTATTGTCCTATTCTATATTATTTTAATTTCGCAGTTTATTTGCGTTTATTGAAAAAAGTGTCGAACATTCATCACCTATTTTATTTGTTATGTCATAGTATATATTATATTTATTTTAATTCCGCACCTTTTATGTATTTATTTAGTATATTCGTCACATCTTTACATGAGCAAACTCCTTTCAAGGAAAGTAATTAGTTTTCAGTCTATGACTGGACGGTAATTTCTCTCTCATGATAAAAAAATATCCAGTAAAAGTAACTGCCAATGTTTATAGGATATATTTATCATTGAAATTTACAGTTCCTCATTAAAAATAATTATGATCAGTTCATCTCAATAACAATATTTCGCATAACTTCGTTTTTATTAATATTTTCAGTACCAACGCCGACTGATATTTACTGACGGACTTAGATATTAGATTATAAATATGATTGTATACTTTTGTGGTGTTTACTTTGCTGAATTACGTCAATAAGCTATTGTCCTATTCTATATTATTTTGATTTCACCGTTTTGTTGCGTTTAATTGAAAAAAAGGTCGAACACCTATGAACAAACACCTTTAATCGACGGTAATTGGGTTTCAGTCATTGACAAAATGTTCATTGCTCTCTTGTGAAACATAGGTTTAGGGTTATGGTCTTTAACGTCACTTTCAACAATTTATCAGTTATATTGTGGTGGTCAGTTTTAATGGTGGAGGAAACCGGAGTGAAGCGAAGCGGTTTATGAAAAGCGTATACTGACCCAAACCAGGTTATACAAGTACATGTATAACCTGTTCAGCAATTTCAAATATTCCTTATAATTTAATTTTTACAACAAAATTTAATGATTCCTCGATTACAATTACCATTATTTCGTGTGACTATTTGAATTTGTCGTAGGTGGATGAACACGTTGGTGACGTCACAATACCAACCCAAGTTATCGAGTATAGCCAAAATTTTCTCCAGGCGGATTAGCCAATCAGATTGCAGTATTCAAATCAAGTTAAATTATATTATTATGTTGTTTATATTTTACAAACAAATAGGTCATTCATTTATTATGGTTGTGCAATGCTACACTTTGATTTGTAGAGGGGCTCAGGTCTTATTTACGTTATTTGTGTTTGTTTGCGTAGAGTGCTGTCCAACACATATTATGTTGTGTTTTTGCTTCGTTTTTCGTCGCCTTGTGTACCCTATTGTTGCCAGTTTCTCTGGACTGTCAATTGTTGATTGCCCCTTGATTTTATATGACATGTTTATATAACCGCATTACGCCCATTTCTTATCACGTGTTGGCGTAGGGATTTTTTTGATTGAGGAAACGCTAAATATATTCAGATGCTTATCTCAAGAATAAATCATGTTTTCACTCATATATATGGGATATAACATTCCATGCATTCCTGGGGAAAGGGGGATTAATCGATTGGTTATTGTTTAACGTTGAACATCAGCGTTATTTCAGCTGCATTGTTGCTGAGAAGTGGATCGTTTAAAGGGGAGGAGATGCGTGTATTTGGATTGAGTCATAGCAACCTTTCTTAAAAGGAGCCACCAATGATCATTTCTATCAAGCTTTCATCAATTAAGAGCTATTGCAAGCTGGGTTTTTTTACATACTGCAGTAGTATTCCCCAGACATGAGATATTAAGAAAGGTTTGAAGATACCAAATTGGCAATCAAAAGCCGCAAATCGAAGGAGAGACAACACAAAGGTAAAGAGAAAACGGACAAAACATTACAGAGAAAACTAAAGATCGAGCAACACAAGCCCTACTTAAAATGGGTGTAAACTCATGTGCTCCGTTCTAAAGGTTACTTTAGAGCCATATTTGTACTAGTATTTAATTTGGTCGGCAACACATAGATTATTTTCGACATAAATCTATAACTATAAGGATTCGCTTCATTTCATTCTTCATACCTAACACTGATGATATTAGAAAATAACATATACGAAGTACATTTAATTTGCTTATGAAGAGCGCATAATATTTAGAATATTGCTTTTGTTTTAAGTGATACAAAATGATAAATTATTTCAATATATCAAAAACTGTATTGACAATATGTCAACATGCATTTTCCATTGTAAATTGTAGATGCTTAACCATGGGTGGACAATTTCCTGACTTTTTCCCTATTTGTGACTGATTCTTATAAATTAGCTAGGGTAATAAGCCAGATCTTTACTGTGATGATATCAATCCATGTGATTTTGATAAAATTTTGCAATCATGAATCTTATATATTCAAAGTTGGGCACGAAGACGTAATCCTGTCCCTTTCTTGTTCATGACTTATTACTGCATTTGAAACATGAGTAGCACGACGAGGACTACTAGTGGAGCAGATATTTCCTTTAGACACATCTGAGTTAGTGCCTGGTTTTGAGTATTGTTTCTCTCAATCGTTAGTTTTCTCTGTAGTGCTTACATGTCATTGTTTGTATCTTCCTCTTTTCTTTCGACCATTGTATTGTCTCTCATTAGTTGATTTATGGCTTCTGATTACCTCCGTTATTGTCATTAAAGCCTTTCTATCTACACATATCAGGTTTATTACGAGCATGCATTTTTCCTTTGTGACTTTCTTTTCATATGACCCTCTTCTCTAAGAAGACTTTGAAGATACCAAAGGGGTAATCAGAATCCGTATATCGAAGAAGAACAGACAACACAATGACCAAAAGAAAAGGTACAAAAGGACAAACAACATATACAAAACATACACATCAAACTAAAGATCGAGTAACACGAACCCTTTCCTGTTAGTTTAATTCCTGCGATCATTATGGATGTCTTTATATAATATGTTGCTAGCTGCTTGATTTCACATTTTTCCCTGTGTATTTAATTGATTACTTTCATCGCCTCTTTATATGAGCAAAACACTTTAGGCGACGGTAATTGGTTTTCAGTCAATGGCAGCACGATCATTTCCCTCTTAAAATTATACCACAAAAAGTTCCTAAAAGAAGTAATTATTGATAAAACTCATGTTCTCCTCCCTAAGGCATATGTGGCCTTAGACGATTTTAGTTATCCTATTTAGGCCCTTTGGTTTCCTTGCTCATAGACTTTTAGATTATTTGGCATTCCAATCTTTTAATCATGAGCGTACCGGAAGAAGGTTATTCCAGTAAAGCGTCGTGCGCACTAAATTGTGATATCTACGTTTTTAGTGCTATTAAAGATTTAAATTTGTTATTTTTTCATATTATTCTGTTACTTATTCATATCTTTACAGAATATCCAATATAACCAATGCCGTTTCAAAGCATGGGCACGCTGGGCAGTTGCTTGGGGGCCCCATGAGGATATACACCCCTTGATAATCTATGTATGCTGTGTAGAGCATGGTTTCTTAAATGTTTAAACACTGATTTTGATGGAAATACCAATACAATAAATATATGTTTAATTTTATCGACATTTACAGTTTTATTCCTGCGAGTAGTTGTGTAAATATGGGTCCCAGGATACTGTTTTGCCCGGGGGCCTATAATATTGTTAAGATGGCCCTGAATATAATATCTGTGAAATATTACCCTCTTGGGAAATTTATGCAGTCTAATTACGTTCATCACGTACCACGTGTTGGTGTAGCCATTGTTATTTACGAAAGGCTAAATTCATTCGGATGCTCTCGTCGTCTTCAGAATATTAAACCATTAACTCAAGGATATTTAGAAAATCATTTCATCTTATTTTTGAAGAATATCAACACCTCGTTGAAAATTATTCTGCCACTTTCGTAACGCGTGATGGTTTTGACAATTAGATTTTGATTCAAAGCAGACTATTGTTTCCCTATTATGACGGAGCAGTCGTGGTCGTGATCGTCTGGTAGTTGGAATTACAACTACCTATGCAATCAGTGCCGATCACCACTAAAGTTGTTAGTTTGAATCCCGCTCATGACGATGTGTACTCGATACAACATTATGTGATAACGTTTGTCAGTGATCGTCACAAAATAACAGAAATATTGTTGAAGGTGGTGTTAAACACCATAACCCTAACCCTATATGATGGTTAAGGACATTCTCTCTTTAATAGAACTAATATAATACACATGGTAACTTCTGCGTAACGAAAATTAAAAATATTATGCATATAGTTCAAGAGTATGATTCTTCCCAATAACGCTGCTCTCCAAGTTTTATATGAGGGTTTGATATTTTACCCCCATAAGGAAAACACTTGCAAGACAGCATCGTGTCACAAAGGGTAGATTATTTTGCCTTTAAAACTAGCATTACTCCGCCACTTTGTTCATTGAAGTGCTGTAGCAAGCCAGTAATGTGAGCAGTAATGTATATATGTGTTAAGAAAATCGATTTTACTTCTCTATTATATCTTGGAACTCTACCGACTGCGCTTGACGTAAATCAAGAGAATATAATGTAGCATGTGTCGGAAGGATACTCAAGTACAAACATGTTTCCTGTCATTTACCCGAAAGCAATTTGCATAATAAAATTGATTATATGTAACGGAAGCAGTTTCACCAATATCTTACTTGTATGGTACGGTAAATAAAATAGGAAGGTTATATAGGCTTCAATATGTTATTATTAATTTAGAGAAAAGTTTGAAGATAGCAAAGGGGAAATCAGAAGATAGTAAATGGGAAATCAGAAGATAGCAAAGGGGAAATCAGAAGATAGCAAAGGGGAAATCAGAAGATAGCAAAGGGGAAATCAGAAGATAGCAAAGGGGAAATCAGAAGATAGCAAAGGGGAAAGCAGAAGATAGCAAAGGGGAAATCAGAAGATAGTAAATGGGAAATCAGAAGATAGCAAAGGGGAAATCAGAAGATAGCAACGGGGAAATCAGAAGATAGCAAAGGGGAAATCAGAAGATAGCAAAGGGGAAATCAGAAGATAGCAAAGGGGAAAGCAGAAGATAGCAAAGGGGAAATCAGAAGATAGCAACGGGGAAATCAGAAGATAGCAACGGGGAAATCAGAAGATAGCAAAGGGGAAATCAGAAGATAGCAAAGGGGAAATCAGAAGATAGCAAAGGGGAAATCAGAAGATAGCAAAGGGGAAATCAGAAAATAGCAAAGGGGAAATCAGAAGATACCAAAGGGGAAATCAGAAGATAGCAAAGGGGAAATCAGAAGATAGCAAAGGGGAAATCAGAAGATAGCAAAGGGGAAATCAGAAGATAGCAAAGGGGAAATCAGAAGATAGCAAAGGGGAAACCAGAAGATAGCAAAGGGGAAACCAGAAGATAGCAAAGGGGAAATCGGCAGATAGCAAAGGGGAAATCAGAAGATAGCAAAGGGGAAATCAGAAGATAGCAAAGGGGAAATCAGAAGATAGCAAAGGGGAAATCAGAAGATAGCAAAGGGGAAATCAGAAGATAGCAAAGGGGAAATCAGAATATAGCAAAGGGGAATTCAGAAGATAGCAAAGGGGAAATCAGAAGATAGCAAAGGGGAAATCAGAAGATAGCAAAGGGGAAATCAGAAGATAGCAAAGGGGAAACCAGAAGATAGCAAAGGGGAAACCAGAAGATAGCAAAGGGGAAATCAGAAGATAGCAAAGGGGAAATCAGAAGATAGCAAAGGGGAAATCAGAAGATAGCAAAGGGGAAATCAGAAGATAGCAAAGGGGAAATCAGAAGATAGCAAAGGGAAAATCAGAAGATAGCAAAGGGGAAATCAGAATATAGCAAAGGGGAATTCAGAAGATAGCAAAGGGGAAACCAGAAGATAGTAAAGGGGAAATCAGAAGATAGCAAAGGGGAAATCAGAAGATAGCAAAGGGGAAATCAGAAGATAGCAAAGGGGAAATCAGCAGATAGCAAAGGGGAAATCAACAGATAGCAAAGAGGAAATCAGAAAATAGCAAAGGGGAAATCAGAAGATAGCAAAGGGGAAATCAGAAGATAGCAAAGGGGAAATCAGAAGATAGCAAAGGGGAAATCAGAAGATAGCAAAGGGGAAATCAGAAGATAGCAAAGGGGAAATCAGAAGATAGCAAAGGGGAAATCAGAAGATAGCAGAGGGGAAATCAGAAGATAGCAAAGGGGAAATCAGAAGATAGCAAAGGGGAAATCAGAAGATACCAAAGGGGAAATCAGAAAATAGCAAAGGGGAAATCAGAAGATAGCAAAGGGGAAATCAGAAGATAGCAAAGGGGAAATCAGAAGATAGCAAAGGGGAAATCAGCAGAGAGCAAAGGGGAAATCAGAAGATACCAAAGGGGAAATCAGAAAATAGCAAAGGAGAAATCAGCAGATAGCAAAGGGGAAATCAGAAGATACCAAAGGGGAAATCAGAAAATAGCAAAGGGGAAATCAGCAGATAGCAAAGGGGAAATCAGAAGATACCAAAGGGGAAATCAGAAAATAGCAAAGGGGAAATCAGAAGCCGTAAATCGAGGGACAGAAAATACAGTGACTTAAAAGAAAAAGGACAAAAAGAAAAACAGCGATTTACTCTTATCATTAAATCGTCTTCCTCATGCGATTGTTTACACCACTCACCCAGAAGATCAAAGCTGGTATTAACGAAAAATCAGCTTCTTTCCAAAAATACACGTGCAGAGTTGACTTGCATTGTATATTGTAGAGATTTCTACAAAAAAAAAACATCATTCTGCTTCAAAGGGAGTGTCAACTGGGTGGGTGGAGTCTATCGAAGCGAACTCTCACCGTGAGAACCGAGAACCTGAGTTCACCCCCGGGTTTAGTGGATTCGTCTTGCTCGATTTTCAGTTTTCATTGTAATGTTTTGTTGATTGTTGTTTGTCCTTTTGTCTTTTTTTCTATTGGACACTATGTTGTCTGTCCTTCTTCGATTTGCGGTTTCTGATTGCAACTTTGGTTTTCTAAATATATCTCGTGTCTGAGGAATGCTATGGTATTTTGTACAACACACAGCTTGCAATACCTACCTGACAAAAGCTTGCTAGAAGTTGTCTTTGGTGGATCCTTTTAAGACAGATTATTATAACCCAATCCATATACACGATTCTCCTCCCCTTTAAACCGATGCACTTCTCAGTAAAAATACACATAAAAGAGTGCTGACGTTTAACGTTAAACAATAATCAATCGATTAATCCCAATTTCCTATGAAAGCATGGGATGTCACATCCCATAAGTATGAGTGGAAACATGGTTTATATTTGAGATAAGCATCTGAATATATTTAGCGCTTCCTCAATCAAAATAAAAATTACTACACCAACACGTGGTAAGTGATGGACGTAATTCGGTTATATAAACATGTCTAGCATTGCACAACGTCAACCATAATAAATGAATCTCCTATTTGTTTGCAAAAATATAAACAGCATAATAATTGATATGAACAATGAATTTAAAATCGTGAGTAATAAGATACGCCATATACTGTAATGATGTTTCACAAGGGGTCGTTGTGGTCGTACGCCGTATACAGTGCCTATCACCACTAACGTTGTAAGTTCGAATCCCACTCATGCGAGGTGTACTCGATGCAACATTATGTGATAAAGTTTGTCAGTGGCTTGCGGCAGGTCGGTGGTTTTCTCCTGGTACTTCGGTTTCCTCCACCAATAAAACTGACCGCCACGATATAACTGAAATGGTGCTATAGACCATACTTCTAACATTCACCCTATGTTTCACAAGAGAGAAATGACCATTCTGTCAATGTCTGTAAACCAATTACCGTCTATCAAATGTGTTAGCTCACATAAAGAGGTGATGAATGTTCGACTTCTTTTTATTAAACACAGCATCATGGTGAAATTAAAATAAAATAGAATAGGACAATAGCTTATTGACGTAAGTCAGCAAAATAAACACCACAAAAGAATACAATCCTATTAATAATCTAATATCTAAGTCGGTCAGTAAATATAACAGAATTAATCGGCGTTGATATTGAATATATTAATAAAAACTAAGTTATGTGAAATAATGTTAATATCATACATACATATAATGCAAACATATTAATGTTATGACGTCTATCAGTGGTGTTAAACAGATGATCGTAACCTAAGCTAGTCAAGATGGAGGACGCCAAATTGGATACAAATCGTTTTCCCCCATTTTTCTCGGATTCAATACTTCCTCTACAAATTGTGCTTAAACGCTAGGACAGAATCCACGATCTCCTCTGTAACTCGTGGCTATCAACACTATCCGTCATGAATACAGCTGAAATATTGCGCTCAGGTACGCTTATTGCCAAAAACCAGTACACCAAGGACATAAATAGGATAGTTAATATGGTTACTTACGTGTAGGGAGATAGATCTGAGCTTTGATAATAATAATATCATATAGGAAGTGTAAATTTCAATAATAAATATATCTAATAAACCATGTCAGTTCTTTTACTGTTTTCACGAGAGAGAAATGACTGTCCAGTCATTGACTGAAATCCAATTACCGTCCCTGAAAGGAGTTTGCTAATACTGTATAAGCATGTGATGAATGCAATTCGATTAAATAAACACATAAAAGGGGTGAAATAAAAATAAATATGATATAAGCTATGACATAGCATATAGCGATAGCGATAACCTATGAACGTAACTCGGCAATATAAACATAATATAAGGATGTAGTCATGTTTTTAATATAATATCTAATATCCGTTAATAAATATTACAGCATTGGTCAGCGTTGGTATTGAATATATTAATAAAAACGAAGTGATGTAACTTTCCAATCTTTCGATTTTGATCGTACCTAATGAAGGTTATTGCAGAAACGCGTCGTGAGCACTAATTTTGATATCTACGTTTCTATATAAAATTGGGTTACATGTATATGATACTTGTAATATAAAATGATTTGATATTGCTATGACGAACGCAACAATATAGCTGAAATATTGCTAAAGTTGGCGTTAAGCAATAATCAATCAATCTATCTATTAGAGGAAGTAATAAAGAAATGTTGTTCAATCAATTATAACAAAATATATGATGGATTTAAGTACATTTTGAGCGTACCTTATGAAAGTTACTACAAAAATGGAAACCAGACTAAGTAATGAGCGAAAGACAACCATTGTGCTTAAGATGTTCATGAATTAATCACCAATCAATGTGATTATTACGTTTAATACGTTTGTTGAACACAACAATATATACTTTTTCCAAAAGTCGTTCACGTAGCCCCAATACGATTTTCGTTCGATACCTTAGAACCGAAAGCATATCATGTTATTGCACGACTCCAATCGTCTTCGACAGCTAGAATTGTGCTCGACTTTACTTTGAGCGTACCTGATGTGCAATCAGAAGTCGTCAATCAAGGCAACACAGACACTACAATGGCCAGAAAAGAGCAAAAAGAAAAACAATGGTCCCCAAATCACAACACAGAAAACCACAGGTTGAGAAACCTAAGGTTATTCCAGAAACGCTCCAGGAGTTATAAATCATATATTTCTATTTGTAATATTCCTGTGTACCATTCCTGTTTGTGTCTTCTTGTAATATGTTTTTTTCTTATAAATCATTAGGTCGACGTTCTATATATTCTTTTTTTTCAAAGTCTCCTTATTAGCAAACATATAAATCTTCTGAGAGAACAATATGCCCAAAAGTGTCACTTAAACCAGGAATTAAGATGAATGATTATCATGAATAAATAAATCACCCCGAATTGTTAAAAAATAATGAAAATAGATGGTGTTGACTTCAATTTTTCTTCTGAACGTCATAAATCATTTCCAATTCGTATCTCATTAAACCGCGATATAACGTTAAAGAGACAAAGATCGAAGAGGGACAGACAGCACAATGACCACAAGATACCAAAGTGGTCATCTGAAGATCGAAAAGGGACAGACAGCACAATGACCACAAGATACCAAAGTGGTCATCTGAAGATCGAAGAGGGACAGACAGCACAATGACCACAAGATACCAAAGTGGTCATCTGAAGCCGTAAATAGAAGAGGGACAGACAACACAATGACCACAAGATACCAAAGTGGTCATCTGAAGCTGTAAATAGAAGAGGGACAGACAGCACAATGACCACAAGATAACAAAGTGGTCATCTGAAGCCGTAAATAGAAGACGGACAGACAGCACAATGACCACAAGATACTAAAAGTGGTCATCTCAAGCCGTAAATAGAAGAGGGACAGACAGCACAATGACCACAAGATACCAAAGTGGTCATCTGAAGCCGTAAATCGAACAGGGACAGACAACACAATGGCCAAAAGATACCAAAGTGGTCATTTGAAGCCGTAAATAGAAGAGGGACAGACAGCACAATGACCACAAGATACCAGTGTTCATCTGAAGCCGTAAATAGAGGAGGGACAGACAACACAATGATCACAAGATACCAAAGTGGTCATCTGAAGCTGTAAATAGAAGAGGGACAGACAGCACAATGACCACAAGATACCCAAGTGGCCATCTGAAGCCGTAAATAGAAGACAGACAGACAGCACAATGACCACAAGATACTAAAAGTGGTCATCTCAAGCCGTAAATAGAAGAGGGACAGACAGCACAATGACCACAAGATACCAAAGTGGTTATCTGAAGCCGTAAATCGAACAGGGACAGACAACACAATGGCCAAAAGATACCAAAGTGGTCATTTGAAGCCGTAAATAGAAGAGGGACAGACAGCACAATGACCACAAGATACCAAAGTGGTCATCTGAAGCCGTAAATCGAACAGGGACAGACAGCACAATGGCCAAAAGATACCTAAGTGGTCATCTGAAGCCGTAAATAGAAGAGGGACAGACAGCACAATGACCACAAGATACCAAAGTGGTCATCTGAAGCCGTAAATCGAACAGGGACAGACAGCACAATGGCCAAAAGATACCAAAGTGGTCATCTGAAGCCGTAAATAGAAGAGGGACAGACAACACAATGACCACAATATACCAGTGTTCATCTGAAGCCGTAAATCGAACAGGGACAGACAGCACAATGACAAGATACCAAAGTGGTCATCTGAAGCCGTAAATCGAACAGGGACAGACAGCACAATGGCCAAAAGATACCAGTGGTCATCTGAAGCCGTAAATCGAACAGGGACAGACAGCACAATGACAAGATACCAAAGTGGTCATCTGAAGCCGTAAATCGAACAGGGACAGAAAGCACAATAACCACAAGATACCAAAGTGGTCATCTGAAGCCGTAAATAGAAGACGGACAGACAGCACAATGACCACAAGATACCAAAGTGGTCATCTGAAGCCGTAAATCGAACAGGGACAGACAGCACAATGACCAAAAGATGCCAAAGTGGTCATCTGAAGCCGTAAATAGAAGACGGACAGACAGCACAATGACCACAAGATACCAAAGTGTTCATCTGAAGCCGTAAATCGAAGAGGGACAGACAGCACAAAGACAAGATACCAAAGTGTTCATCTGAAGCCGTAAATCGAAGAGGGACAGACAGCACAATGGCCAAAAGAAAAAAGGACAAAAACAACGATCGATCTACAAAACAATACCTAGAAAACTAATGATCGAGCAACAACAACCACACTAAAACCACAGGTGCTCCGGAAGGGTAAGCAGTTCCTGCTTCATATGTGGCACCCGTCTTGTTACTCTTGTTACAAACCCGGTGAAAAGTCATGAATGAGGAAAGGACCGGATTGTGATTACAACAAGTGGAGCATATGCGTAGTCATTTGTGCCATAACGGGTAACCAAGTCATGGTGGCGACCGTAAAACTTTCAAAGTGACGACTTCAACTTATCCACTAGGAACCCTTGATTCAGAAGCTTTCCAGTTAGAAAATGTTATACACCAAAATAACATGACAACAATAAAATTCCCAGACAGAGCGTTTATCAACAGGAATATGAGTACACCTCAATTGTAGTCTAGGAGTCGTTTCACACTCAATTTTGGACGGGAATTATGCTCATTGATTAAGACATTACTGTGAATGTGACATGTGGAACAACATAACATATCTGTTCCTTTTGTTCAATTCGAGTCTGTGTGTAATGCTGGATAGTCTCTCTTGTCCATTATGATCCATATCCTTACTAATACCTATTGTATTTTATTATTGATTTATCCAACATTGCAAGTTAGCTTACACATCGAATGATCAAAATGCATGTATCCATGGAAATAGATACAAAACAAAGAGTTTGAATACACCAAATAGAATGTCAGTAGCTGAAAATCGCATGACAGACAATACAATAAAAAACAATAAAACAAACAGTGGTCAACAAATCACTTTGCTTAAAATTAAAGATTCAGCAACATGAACCACACTAAGACGGTGGTAGACCCAGGTGTTCCGGGATGGTAAACATTTCCTGCTCTACTTGAACTACACGTCGTGTTACTCATGTTAAAATTCGTACTTGCTGTAATTAACCCAACAATATCCAGACTGACATTTGATAATTAACATTTACATTATTGAGCCTCTCTGACCAGAGGAACCCCATTTTGAGGTCTCGCCATGATATAGCTGAAAAATTAATGAACTGGCGTTAAACAACAATCAGTCACTCCCTCATTTTCAGATCAGTCTAGAATTTCCTGAAAATAAACTGGCATTTAATGTAATATGTTCTGTTTTAAAATGTAGGATAATGATAACCAATCAGTTTTATTGAAAAATGAAAAATCTAGAGAAAACCATCGACAAACAACAATCTTCTGACAAACTGTTACCACACTGTTGTATTTAGAAAACTTCCTCATGTACCGGAATATATATATATATATACAGGACAGTAAAACACATAAGAACATATATAATATATTTATGAAAGTAGCATACAGAAGTTACATGATTATCATTTTAATCAAACATTAAAGCAATATTAAACACTTAACAAAATAAGATTACAGTTTCTTTGTTTAGCTTAAATATATACCAAGTTACCCAGTAATGACCCATATTCAAACCACACTTTATTTTGAAGTCCAGTAGGCGATTTTTTTAATTTTCCATAGGGGTTTTCTCGCATGTGGTTGATATAACCATGCGACCTTACATCCAACAGTTGATCGGATGGAATGTCAAATGTCATGTGATGTTTTTTAGACTAATCAAATTCAAGATATCTATACGAGTATGTAATAAAGACACATATTGAACATTGTAATGACGTCATACAGAACATGTACTCCATTGACGCAAAGTGAACATTGTAATGACGTCATACAGAACATGTACTCTATTGACACACAATGGACATTGTAATGACGTCATACAGAACACGCATATTATAGATATATATTGTACATTGTAATGAAGTTATACGGACATAATATAATATAGACAAGCCCTCGGGTGACATAATCGTATACAATAAACTCATATTAGACATTGCAATGACGTCATACCGAACGTGTATACTATAGACATATATTAAATTGTAGATATTATATATTGTAATGAAGCAAAACACAACATGCATACTGGACACATCCAGCCACCGTGACATGAACACCACACTGAGCCATTTCCGTCATTTGTAGATATATCATTGTTCAAGCATGAATCATTGTAGCACGGATCCTCTGGAATAACAAAATATGATAACTGAATATTCAATGTTCCAAAAGTACTACAATGCAAATATAGTACGTCTATACATTACACCCGTCCTGTGTACTGACGGACTGACCATCAAAAACTACAATACAAATATAGTACGTCTATACATTACACCCGTCCTGTGTACTGACGGACTGACCATCAAAAACTACAATACAAATATAGTACGTCTATACATTACACCCGTCCTGTGTACTGACGGACTGACCATCAAAAACTACAATACAAATATAGTACGTCTATACATTACACCCGTCCTGTGTACTGACGGACTGACCATCAAAAACTACAATACAAATATAGTACGTCTATACATTACACCCGTCCTGTGTACTGACGGACTGACCATCAAAAACTACAATACAAATATAGTACGTCTATACATTACACCCGTCCTGTGTACTGACCATCAAAAACTACAATACAAATATAGTACGTCTATACATTACACCCGTCCTGTGTACTGACCATCAAAAACTACAATACAAATATAGTACGTCTATACATTACACCCGTCCTGTGTACTGACCATCAAAAACTACAATACAAATATAGTACGTCTATACATTACACCCGTCCTGTGTACTGACGGACTGACCATCAAAAACTACAATACAAATATAGTACGTCTATACATTACACCCGTCCTGTGTACTGACGGACTGACCATCAAAAACTACAATACAAATATAGTACGTCTATACATTACACCCGTCCTGTGTACTGACCATCAAAAACTACAATACAAATATAGTACGTCTATACATTACACCCGTCCTGTGTACTGACCATCAAAAACTACAATACAAATATAGTACGTCTATACATTACACCCGTCCTGTGTACTGACGGACTGACCATCATTTCCATTTGCACAGCAATCTTTCGTTTGTTGATATATGTATTGACGATGGAAATTCAATTATCAGGAGGGAATGATATTGACATCTTTAATCAGTTTAACACTGCCACATTTATGTGTCTGTTCCAAGTAAGGACCAGGATTTCCAACGTCATTTGTCGTGGTCTTATTTGTGTTCAGTGATTTAAGACGATAATAAATGATGGATTTTCATAAAGTACTGCGTTGACTACTGTTAAACCTAATTTGCCCCAGTATTGTTAAAAATGCTGCTATAGCGACAACCGGAACCTTTTAACCGTAATGGAAGCCGGAGCTTTGGCATCGTAAAATTTGACTCAACCCACCATTTCTTTGGAAATGCCTGTACCAAGTCAGGGCCACTGCGTTTTTTCCAGTTTTCTGGTTGTTGACTGATTTTGTCTGTTTGTTGAATTATGAGTTTTGCCTTTCCCTTTGGAAGATTACTCGGTGTTCGGTAATTTTGTTATTATCCTTATTTGAGGTGAGAGATGATTGTTCCTTTTGTTGATATTAGCCGGCTTTGTAACTAGAGTAACACGATGGGTGTCACAAGTGGAGCAGGAACTGCTTACCCTTCAGGTGTTTAGTGGGGTTCATGTTGCTCGATCTTTTGCTTTCTGTGTATTGTTTTGTAGATCGTTGTTTGTCTTTTTGTTCTATTTCTTTTGCCCATTGTGTTTCAAGTCCTTCGATTTCTTGATTCTTACTACCCTGTCGGTATCTTCAAACTTTTCTGAATGACCATTCCTGGTTAAACTTCCTTTCATAAAATTGACATAAACTCATGTAATAAGAGTAACATGACTGGTGTTACTAGTGGAGCAGGAACTTCCTACTCTTCCGGAGCACCTGAGTTCACCTCCAGTTTCTAGTTGGGTTCATGTACCTCAGTCTGTGAATATCATTGTTTGTCCTTTTTCTTTTTGGCAATTGTATTGTCTGTTCTTCAATTTACGGATTCTGATTACCCCTTTGGTATCTTCAAACTTTTCGTACCGTAAATAATCAAATAAAAGGAAGAATGCATGTGACGAATTGAATACCATATGCATGTAGAAATCAAATTTACTTAATATAAACTATAAAGTTCAAAATATATGAAAATGCAAAGTAAAAGAGATATTGAACAAAAACTTAGAAAGTGATATCATGTTTTCAAAAATAACATCAGTTCCGTCAAAATGCAGTCTGATCAAAATCAGCTCAAATAATAGGATACCCCCACAATATCTGATAGAAACCTGTTCAAAGGTCATATACAGATGAACTTTCGATTATAAATACATTTAAAAACAGTCAACCAATCAGAAATCTTAATGTTTGTGATGCAATAATATAAAGACGAGAAAGGTGCTGCTAAGATTTGACCTGCGTCGTTTTCATTGGTTGACCATGTTCATGACCTCTAATTGGGCTTTGTCATATGTTAGGGAGAGGATAGCCTAATATAACAACTGATTTTAACCAGATTGCTCGCAATATTCCCGATTATATCCCTAGCGCGTAATATTATATAATTATTGCACTGCGTTGAGTGCGATATGATATCGAACACTGAAAAGCAATATTGACCAAAGTCGAAGGCCGCGATCAATAATACTTTTCGGTGCTCCATAACACATCATATTGCACAAAATGAAGTGATGTAATTGTTTTATTTATTTCCACACACAAAGTTTTTTTGTGCAGCTGGAACGATTTTTAAGGATTGTTTGTTGTTGCTTGTTGTAAAACTTCTGAGCCACTTTCTGTTTGTGTTTGTGTGACGTCATTGAAACGGGCATAGGAAACGATTGGCTGGTATATTTTAAAATATAGCCGGGATTTCGCCCACTGCTTAAATAGATCAGATTCCGCTCAATATGAAAACATACCGTGCAATATGACGATTAATCACATTATGGTTTTATAAAACTATCGATGACGACTTAAACATATTTTTGACATGATTTGACACCTTTATGTATTTAAAATGTCGTGGTATGAATCATTGTTAAAATTGCCTGCTTTATATATATTTATCCATGTATACCTGACAATATATGTAAGGGTAGTAGATTTGTGAAGAAAAATGTGGCTTCATGAATGGGGATAGATCATTTTCATGGAAAAACTGGGTCGATATTTTTAATGTACATGCGATAAATTTACTAACACTGTTCTCTGCTCGTTTCTATTCCAACTGTCGTGAAAGCTGCCCAAGAACAAGGAAAAAGACGTATTGCTATGATCATGGAAAATGGAAATTAAATTACAATACATATTCAACAGTGACGGGTACTGTATATAATTAACATATTATAAGGTGATCTCTTTGTATAAAGCACTTGTCAGAGAATTCAGGATACAACAATCGTATATAACATAAAACATGTGTAATCTTGAATTTGTCAGGGGGTTTTTAAAGAAGGACTTAAAAGACAATTAGCGCTCCCACAAATTCAAATAAAATAAACCTTTAACGTATTTCTTGTTTTTTATTGGTATATTATAATTTATATTATTTTTGGACATGTACTGTACAATTTTCTATTTGACTATCATCTAAAATAAATTACCTGGAGTGAGGCTGATGCGATATGTTTTCTGTTCTATAATTACAACGGTCGTTTTTGCTCCAACGGTCGTTTCTGTTTCAACTGTCGTTTCTGTTCCAACTGTCGTGAGAGCTGCCCAAGAACAAGGAAAAGGAAGTATTGTTATTATGATCATGGAAAATGGAAATTAAATTACAATACATATTAACAGTGACGGGTGCTGTATATAATTAACATATTATAAGGAGATCTCTTTGTATAAAGCACTTGTCAGAGAATTCAGGATACAACAATCGTATATAACATAAAACATGTGTAATCTTGAATATGTCAGGGGGCTTTTAAAGAAGGACTTAAAAGACAATTAGTGCTCCTACAAATTCAAATAAAACAAGATATGATTATAATCTAACGATTATGGAGTCTCCCAAACTGGCCACTGACAACAGGTTTAAAAAAAAAATCAAAAGCTACCTTTGAAATCGAACAATGTTGAATTTTTGCGGTATTGTGGCAGCCATTTTGAAAATGGAGACCGGTAGAAATTTTTCGATGTCGGGAATCAATTCAGGACGTTGAAATCAAACAATGTGGAATTTGTGCGGCATTGTGGCGGCCATTTTGAAAATGTCGACCGGTAGAAATTTTTCAATGTCAGGAATCAATTCGGGACATCATTATCTACCCACATATGAAATGTCATTGAAATCGGACAATGTTGAATTTGTGCGGTATTGTGGTGGCCATTTTGAAAATGGCGACCGGTAGAAATTTTTCAATGTTAGGAATCAATTCGGGACATCATTATCTACCCACATATCAAATTTTGATGATATCGAAAAAGGTTGAATTTTTGCAGTATTGTGGCGGCCATTTTGAAAATGGCGACCGGTAGAAATTGTTCAATGTCGGGAATCGATTCGGGACATCATTATCTACCCACATATCAAATTTTGATGATATCGAACAATGTTGAATTTTTACGGTATTGTGGTGGCCATTTTGAAAATGGTGACCGGTAGAAATTGTTCAATGTCGGGACATCATTATCTACCCACATATCAAATTTTGATGATATCGGACAATGTTGAATTTTTACCCCCCATTTTTATTCCGTATTTTGGCAGCCATTTTGAAAATGGCAGACATCTCGAAATTTTGAAAAGGCAGCATTGCTCCTCTAATGGTGACCTATCACTATGTCAAATTATATGTCTCTATCATCATACATTTAGAAGTTATCAACATTAATGTACGAAATTTCAACTTTCCCATAGGATTCTATAGTAACCCCCACCCCCTTTGAACCCCTCAAAATATGACTTTGACCCCCTTTACCACAAAGCTGAAAACTTTAGGACCAACTAGAAACATATATCTATAACTCCACCAAGTTTCACGAAATTCTGTCCAGTAGTTCCTGAGATCTACCGTGGACAAGTTCATGGTCCGTGGAAAGAAAGGAGAAGAGGAATAAGAATAAGAATAACAAGATATGATTATAATCTAACGATTATGAAGTCTCCCAAACCGGCCACTGACACTATCTACCCACATATCAAATTTTGATGATATCGGACAATGTTGAATTTTTACCCCCCATTTTTATGTCGTGTTTTGGCAGCCATTTTGAAAATGGCAGACATCTTGAAAATTTTGAAAATGCAGAATTGCTCCTCTAATGGAGACCTATCAGTATGTCAAATTTTATGTCTCTATCATTATCCAGTTAGAAGTTATCAACATTAATGTACGAAATTTCAACTTTCCCATAGGATTCTATAGTAACCCCCACCCCTTTGAACCCCCAAAAATATGGCTTTGACCCCCTTTACCACAAATCTGAAAACTTTAGGATCAACTAGAAACATATATCTATAACTCCACCAAGTTTAATGAAATTCTGTCCTGTAGTTCCTGAGATCTGCCGTGGAAAAGTTCATGGTGCACGGAAAGAAAGAAGAATAAGAATAATAATAATAAGAAACGGAGCAAAAACAATATTTGTTTGGGAGACTTAATAAATTTTCAAAACCTAGAGTACACAAATACTCACCAGAGCAACCAATAGCACTGTAAGGTTGTAAGTTAGTCTGAAATTCTCCATCAAAGTCATTACAAGTAATAGATGTTGGATACATCTGGGTTTCTTTAAGCCATCTCCAGAATGGCATGTTATCACAGCCACCGCAATGCATATCAAACTCACTGGAAATAAAAACATCTCTGTTTATGACTAATTGATATTAAATCTGTAAGAAGTATCTACAGAATGAACGATCCCTGTGTGGCAGTTTTGCAACAGAGATGACACAAAAATTAATTACTATGTAGAGGTAAAATTCATACCCATAAGACTCATATTCATGACCGCTTAATGTCTAGACTTTGCACAGGAACTTCATTCAAAATATGCCGAGTTGATTTGATTTGATTTTTGATGTTTAACGCCACTTTCAGCAATATTTCAGCTATATCATGGCGGGTTGAAATGGAATGACAATTACTCATGTGAAGAAATTTATATATTTAAGAGAAAAGTTTAAAAAATTCAAGATAATAGTTCGGCATCGGCAAAAAGATGATGAACAAAGAATTGTTTCAAAATGAATGTACCTCTGATGCATATATCACCAAGAGAACCGATAAAGCACATGCTATGTCGGTGATATCACATAACCAGTGCCGTCATCAAGTTAAGTGTATAGGTTAGGCTTCGTGTCGATCTACATTACTACAATACTACGTACAATACAACTTACAGTGATGCCAGCTTTGGTAGATTCTCGAACGCTTTTCCACTAACAAATGATATAGGGTTGTTGTTCAGGATTCTGAAATATATCATCACATTAGAAAGCAGCATTAGAATTGACATCTCCGTATTTTCAAAACCTCAACATGTATAACGATAGTTCTAATAATAAAACCCTAAATGCTCGCTTACTCGCAAGGGTTATAACGGGATGCCATTACACGTAATGGAGCAGCCGCCGAGATTTTTTGCGCACACTTACAGAGCTTCTGACGCCTGCATTTATCAATAATAAGACATAACCTTTCCTTTTGTCCATTATTATAACAAGTTTTTATCACCTACCAGTATTTTAGAATGTAATTCCCACAAAATAAAAATCTCCTCTTTGAAAATTTTGAATTTCGTCTCACTATTTGGATGTCGATACCATATTTGGCGATTTAGGCGTGAATGTTTACCAATCGTAACTACTCGGCCATTCTCGCTACCCTGCAAATAACAGGGTAGCTAGAATGGCCGAGTAGTTACGATTGGAATGTTTACATCAGCTTGTAATAAGAAATACCATATTTAGAAAAGCTCCGCCTTCCGTAGTTTCCGGTTATGGAAAACGGTCGATAAATTTGAACAAGGTTGTTGCTAACTTTGAAAAGCATACATTTCTCAGCCAAACCGATTTAACAAGGACTGGGATCATCAGTAATTGTTATAATGAAATGTTTGAAGCGTAAATAGTGAGTTTTTATGTTTCAACTGCAACTTTTTTTTTTGCTCCATTGTGATGAATGGGACCGCGTTGTAGCTCTGCCGAGACACAAGTTTGTCACAGGAGCAACATTATTGCAGCTAGTATAACAACTTTGTGCTATAATAAAATACCACCCTGTCGGAATATCGAATAGAAAAATTGTAGAAACATACTCCTAACACAAATAGGTGATCACTTTCTTTCCTTTGCTTGGTACAGACATTTCAATAAAAAGTGGCGGGCGTGGTTAAACTAGTTTTATGGGCACAAACCTCCCCTCTTAGTTAAACAGGGGTAAACTCAGTGCCAGATTTACCTATAGGCTCGATAGGCTGAAGCCTAGGGCCTCAAAATTTAGGGGGCCTCCAGCCAAGGTGTATTCTATTTTTAACACTGTTATTGAACTTTCACACTTGTGCTGTCATAAAGTACTGTACTTTCTAAACAACCCTTCAGTAATTTTCCTCACATAGTTGCACTCCATTTCAGAATATTAAACATAACACTCTTACATCTTCCTCCAGTCGTGAAGGTAGGGATTTGGGAGGGGCCTCACAAGTGGAATAGCCTAGGGCCTCTCTTTATCAAAATCCGGCACTGGGTAAACTTAGGCAACACATACATTATCATGTTCAATGATTTTGTATTATAAGACACAACATCAGTGTATGTAATATTGTGTTATAAGCCTGACTTACTGTAACATATTCTGTAGATGTCAATGATTTTGTGTTTTAAGACATACATTTCCTACCTATACACAATAACAGTGTATGTAATATTGTGTTATAGGTCTGACTTACTGTAACATATTCTGTAGATGTCAATGATTTTATGTTTTAAGACATACATTTCCTGTCTATACACAATATCAGTGTATGTAATATTGTGTTATAAGCCTGACTTACTATAACATATTCTGTAGATGTCAATGATTTTATGTTTTAAGACATACTTTTCCTGCCTATACACAATATCAGTGTATGTAATATTGTGTTATAAGTCTGACTTACTGTAACATATTCTGTAGATGTCAATGATTTTGTGTTTTAAGACATACATTTCCTCCCTATACACAATATCAGTGTATGTAATATTGTGTTATAAGTCTGACTTACTGTAATATATTCTGTAGATGTCAATGATTTTATGTTTTAAGACATACATTTCCTGTCTATACACAATATCAGTGTATGTAATATTGTGTTATAAGTCTGACTTACTGTAACATATTCTGTAGATGTCAATGATTTTATGTTTTAAGACATACTTTTCCTGTCTATACACAATATCAGTGTATGTAATATTGTGTTATAAGTCTGACTTACTGTAATATATTCTGTAGATGTCAATAATTTTATGTTTTAAGACATACTTTTCCTGCCTATACACAATATCAGTGTATGTAATATTGTGTTATAAGTCTGACTTACTGTAACATATTCTGTAGATGTCAATGATTTTATGTTTTAAGACATACATTTCCTGTCTATACACAATATCAGTGTATGTAATATTGTGTTATAAGTCTGACTTACTGTAACATATTCTGTAGATGTCAATGATTTTGTGTTTTAAGACATACATTTCCTGTCTATACACAATATCAGTGTATGTAATATTGTGTTATAAGTCTGACTTACTGCAACATATTCTGTAGATGTCAATGATTTTGTGTTTTAAGACATACATTTCCTGTCTATACACAATATCAGTGTATGTAATATTGTGTTATAAGCCTGACTTACTGCAACATATTCTGTAGATGTCAATGATTTTGTGTTTTAAGACATACATTTCCTGTCTATACACAATATCAGTGTATGTAATATTGTGTTATAAGTCTGACTTACTGTAACATATTCTGTAGATGTCAATGATTTTGTGTTTTAAGACATACATTTCCTGTCTATACACAATATCAGTGTATGTAATATTGTGTTATAAGTCTGACTTACTGTAACATATTCTGTAGATGTCAATGATTTTGTGTTTTAAGACATACATTTCCTGTCTATACACAATATCAGTGTATGTAATATTGTGTTATAAGTCTGACTTACTGCAACATATTCTGTAGATGTCAATGATTTTGTGTTTTAAGACATACATTTCCTGTCTATACACAATATCAGTGTATGTAATATTGTGTTATAAGCCTGACTTACTGCAACATATTCTGTAGATGTCAATGATTTTGTGTTTTAAGACATACATTTCCTGTCTATACACAATATCAGTGTATGTAATATTGTGTTATAAGTCTGACTTACTGTAACATATTCTGTAGATGTCAATGATTTTGTGTTTTAAGACATACATTTCCTGTCTATACACAATATCAGTGTATGTAATATTGTGTTATAAGTCTGACTTACTGTAACATATTCTGTAGATGTCAATGATTTTGTGTTTTAAGACATACATTTCCTGTCTATACACAATATCAGTGTATGTAATATTGTGTTATAAGTCTGACTTACTGTAACATATTCTGTAGATGTCAATGATTTTATGTTTTAAGACATACTTTTCCTGCCTATACACAATATCAGTGTATGTAATATTGTGTTATAAGTCTGACTTACTGTAACATATTCTGTAGATGTCAATGATTTTATGTTTTAAGACATACTTTTCCTGCCTATACACAATATCAGTGTATGTAATATTGTGTTATAAGTCTGACTTACTGTAACATATTCTGTAGATGTCAATGATTTTATGTTTTAAGACATACTTTTCCTGCCTATACACAATATCAGTGTATGTAATATTGTGTTATAAGCCTGACTTACTGTAACATATTCTGTAGATGTCAATGATTTTATGTTTTAAGACATACTTTTCCTGCCTATACACAATATCAGTGTATGTAATATTGTGTTATAAGCCTGACTTACTGTAATATATTCTGTAGATGTCAATGATTTTATGTTTTAAGACATACTTTTCCTGTCTATACACAATATCAGTGTATGTAATATTGTGTTATAAGTCTGACTTACTGTAACATATTCTGTAGATGTCAATGATTTTATGTTTTAAGACATACTTTTCCTGCCTATACACAATATCAGTGTATGTAATATTGTGTTATAAGTCTGACTTACTGTAACATATTCTGTAGATGTCAATGATTTTATGTTTTAAGACATACTTTTCCTGCCTATACACAATATCAGTGTATGTAATATTGTGTTATAAGCCTGACTTACTGTAACATATTCTGTAGATGTCAATGATTTTATGTTTTAAGACATACTTTTCCTGTCTATACACAATATCAGTGTATGTAATATTGTGTTATAAGTCTGACTTACTGTAACATATTCTGTAGATGTCAATAATTTTATGCTTTAAGACATACTTTTCCTGCCTATACACAATATCAGTGTATGTAATATTGTGTTATAAGCCTGACTTACTGTAACATATTCTGTAGATGTCAATGATTTTATGTTTTAAGACATACATTTCCTGTCTATACACAATATCAGTGTATGTAATATTGTGTTATAAGTCTGACTTACTGTAACATATTCTGTAGATGTCAATAATTTTATGCTTTAAGACATACTTTTCCTGCCTATACACAATATCAGTGTATGTAATATTATACAATTAATGACTTTTGTTGAGGTTAATATAAGGATCTATCTTGGAATGATAGGTCCTTATATTCATCGATATGAAAGTCAGTAATTGTTTTATTATATGAAACTGTTATCAATGTCGTCTGTGTCATGTTTTGTAAATTGGCATTAAGCAATACATGTGTTTTTTTTGTAAATTTTAATGGTAGCAAATTAGGGATTTAAAGCAGGTTCAATTAATGTCCCCCAATCTTTACCTGTTACACAGTTACTCTGTACTTGTATGTTTGATTAGACTTTATAAAGTTCTTTAACTTTGTTGTGGAATTTGAATATTTTGCATAGATTGTTATTAAGCTAGATAAATGGGACATACATGTATGTATGTATTGTAAGTTATAGAATAGTATAAAATAAGAGGAATACTTACAGCTTATAAAGGTTCGGCAAGTTGTTGAACATGTCTGATTGGATCAATGTGATTTTGTTGTGCTGCAAATAACTGCAAGATACAAACAAATGATCAACTAGAATCGAAATTTTAAAACTTGGATACTGTGTGTAGTTGTATTTCAACAAAATACGTTACAAGTTTATTGATTTTTGTCACTAATTTAGTTATTTCATTTTGTGAAGGTCAAATAAAGGCAAAATGTGGTACACAGAAAAGTAAGTCGTCACTAAGTTGGAGTTCATCATCGATAACATATTTGTCGAGGTTGGGGGCACATTTCAAATCGTTGGCTTCCACGAGGTAACAATGTATGCTTCTCTTCTTGCCGATCTTTTCCTTTACTCATATGAGGCAGACTTTATACAATAACTTATTAAAAATAAAATAATCTCACAACCATGAGCCCTTAATCTCATATTAATGTTCAAATTTATAGCGTTCTTTATGATAGCACTCTTCTACATGTTATATGCGAGGGTTAGTATTTTACTCACATATGAAAGCCCTCGCATGACTGCATCACTTCACTAAGACGGGAATGTCTGGGCCCAGAAAACTAATTTAACCAGGTCATTGTTATAGAAGTGTCTGTACCAAGCCAGTAAAGTGAGATGTCATGTTTTTGTGTGTTAGGAATATCGATTTTTCCTCTTTCTATGATTTTGAAATTTGATTTTAGATTCCTCCGACAGTGTCAAACAAGGTCAAATTTCTATCAGACTCTATAACAAAGGAGACAACTTCAATATTGGAATAATAAATTTGCACAACGTTGATAGTAATATACCAGCCACTCGTTCATATGGAGCTTATATTTCACAAATTATACCATACACTCGAATTTGCACTTTGCATTCAGACTTTTAACAACATCACCGTATTTTGAGTACTAAGCTATTAAATCAAGGATTTTTAAAGAATCGTCTGATGACGAAACAAAGTATGGGCAATTATATGTTGGTTCAAAGCTGACTATTGTTTCTCTACCAAGTTTTCTGACGGCCTTGTGTACGTATCTTAAACTGAAATAATAGTTAAAAGAAGAGTTTGAAAATACCAAAGGGGTAATCAGAATCCGTATATCAAATAAGAACAGACAATACATTGGCCAAAAGAAAAAGCACAAAAGAACAAACAACGATCTACAAAACATATACATAAAAC
The DNA here is from genome assembly GCA_963383655.1 of Bathymodiolus septemdierum. NCBI lineage: Eukaryota > Metazoa > Mollusca > Bivalvia > Mytilida > Modiolidae > Bathymodiolus > Bathymodiolus septemdierum. Next base: position 20,466,352 of record OY726528.1, on the reverse strand, counting down.
TAAAGATTGTGTAACACGAACCCCACTAAAAACCGGGGTGAACTCAGATGCTTTGGAAGGGTAAGCAGTTCCTGCTCCTCTAGTGGCACCCGTCGTGATAATCTAGTTACAAACCAGGTGATAAGTCATGAATGAGGAATGGACAGGGAAGTGCAACATATCTGTAGTCATTTGCGACACAGATATTCCATAGCGGTCAAAACTAAAGCTAGACTTTATATATATCTCACTTTTTTGCTATAATAAAACATCAACTATAAAATGTATTGAGTGAGTGAGTGATCGTTGTTTAACACCAATTCAGCAATTTTTCAGCTTATCATGGCGAGAACAAGTTTATTTTCAATGAGATGATGATGAAATCCGCTTTGTTCTAGAATGACACGCTGAGTTGGATTTTTATAGTGCTACTTCACTGAAACAACAGTCCGCAGATAGACATGTCGCTCCACTCGGACACATTATTCCGATTCCCAGCCAACCAGTCTTTGCTCCTTCTCCTTAAAACTGTGTGAGAAGCAACATATACCCATTTTATACTCATTGGTTTGACCCGACCGGGGTTCGAACCCACGATCTACCGCACTTGAGGCGAGCACACTAACCATTACGCCATAAAATGTATTGACATATTATGGTCATACCTTTGCACAAATCATACTAAATGATAGTCAGATTGTGCAAACGTGGTAGATTGCTGAAAGCGTTGTCCTCTATCACTGATATATCATTGTACTCTAACCGTCTATAAATAGTGAACAAATGTTTATACTTGATTAAATCTGTGGCGTTCTGTTCTGTCTTAAACAATGCATAGAACAAAATATTTCGTAATATCGAGTTGTTTCAATTAAATGTATTTATATTCTTGCTAAGAAAAAATAAGCAACTCGTTCTAATGATTGATTGATTTTTTGGTGTTTAGCGCCACTTTCAGCAATATTTCAGCTATACCATGGCAACCAGTTTTAGTGGTGGAAGAAGCCGGAGAATCCGGAGAGAACCATGGTCCAGTAACTGGTAAACTTTATCACTTGCAGCTGCGAGTCGAGTGCACCTTTTTGTAATTTACAAAGCCTGGCACGAACCCACGCCGTATTGGTGATAGGCTTGTATGAGTTGTTAGGTAATCCAACTACCTAACTCATTGAGCCACCCGGGCTCTCGTTCTAATTAATTAAAATTTAAACTAGAGGCTCCCAGGAGCCTGTATAGCTCACCTGGGTATAATAACAACATCAGTCAATAAAACTTGATAACTTCGGTCATTGCAGACCTCCTCTCCAAAAACATTTGGGCAGGGGTTCCCCCTTTAATGTAAGTTTTTGGGCAGGGGTCCCCCCTTTAATGTAAGTTATGAACATTGCTGTAAAGAAAACAAATGTCAATGATTCTCAAAATTTAGCTTTTGCTACTTCACACATTTTGTAATAGAGTTGCTTCCCTTTGATTATTTGAGTAACCAAAAGCAGTGAAAGTCAACAAACAAATGCATTTCAAGAGGAATAACTCTTCACACAGTTGTCGGACATTTTCAACTGTGGAACTGTTTTGGAGGTCTTGACATGCTGAACATTTTTGCAGTTTAAACTTTCCCTCTATCTCTAATAGTTTTTGAGATATAAGATGAAAGTATTAAAATTTAGAACATTTGATGAAAAAAGGGCAATAACTCCAAAATGGGTAATGGGATTTACTTAAACATTGCAGGGTAGGTAGATCTTGACATACTGCACATTTTTGCAATTTAAACTTAACCTTTATCTCTTATAGTTTTTGAAATACAAGACGAAAAGTATTAAAATTTTAGATTTCTGATATCATTAACGGTTTTTGAGTTATTACCCAAAAACCTGCAATTTTACCATATGCTCTACTTTTAGTAACAGCGGCCATGTTGATTGGTGCACGGCATCACCAGACACAACTTTGAAACTAGAAATCCTAGTGATGATTCAGACCAAATTTGTTCCAATTGGTCTAGTAGTTTCAGAAGAGAAGATCTTTGAAAAAGTTTACGACGTACGACGACGACGGACGCCAAGTGATGGCAATAGTTGGGCCAGGTGAGCTAAAAAGTTATTATATTTTGTTGTGGAATTTGAATATTTTGCAAAGATTGTTCTTAAGCAAGATAAATTATACATACATGTACATGTATTGTAAGTTATAGAATGTAATAGATCAAGAGGAATACTTACATCTGATAAAGGTTCGTCAAGTTGTGGAACGTCTCTGATTTGATTGATGCGATGTTATTGTATTGCAACGAACTGCAAGAAAAACAATACACAAATACAATCAAAATAAATTTAAAACGATGATACTGTGCGTAGTATATTTCAACGTAATACATTGAATAAAGTAAAATAAGTATATAAGTAAGTCTTCAAACATTGATGATGTTATTGATAGAATGTTTGTTTGTTTGTTTGATGGTGTTTAATGCCACTTTCAACAATATTTCAACTATATCGTGGCCGTCTGTTTTCTTGGTGGAGGAAACAGGACCCGGAATGGTGATAGGCACCGATTGCATAGGTAGTTGTAAATCCAAGTGTCATGCGATCACGGACACAACGACCCCTTGATAAAATTAATAACTTAATATACCACACCGTCAGAACAGATCCTATATCTGGTGGGGAAATCGTAGACATATTGGCAAAGTCGTTACCTCTAACACACATGTGCATGAACTCTAATACTGACGTTGCATGGTTGACATTATTTTTACGTGTGTGCTTTAGAGAACTAAGCTTCTATGCTCAACATGGAAGTCTGCAAACAACAATATAATTTGGAGAGAACATATAAATGCCAGTAGTCATTTGTAAATATATCTATTTCAAATCGGGTCATATTAGAATAATACCCTCAGAGTCCTGATTCGTGTTGTTTGTATAACTACATACAACAGTACTCTATCTAACTTAATATATATGTTGAAAAAAAACTGCCATTATGTCATCTTTGATCCATTGCCTTCTTAATTTAAAAAAAGTGACATTCAGGAAGCTGCTGAGCAAATAGTCTACGAGTTATTATATTATGTGGAAATTTTAGATATGATTTTGCAAAATCATTTTCAAAGTCAGTGACAGTGTGTCTCTGGAATAAAAATGAGGTTTACTGGATTAATCAATTCTTTTGTGTTTGTTTTCCTGTTCACATCCTGAGGCTGACATATAATATATAAGTTTTGATATATAAATCAAATGCTATGTTGTATGTTCGTAATATCAAGCTGTGAATACTAATTTCATTTTGGATACATTTTTTTCTGTGATAAAACAACTGTCAAAACCAAGTGTGTGGCAAAGTCCGTGTGTTGGCTAAATATGAAAACAACATCTATCAATCACCATTTGTTTTCTTTGTCCGCCATTCAAAATAGACGCTGGCTACGATTACCCGGATTTACCTGGATTGGGTAATAATAACGAAAAATTAGGATTACCTGAAAGACTAAGTACCGGAAAACAATTCCGGTTCAGGAACCTATTTCACGGAAACAAATCGGGTAATCGTAATTTTCTTCTTCTTCTTCTTCTTCCAATTTAGGAACCGGATTCACACGTGAATGTATAAGGTTCCGCGAAAACTTTGCGCAGTGTCGGGTAGTTCTAATAATAAAACCCTAAATGCTCGCTTACTCGCAAGGGTTATAACGGAATGCCATTACACGTAATGGAGCAGCCGCCGAGATTTTTTGCAAATAAATCAAATCAAATCAAATAAGTTTTATTTAAAGTCGAAATATCTATAACACATAACATAAGCTCTAGTGAGCTTTTGAATCGACTATTACATAAAAAGCACATACAAGTATAAAATAACTATACAAGCACATGTTACATGACATCACAAAGCAAAACAACTAAAAAAAAAAAAAAAAAAAAAAACATGCATGCATAGACATTAGTATAAAACATAAGCTCATGTATACATAGTCATACATATAAGCAAACTTATGCATACAAAAAACACAGTTACATATAAAATTAATCAGAACTGAATCTAAAAGCATAAAAGCATAAGCTATACATAAAAGCAAACTTATGCATACATAAATAGTTACATATAAAATTAATCAGAACTGAATCTAAAAGCATAACACATAAGCTCATGCATACATAGACATACATAAAAGCAAACTCATTCATACATAAATACAGTTTCATATAAAATTAATCAGAACTGAATCTAAGAGCATAATAGCAGATCAGGTTAGGGTAATATTAAAACTATATAGCACTAAGTACACAAAGCATAACAAGACCAACTGTTTACACGCAAGCACTACAATGGCATGAGCCACCATTCCAGGTATTCAATAATTTTGAAAATTGATTTAAGTTTTGTTCTAATCTAATATGGTTTGGTAGCTCATTCCATAGTTTGGTTGAAAAATAACGGAATGATTTCAGACCATACCTTGTTGTTTTTACAGATGGTATATCAGCTGTGTTTTCGTATCTAAAGGAATAATTATGTTTTTTAATATTTACTAAATCATGTAAATAAATAGGGCTTTCTTTATGTATAATTTTAAACGTTTCAATTGCTATACTTCTTAATCTTCTAACTTTAAGAGATGGCATTTTTGATTTTTCCAGTAATTCTTCATAATTTAAAACATAGTCATTATAAATAAACCCGAGTGCCCTTTCTTGAATTTTTTCCATTTTCTTAGTATTTTTCTCATTGCAAAAATGCCATGTTACAGGACAATAATTGAAGTTGGATAATATAAATGAATAGTAAATAGTTAGTCGTCCTAGCTTATTTAAATATCTACCAATTCTTTTCAAAATATTAAGTTGACGAGCAGATTTTTTACAAATTTCTGATATATGCTTATCAAAATTTAATTCATAATCTATTGTAACACCAAGAAGTTTAACATGTTCTTCACACTTTATCTTGCTACCATTTAAATCAAAGCAAATCTGTTCTTTAAAAGTTTTCTTGCCTATTGCCAAAGCTTGGAATTTGTCTGGGTTAGCTTGCATTAAATTGTTTGCAAAACCAATCCAGCATTTTTTTACTGTCACTCTCTAATTTTGAAATAACATTTTTTAGATCATGATCGGCACAAGATAAAGTGTTATCGTCTGCATAATTATATATAGTACTAAAATCAACAGAATAAAAGATGTCATTAATAAAAATATTAAAGAGAATGGGACCCAAAATTGAGCCTGTGGCACACCTTTATACACTGTTTCAAAAGAGCTACAAATATTTTTTACCTTTACACATTGATTTCTACCAGACAAATAGCTGTTTAATAAATTTATAGACTTTTCTGATAGACCATATGCTTCAAGTTTCAATAAAATGAGGTCGTGTGGGAGACAGTGAAAAGCCTTTGATAAATCCATTAAGATAGCTGCTATATATTTGTTTTCATCCAAAGCTTTTTTCCAGTCTTCAATAATTTTTAGTAAGGCAGTTTGACATCCGAAACCTTTCCTAAAAGCTGATAATGATGGATGAAAATGAAAATTGAAAAAATCTGTTAATTGGTCAAAAATAGCTCTTTCAACAAATTTTGATATTGTTGGCAAAACACTTACTGGACGATAATTTCCTTTCTCTAAAATATTATTCTTCTTGCGCTCGCTTACAGAGTTTCTGACGCCTGCATTTATCAATAATAAGACATAACCTTTCCTTTTGTTCATTACTATAACAAGTTTTTATCACCTACCAGTATTTTAGAATGTAATTCCCACAAAATAAAAATCCATATCTGAACATTTTGAATTTCGTCATTTGAATGTCGATACCATATTTGGCGATTCGAGTCGTAAATGTTGACATCAGCGTGTAGTAAGAAATACCATATTTAGAAAAGCTCCGCCTTCCGTAGTTTCCGGTTATGGAAAACGGTCGATAAATTTGAACAAGGTTGTTGCTGCCTTTGAAAAGCATATATTTCTCAGCCAAACCGATTTAACAAGGACTGGGATCATCAGTAATAGTTATAATGAAATGTTTGAAGCGTAAATAGTGAGTTTTTATGTTTCAACTGCAACTTTTTTTTTGCTCCATTGTGACGAATGGGACCGCGTTGTAGCTCTGCCGAGACACAAGTTTGTCACAGGAGCTACATTATTGCAGCTAAGTGTCGGGCAACACAGCAGCCTTCTACCGACTATTTACAGGTAAAACTATATACAGGTGGGAGCTGGTCTAGTTGCTGTCAGGATGCGCCTTGAGGGCGCTCCTGAATCCCTCTACTGTGTTGGCCGGAGTTGTATTAGCTGGCAGTTGGTTCCAGTCCCTGATGGTCTTGGGGAAGAACGAATTTCCGAAGGCCTCACTGCTCGTTCTTTCTTGATAAAGGCGATCTTTGCCTCTAGTCCTGCTGTCGTTGGCTTGGATATAATGGTGGCTGTCTATATCAATTAATCCATTTTTGATTTTATACAGCATGCATAGTCTATTAGACTTTCTCCTTTCTTCTAATTTTTCCCACTTCAAGGATTCTACCATTTTAGTAACAGTACAGCCAGGTGTTCGGTCTGTGTAATTATTGAAAACGAATCTTGCTGCTCTTTTCTGTACTTTTTCAAGGTTCCCAATCTTTTTCCGGTTTGTCGGGTCCCATACTGAGCTTGCATACTCCATTGTTGGTCTCACCATGGATGTATATGCTGCTGATTTCACTGGTTTGGTGCAGTCTTTTAAGTTGCGTCGAATAAATCCCAATGTTGTGTTGCCTTTGCCAATTGTATTGTCTATGTGTCTGTCCCAGGTGAGGTTGTTAGAGATGGTGACACCTAGGTATTTACTTGCGTCTACTGTATCTAATGTGTGTCCATGTAGTTTGTAAGTTGTTGGCAGTGGGGGTCTGTTCTTAGGTGTTATTCGAATGACTTGGCATTTCTTGGCGTTGAAACTCATTTGCCATTTGTCTTCCCAATCTTGTAGCGATGTTAAGTCATTCTGTAATAATACGCTGTCAGCTTGGTTGTTGATGGTACGGAAGAGTAGGCTGTCATCGGCAAATAGCTTTGTTTCTGATGATTTAACCATTTCTGGCATGTCATTGATGTAGGTCAGAAACAGTAATGCGCCCAAGACGGTTCCACCAGACAGGACCATATCCAGAAATTGATGGTACTTTCCTCATAAATATTCATCATATTTAAATTAGATTTTGATCACGTGACTGCAGTTTCAAACTTGATGGATCGTTTACTAGATTTGTCAAAAAATAGCCTACAATACGGAAATTCAATGTGTCCGTCAATGATTCGAAAATTAAAGGTTATTGTTTATTTCCGCAAAGTTTTCTTCTGTCAAAATTCAAATATTTTTGTTTTGTAACGATTTTAGACATGTCTTTGATATTGCGATCATGCAAAAATGATCATATTATATTTAATGTGGGAACCCCGAGTTTAGAAGCTAGAAATATAAGGTTAGTTAATATAATTTCATATATTATTGAGGAATCTAAATTAATTTCAGAAAATGTGTCGCCAAATGTCATTCATTGTTAAATTTTGTGTCATAAGCCACCAGTTTCATGTATTTCAGACATTTTTACATAGACTCTTAAGGCCAAAAAAGGGTTCGCCGCCTCGGATTTTCATTTAGTCCAGGAACCTCGAATATTTAATTGTTTTAATTAATTTTTATTTCATTTAATTCAGCTTGATTCAATGTATCATTTTCAAGTTCAGAAAATGACACACATGCAATTATGAATGATATCGTCTATATAGATCATATGAAAATTGCAGACGTCCCGGCATCGCCATCTTAGATATGCAAATGAGCAAAGTACCCATCAGTTCTGGCTATGCTGGTGCTTGCTCTGATGCTGCTCCCTCTAGTATGACTCTCTGCTGTCTATTTTGTAGGAATGATTAAATCCAGTTCTTTGTCTTGGCGTTGACTCCGTAATATTCTAATTTATTTAGAAGGCGTTGGTGTGGCACTTTGTCGAACGCTTTTGCAAAGTCTAGCAAGATGATATCAACTTGTGAGCCTTTTTCCAATTTTGATGCTATTTCATGGATGGTTACTATGAGTTGGGACTCGCATGATCGTTTTTTGCGGAATCCATGTTGAGCATTGGTGAGGATCTTGTTTTTGTCGAAATGGTCCATGATGTTGCTGTGGACTATATGCTCCAGTATCTTATATGTGATGGAGGTGAGGGAAACAGGTCTATAGTTGGAGGCTAGATGTCTCTCGTCCTTTTTAAATAATGGTACAATATTAGCATCTCTCCAGTCTTGTGGTACTTCTCCTGTGTCAATCGATGTTTGAAATATGTCTGTCAAGATTGGAGCTAGTTGGTCTGCCGCTGATTTTAAAATAAACGATGGAATTGAGTCTGGACCAGTTGCTTTGTGTATGTTCTGATTTTTCAGTAGTTTGGTTACTCCTTTACAGTTGATCTTTATGTCAGACATTATTTGGTATGGACTATTTCCTTTATTTGGGCAGTTATTCAGGGTTTTCTTTTGTGAACACTGATTGGAATTGTTCATTCAATATTTCCGCTTTGCTCTTGTTATCACTTTGTAGGAACCCCATTTTGTTTTTCAATGGGGCAACTCCAATCCATTCTTGACCCTTGCTCTTGATAAATGACCAGAATTTTTTGGAATTTTCTTTGTAGTCAGTGCTGACATCTTGCATATACTTTTTATTTGCTTGTCTTACTTCATATTGAACTTCTTGCTGGAGTCGTTTATATCTATCGACATCTCTTTTCTTCTTGGTTTTTCTAGCTTTCTTATGAGCTTTTTGCTTCCGGTTGATCTTTCGCCTGATGGTTGTATTGATCCAAGGATGTGTGTGTCGCCCTTGTGTCATTTTCGAAGGTACTCTTTTATCAATGGTGTTTTGTATTGCGTCTTTCAAAGCGTGCCAAAGTGATTCAATATCTCTCTTTCCGATGTTTCGAAATGTGTTTCCAAATGATTCTAGATCTTCCTTTATCTTGTAAATATCTGCTTTTTTCCATAGATATATTTTGCGTCTCACTGGTTTTGGCTTGAATGGTTTGCAGGCAATGTCCAGTAGTACGATGTCGTGATCGCTGTTTCCTATCAATGGGAGTGGTTTGCATCTAAGTTTGTAAGCAGGATGTGATAGGAGCATTAAATCCAAGGTGTTATTTTTTCTTGTAGGAAAATCGACTATCTGCTCGAAACCATTGTCAGCTACAATTTCAAGGAATGTTTGGTTGGTTTTGATTGGATATTGTCTATTGATGATGGTTTGTTCTTCCCAGTTAATATCAGGTAGATTGAAGTCTCCTACAATTACAAAGATGTCTCTGCGGTGTTTTTCTTTGATGGTGCTTATTTCTTCTTTGACCTTGTTTAGGTAGTCTTCATCTGTTTTATCAGGAGGGCGGTAGAATGCACCTACAAGCATTTTCTTCTTTCTTTCTAAGCTAACACTTCCCGTTATCAGTTCTATGTCTTTGCTTTTTGTGATGTTTCCTAGTTGAAGTTGTTTTTTGGCCGCTATTAACACTCTCCATGTGGATCTTTTGGGCGGTCTCTGCGTTCTATATCATATAGATAGTAGTCAGGGAATATTTCGCTTGATCTAAAAGTTGAGTCAAGCCACGTTTCTGTCCCAATTATGAGATCTGGGTCTGTAGATTCTATGATTGTTTCGAGGAGTCTTCCCTTTTTCCTCAAGCTTTGGAAGTTGATGTTGAGTATTCTGACTTGTTTCTTATGGGTTGGTTTGGCTTTTGTAGGTTTTGGTGATGACGTAATGATAGGTGCGTCTGAGTTAAATGATGTTGCATTGAAGGATGGAGAATTGATGCTTGATCCTGATGTTGATGGGATTGATGCCTCACTTATGCTATCTACCAATAAGGGATTGGTTGATATATTCACTGATGAGTGCTTGCTATCCCCGTTGCACGGTACTGTATATAATATTGTGGAAGAATTGTTTGGCTTGAGACATGATGGACAAGTCCATGTTTCTTCGCTGTTTCCTAATTTGCTGAACTCTGTTGTAGACATACCAATACATTGCCTGTGTGTCCACTTATCACAGTCATCACAGGCTATGGAATCAGTTTTACATGCTTTTTGACATATAGTGCATGGAAATCTTGGTCGTCTTGGTCCAGGGTTTGGTTCTATGCCACTCAAAAGAAGTAGGATAAGTTGTTGTTTGCTCCTGTCTTTGATGGTTAACTTCTTACATGTGTTTAGGTTGTTTCTTAGCCAATAGTATATATTAATAGATGGTGTGATAGGGTCTTGGAATTGTTCACATAGATATATGTTTACCTCATGTGTTACCTTTTCCTTGGGTATGTGGTGCTGACTTGGTGGAGTGTATGTGGTATATGGTGACAATGAGTAGCTTCCATTTTGTTGTTGGGTCCAAGTTACAAGAGCAAGAATGAATGTTGTGAAGTAGAACATCTTTTATTCTAGGTACTGAGTTACTAAGTACTTTCTGGTTATGACTGGTTGTTATTATCTAAGAGTGTCTCCGAGTCTGAAAAAGAAAACGTCAATGAAGACAGTGCAGTGTTTCCATGCGTAGTAGTAAAACCTGATAAGATCAAACTCACCTAAAAAATTTACCACTCGTCTTCTTAATGCACTGTCTCTGTTGTGTCTTCTCAAGATGTCAGAATAATGAGCTTAGTTCGTCTTGCTCCACTCTTATCTGTACTATTTCAGATTCTTGAATGATGTCAAAGCACATTGTGTAGGGGTCAAGTAGAATATGTTTAGTTATGGCTAGACTTAGTAAGCGTCCTGGATGTATCCCGTCTTTGCTATTGATTGACAGGTGCACCGATTTGCGTGTTTTGCCGCCTTTCCTTTTGCGTCCTCTGAAGTAATATTTGCTAATTTTAACTGATGTTTTGTTTAGTTGGTCGTTGATTTCCCAGATTTTGTAATTTAGTTCCTGAATTTGTCTAGTAATAATAAAGTCATCAACCTTGAATGTTTCTGGTTTTGGGTGACCTTTATTCTTGTTCCAATGTCTAATTGACAATAATGGACAGTCTATAAGTTTAATTTCAGCGTTCTGGTATTTGTTGACTATCTTTATGGCTTTTTTATATTGGTCTACTATGTGGTCAACTGCCCTGTTGTTTTTGTATTTTAATTTTAGAAATTTTCTCTCTTTTATGGTGAGATCACAAATTCCTGCCCAGAGATATATGATGATTTTGTAGTGCCGAGTTACTGCTTTTCTAATTCTAGAGTTGATTAGGTCCACTAATGTTTCAGTGGTTGCACCAGATATGCACCAAGTTTCTAGAGGGAAATCATTCCGTAGACAAGCGTTTCGAAGAGTATATCCTTTGCTATCTGACACTAGGATACAGGTTTTGTACTGGAATCCATCTGGAATTTGTGGTTGTTTCTCAATATATCGTTGTAATTTTTTGCTCACGAGTCTTTGTTTACATCGACAACACCGGAAGTTAAAATGTCAAATTAGTGGCGAATTCCCGCCAAGTGTCAAATTTTCACAATCAAGTACTTATTTGGATTAGGAGATCGTGGGATGGAATGCAATGTGTGTGTGTATGTATTCCTGTATTTTACACCCTGATGTTATTTTCTAGCTCTCAATTCGTCGTAGTTTCTGTTTTTGATGATCTTCAATAGCCCCTTTGAAAAAGGCGACTGTTCTGCCCGAGCATGCGCAAACTGTTTTGTTAGAAATTTTATTTGTTAGAATTACCTGGTCTTATTATTACTCGGAATAGGTGTATGTAAATAAGATATTAAATCTTATTTATTGTTGTTGTTGATTTATTTTTATAGGTACCAATTTTATTATAAACTTTAATTCTGAATTTAATTTGTCTATATTTGTTTGTGTAAAAATATGGCCAAAGGCGCTGAAAAGTGCTCACCGTGTATGTTATCAAGAGTTTTAGACATGTAGTTCATTTGGAAATCTTAAAATGGATGCGAATGAAGGAGTCCAGTCTTTCAATTTTGAAGTTGGACAAAGTTTAAGTCATTTAAGGAATTTGAGAGCCAACTTAGACATTACCAAGATGCAAAATTTATACAAATGTACAGAAGGAGTAGTTGCAAAATTGAGTCAACGAAGACAAAGCAAACAATTACAAACAATGATCTGATTTTCAGTGAACTTAAATACACATGTATTCATGGAGACCGACATTCTGTTTCCAATTCCAAAGGATCAAGACCAAATCAGAGGTAAGCATTTGAAACAAGAAACAGCCGAATGGAATTGTTCAGTCTGTAAAATTGATGTTCATCTTTATGCATCCATAGTTTGCGATGGATGTTTAGAGTGGAACCATCTTAAATGTGTTGGCCTCAAAGCGCCACCAAAATCCACGTACTGGCTATGCAGACAGTGCTATAACAAAGGAAAGTAACTTGATAATTTCTTATGTAATTCCATCTTTGTAAATGTATTTACGAAGTATATTTCATATCTTTTTGATGTATTGATTTAAAATGTTTTATCAATTACAAATTTATATATAATAATAATAATTCGTTCAATTCTTTATGTCCAATAATGAAATCCCTAGAACTTCCGGGTAATAATAAGACCAGGTAACTCTAACAAATAAAATTGCGATTACCCGATATTTTCCCGTGAACCGGAATTGTATTCCGGCACTTATAGTCTCTCAGGTAATCCTAATTTTTCGTTATTATTACCTAATCCAGGTAATCGTATCCAGTGCCTAAACATTAATTACCGTCGTCTTTATACAAAGTGTACTATCATATTTGTAGTGTTAGACACGTTAGAATAGAAATAATTCATGGAAGCCATAATGTGTTGTGAGTTTTAACATGGGGTGGCAGGATATTGGTAAATTGCATCCCTCGCTTCCGCTTGGAATGACATACTAATATCATGCCAACCTATGTGAAAACTCAAGACACACAATGGCTTCCATGAATTTATTTCTTAATTAGAATCATTTTTTCATGCATGTCTTTTCTGGGGGATTCCACCACAAAAAAAAATTATTCACAGAAATTCTATAAATACATAACATTCGTATGCTTAACATTTTAGCATAGATTTCCTACACATGCTTGGTAAAGATAGTTTTTTGACAGCACCATTGCGTGGGTAAGGCGTTATTGTGCATAGACAACTGTATGACTGCTATTTGACAGCAAGATGTCAAAAATAGGAAAAAAAAGTACATCAACTGAAATAACAGAAGAAATAATAAACAGCAGTTTTCAACAATTTTAACATCTACATTCACTAAAAACTTTTAATTAAGAAAAAATACCACATTGTAGAAATAGCGGCAAAATCGATGCCCTCAACACACACAAACAACCACAAAAGCAGCCTAATTCAAATTAGATCTCCACTTGTCCATATATTTTTTTCTTGGCCGATGAGATCTAATTTTAATTGGATTGTCACAAAAACAATATCGGATGAAAAATTAGTTTTGATAGGTAACAGGTCAAATCGTCCCCAGATATTGGCAGATATTAACTAGTTAAACTGGTATTACCAGACAATATACGTATGTATACATACATGTACATGTATAAGATGCATAAGATAAATTCATAGTAATTATTACTGAAATTTACAGTTCCTAAATAATATAATTATTAATATAACTAAGGTTCTCCTCCCTCAATCATATGTGACTCTAGACGATCTTGGCTCTGTCCTATTTAGGCTCTTTGGTTTAATTACTCTCAAAACCTTTTAAATTATTTGGCTTACCAATCTTTCGATTTTGGACATATACCTGATGAAGGTTATTCCATCATGTGGACTAAGTTCTATATCTACGCTTTCATTAATAGAGATCACTTTTGTTTGGAAACATTATCAATTAAATAGGAAATATGATGTGGAATTGCACATATAATCATATGGCGTGCTTTATTTCATTGAAAGCTGTCTCCATAAATGCAAAAATAGAATTAAACAAACGTTAGAGTAAACCGAAATGGCAATCCATGTTCAATCCAGAGACACTGGCAACATTGGATACAAGATAAAGCAAAACACACAAAACAAAAAATTTAAAACATGAACAACCCGGACCCTATTAAAATCCGGCTGTGAATCTAGGTGCTGGCGAAAGGTAAACAGTTCATGTTTCTTATACAACATCCGTCGTGTTAAAACAGTCATGTAGGCACACGTCTTGCCGGTGACAGAGGAAAGAAAAATACACGTAAAATGGAAAAGATCATTGCCAATTGAGATATGGTTCATTTGTAACGATCAACCAGTTCGTGATGACGACAGTAGACTTTTTGGAGCGATGACGTAAACTTCGAAGCAAAGTTGTCTTGTTTGAGTAGACGATTATTACCAGTTATTAACTTTTATTCAATTGTGTTACTCAGATTCTCTTGATAACTATTGAGTGCTTGCGTCATTTCAAGATATAGATATATAGATAGGATTTCAAATCTTTCAATCCATCCCAATGTTCGTTGAAATATTGTACATTAAAATTAATACCCGTAACTAATAGGTGTCATACAAGGTTAATGTCCGTAACTAATAGCAAAACCACGATGATGTGTTGATACGGTTTACATTTAGAAACATCAACTAATTATTGTTATTACTATGTCTAATTAAAGACATTCTTTGTTATTTTAGGGTTATGCTTTACAATTTGATTTAGAACTTCTTATATAATGTGAATATTGAGGAAAATAAAGAATCCATAACTCAGATACATTTTAGTGTTTTCATTCATTTACAACTGAGGAGGAAACACTGCTACATTTATATTCCTACAAAGAAAGATAACTCTTACGGTTTCAAGTACGTCACACAGGTAAAGCTATGTATAAATATATAAATTAAACACTACACTAATGTGTCGGCGTAGTCAAGTGGTTACTTCGTTTTGAATGGTCAAAAATCTATCTCTCACATGGATATTAATGAGTTCGAATCTCATAAGAGCCACTGACGCTTTCCGGCACATTTTTGTCATTTCTTTTCAAGCCTTTCGGTTTTGTTTTTTTTCAAATAATGAGAATACGCATTTGTGAGGACACACAAGAAAAAACAAATCATTTAAATGTATTCTTTGATTTTCTGAAGTATTTTAAATATAAAGCCATGTAATACATTTTTTGAGTATTAATTAAAAGTAGAAAAATGAAATAAGATTGTACTTTAACTCTTTAGTAACCTACAAGAAACGGAATTGTTGTTATATAATAAATAAATAAACCATGTCAGGGACGAAGCACTGACGAGTGGGCGGGTGATACCCTCGGGGACAAATAGTCCACCAGTAGAAATATCGATCCTCTGACAGTCAGAAAAACGTAAGATACAACAAACATGTATCTAAATTGGTGCGCACGACAAGGAAAGATCTAAATGTGTGCCGGCGCTTTTCTGAAACAACGTTCATCGGGTACGCTCATATGTAGTCAAAATATTAGACGGCTTGAAAAGAACATTAAGATTATACATTTTGTAATTGTTTGGGTAAGAGTTCCTTATGGCACCCCTCCCCAAAATATATGGAATTTGTATATCTAATAATAAGCATATTAATTTAATGATTTTGATCACAAAGGGTTAGGGTTAGGGTTCGGGTAATTATACTATTTTTGGGTGGGATCACATAAGGACTCTTTCCATTTTTTGGGAATGGATAGGATATAAATCTGATATTATAGTTCATAATAATTATATTTGCCAGTGTACACAAATTCACATCGGGGAAATTTGTTGAAAATATATATAGGCAACAGCCCAGCGTTACGACGCACTGGTTTGGAGATAGATCATATTATAATACAAATATGAACAAAGGAAGGTATCTGATAAAGAAAAAAGTGCAAATTGGAGAAAAATATCTTTTACGAAATTAACGTTTATAAATATAATATGGAGTAGGCATTGCCTAAATGCGAGCACAGCATTTCTGCCTGGCCAGTGTGTATATATTTGAGTGAAAGTTGAATATCACAAAATAATATGAGTAGGCATGGCCTATAGAGGACGTTAGTATTTGAAATTAAATGATACTAAAAATACCTTTATATCCCCTATGACATCCATTGGAAAGTTAAATGATGTAGAATAGAAAAGTACGAGAAAAAAGTATGGAATCTTTTATTGTTGGACTAGGGACAGTGCAAACATTGAAGATTAATTAGTACTAGTACGCGGGTGGTATCAAACATTATAAAGCCTAAAGGGGGTAGTAGACACCGGTGTCTGTAAAATGAAAGTATGGTCTTTTAAGTCATAAGAAAAGAGTTTTATTACGAAAATATCAATTAATGCAACCAACTGATACATAAGCAATATTGGCTTATACCATGCTATGTACAGCCGATACATGTTCATGAAGTGTAAATGATGAATGACCTACGGTCAGGGCCGTCTTATCAGCAGCATAGCCCCTGTCAAAGCAGTGCACTGAGGCCCCTATCTATACAAACACTCACAGAAATAAAACTATAAATGGTCGCTAAAATTAAACATATATTTCTTGTATTGATACTTCCAACAAAATCAGTGTTTAAAAATAAAAAAATATGCCGTATACAACATACATAGATTAGCATGTGGTTCATTTGCTTGTGGGACCACCGGGCAACTGCCCATTGTGCCCATACATAGGACCGCACTGCGTACGGTTATTGTAATACTGATAATCTTCATTTCGACATTTTAAAGTATGTGTATTTGGGCCAATATTATGCTATCTCCAAGTGAACAAAATAGTTTTTAATTTTAAAAGAATTATATAGGTACCGCCGGCTTTCATCAGACATGTCTCTGCTTTCACATACAAAATATTTATCAATATTCAATATTTTTTTTATTGGAAAAAGCACAGTAGAGGCGTGATATATATATTAAGGCAGTATTCAGTATCGAAATGATACTCTTTAAAATTATCTGCGACAAGATTATACAGAGACATATATTCCTTCTTGTGTAATGTTATTACCTTTTAAAGTTTCAACAACAAGCTGGTTAATAATTTTATAGTATAATTGTTAAAAAAAATGTTCTAAAGGGCTAACGTCGGTAAATTAAGTTTGACAATACCGAGATGGTAATCAGAAGCGGTAAATCTAAGGACAGACAATACAGAGGTCATAAGACGAAAAAACTTTAACAGTTCTGTCATCGTTTGTTTGATAAGTTTGAACTGCCTACCCTTCGGGAGCACCTGGATTCACCCCTGGTTTTTTGGTGGGGTCCATGTTGTTCTTCTTTTTAGTTATCGGTGTTGTGTTTATCTTCGTCCTGTGTCTTGTGCCTAATATTGCCAATGTCTCTGGATTTTCCGTTCTTGATTGCCATTGCCCTTTCGGTTTTCTCTAACGTTTATTTGAAAGTATCAAAGTTTCAATTATTCTAGTTAGTGAAGAACAAATACTTTCATTTCTAACATAAGAAGTCAGATTTGCTTATAATTTTGTTTATCACGATTATCTGTATGTTTAGCTAGACATATAGACAATAACGAAAAGGAAATTCAAACAGTGATGATGAACAATTCAACCATTATCAACAAAACTAACAACTCTCATCTCAAATCATTGAACTCACACATATCAAAACATGTCATTGAAATCTATGTTCTTGTTTGAGACAGACACAAATATGTGGCTATGTTAAACCGATTACTGTTAAAAGTAGATGACATTTAACCAATGTTGTAATACTTCCCTGCAAATGTGCTATTACACACAAAATGGTGATCATCATGCCAAGTTATGGAGTTACGATTATCTTCCTTAAATTTCCGACGGCTATTTTCTTGGTAACGAGACCATATATGGAACACACACATACAACAAAATCGTACAGATCAACCTTGCAGCTGAGTAATTCTTGACAACAACATGTTAGAATGGAGAAATTAACAGAAAACGATTTTACCTATTTCTACCCGACACCTCGAAAGTGAGTCCACAACAAAGAACAAGAGTCCAGATGAGTCCAGAAGCACAAAATGATATTAAAATGCATTTTTATGATTTCTATCAAATAAATTTATATGTTTTTAATAAATTTCAAATATATTTCATAAATTACAGTGGCTTTTAAGATCCTTACAGTGGAAATTGGGGTGAGACCAGAAATATTCGTTATCGGGCGATTGTAAAAGGAATGTCAATTACGAATCGCGCATGAAAAATTCCGGATGAATAAAGTAGTTTAGCGATAACTTTTAAAGAAGAAAGTTAAGAAGATGAAAATAAATAGTTATTTCATATATATTATATTCTTGTTATAAAATGTGTAAATTTTATAAAAAAAAAAATAACAAACAAAAACAAAAACAAAAAAACTATATCAATGTTCTTATTTATTTTTTTATTTTTCTCTCTTTTTGTTAGTTTTTTCTTAATACATTTTGCAAGAATAATATTTTTTTTTATTTGCAAATTAATTTTGAAGAATTCTAAGATTTGTACAATATAAATTAAAGTTATTGAAGACCATAATTAGCTAAATGAACTAAAAAGTAATTGTATTCCACTTTCACTTTTTTAGTAATGAACAAATACATTTATTGACAATCTACAAATTTTATGATATTCATTGTCTAATAGTAAAAAAATATAAAAGCAATCAAAGGAAGTTGTGAGGAAGTTAAAAATTAGAAAAATCTAAAACAACACAAGCCCACAAATTTCACTGATTGCACATAAAATAGTAAATTGTTGAGAAAGTTAAAGATTATAACCCAGAAGAAGAGCCACGTCCACGTCGTGGTGTCTGGAAACATTCATAAGAATGGCTAGGATCTCTACATAAGTAATTCATAAAATTTGTATAGAACAAACGTCTTTTTATTAATAAAAAAAACTTTATGTTATTTATAGGTGTCATATAAGGTTAATGTCCGTAACTAATAGCAAAACCACGATGATGTGTTGATACGGTTTACATTTAGAAACATCAACTAATTATTGTTATTACTATGTCTAATTAAGGACATTCTTTGTTATTTTAGGGTTATGCTTTACAACTTGATTTAGAGCTTCTTATATAATGTGAATATTGAGGAAAATAAAGAATCCATAACTCAGATACATTTTAGTGTTTTCATTCATTTACAACTGAGGAGGAAACACTGCTACATTTATATTCCTACAAAGAAAGATAACTCTTACGGTTTCAAGTACGTCACACAGGTAAAGCTATGTATAAATATACAAATTAAACACTACAATAATGTGTCGGCGTAGTCAAGTGGTTACTTCGTTTTGAATGGTCAAAAATCTATCTTTCACATGGATATTAATGGGTTCGAATCCCATAAGAGCCACTGACGCTTTCCGGCACATTTTTGTCATTTCTTTTCAAGCCTTTCGGGTTTTTTTTTCAAATAATGAGAATACGCATTTGTGAGGGCACACAAGAAAAAACAAATCATTTAAATGTATTCTTTGATTTTCTGAAGTGTTTTAAATATAAAGCCATGCAATACATTTTTTGAGTATTAATTAAAAGTAGAATAATGAAATAAGATTGTACTTTAACTCTTTAGTAACCTATAAGAAACGGAATTGTTGTTATATAATAAATAAATAAACCATGTCAGGGACGAAGCACTGACGAGTGGGCGGGTGATACCCTCGGGGACAAATAGTCCACCAGTAGAAATATCGATCCCCTGACAGTCAGAAAAACGTAAGATACAACAAACATGTATCTAAATTGGTGTGCACGACAAGGAAAGATCTAAATGTGTGCCGGCGCTTTACTGAAATAACGTTCATCGGGTACGCTCATATGTAGTCAAACTATTAGACAGCTTGAAAAGAACATTAAGATTATACATTTTGTAATTGTTTGGGTAAGAGTTCCTTATGGCACCCCACCCCAAAGTCTATGGAATTTGTATATCTAATAATAAGCATATTAATTTAATGATTTTGATCACAAAGGGTTAGGGTTCGGGTAATTATACTATTTTTGAATGGGATCACATAAGGACTCTTTCCATTTTTTGGGAATGGGTAGGATATAAATCTGATATTATAGTTCATAATAATTATATTTGCCAGTGTACACAAATTCACATCGGGGAAATTTGTTGAAAAATATATAGGCAACAGCCCAGCGTTACGACGCACTGGTTTGGAGATAGATCATATTATAATACAAATATGAACAAAGGAAGGTATCTGATAAAGAAAAAAGTGCAAATTGGAGAAAAATATCTTTTACGAAATTAACGTTTATAAATATAATATGGAGTAGGCATTGCCTAAATGCGAGCACAGCATTTCTGCCTGGCCAGTGTGTATATATTTGAGTGAAAGTTGAATATCACAAAATAATATGAGTAGGCATGGCCTATAGAGGGCGTTAGTATTTGAAATTAAATGATACTAAAAATACCTTTATATCCCCTATGACATCCATTGGAAAGTTAAATGAAGTAGAATAGAAAAGTACGAGAAAAAAGTATGGAATCTTTTATTGTTGGACTAGGGACAGTGCAAACATTGAAGACTAACTAGTACTAGTACGCGGGTGGTATCAACCATTATAAAGCCTAAAGGGGGTAGTAGACGCCGGTGTCTGTAAAATGAAAGTATGGTCTTTTAAGTCATAAGAAAAGAGTTTTATTACGAAAATATCAATTAATGCAACCAACTGATACATAAGCAATATTGGCCTATACCATGCTATGTACAGCCGATACATGTTCATGAAGTGTAAATGATGAATGACCTACGGTCAGGGCCGTCTTATCAGCAGCATAGGCCCCGGTCAAAGCAGTGCACTGAGGCCTCTATCTATACAAACACTCACAGAAATAAAACTATAAATGGTCGCTAAAATTAAACATATATTTCTTGTATTGATACTTCCAACAAAATCAGTGTTTAAAAATAAAAAAATATGCCGTATACAACATACATAGATTAGCATGTGGTTCATTTGCTTGTGGGACCACCAGGCAACTGCCCATTGTGCCCATACATAAGACAGCACTGCGTACGGTTACTGTAATACTGATAATCTTCATTTCGACATTTTAAAGTATGTGTATTTGGGCCAATACTATGCTATCTCCAAGTGAACAAAATAGTTTTTAATTTTAAAAGAATTATATAGGTACCGCCGGCTTTCATCAGACATGTCTCTGCTTTCACATACAAAATATTTATCAATATTCAATATTTTTTTTATTGGAAAAAGCACAGTAGAGGTGTGATATATATATTATGGCAGTATTCAGTATCGAAATCATACTCTTTAAAATTATCTGTGACAAGATTATACAGACATATATTCCTTCTTGTGTAATGTTATTACCTTTTAAAGTTTCAACAACAAGCTGGTTAATAATTTTATAGTATAATTGTTAAAAAAAATGTTCTAAAGGGCTAACGTCGGTAAATTAAGCTCGACAATACCGAGATGGTAATCAGAAGCGGTAAATCTAAGGACAGACAATACAGAGGTCATAAGACGAAAAAACTTGTACAGTTCTGTCATCGTTTGTTTGATAAGTTTGAACTGCTTACCCTTCGGGAGCACCTGGATTCACCCCTGGTTTTTTGGTGGGGTCCATGTTGTTCTTCTTTTTAGTTATCGGTGTTGTGTTTATCTTCGTCCTGTGTCTTGTGCCTAATATTGCCAATGTCTCTGGATTTTCCGTTCTTGATTGCCATTGCCCTTTCGGTTTTCTCTAACGTTTATTTGAAAGTATCAAAGTTTCAATTATTCTAGTTAGTGAAGAACAAATACTTTCATTTCTAACATAAGAAGTCAGATTTGCTTATAATTTTGTTTATCACGATTATCTGTATGTTTAGCTAGACATATAGACAATAACGAAAAGGAAATTCAAACAGTGATGATGAACAATTCAACCATTATCAACAAAACTAACAACTCTCATCTCAAATCATTGAACTCACACATATCAAAACATGTCATTAAAATCTATGTTCTTGTTTGAGACAGACACAAATATGTGGTTAAGTTAAACTGATTACTGTTAAAAGTAGATGACATTTAACCAATGTTGTAATACTTCCCTGCAAATGTGCTATTACACACAAAATGGTGATCATCATGCCAAGTTATGGAGTTACGATTATCTTCCTTAAATTTCCGACGGCTATTTTCTTGGTAACAAGACCATATATGGAACACACACATACTTGACAACAACATGTTAGAATGGAGAAATTAACAGAAAACGATTTTACCTATTTCTAGCCGACACCTCGAAAGTGAGTACACAACAAAGAACAAGAGTCCAGAAGCACACAATGATATTAAAATGAATTTTTATGATTTCTATCAAATAAATTTATATGTTTTTAATAAATTTCAAATATATTTCATAAATTACAGTGGCTTTTAAGATCCTTACAGTGGAAATTGGGGCGAGACCAGAAATATTCGTTATCGGGCGATTGTAAAAGGAATGTCAAATACGAATCGCGCATGAAAAATTCCGGATGAATAAAGTAGTTTAGCGATAACTTTTAAAGAAGAAAGTTAAGAAGATGAAAATAAATAGTTATTTCATATATATTATATTCTTGTTAAAAAATGTGTAAATTTTATAAAAAAAAAAATAACAAACAAAAACAAAAACAAAAAAACTATATCAATGTTCTTACTTATTTTTTTCTTTTTCTCTCTTTTTGTTAGTTTTTACTTAATACATTTTGCAAGAATAATATTTTTTTTTATTTGCAAATTAACATTGAAGAATTCTAAGATTTGTACAATATAAATTAAAGTTATTGAAGACCATAATTAGCTAAATGAACTAAAAAGTAATTGTATTCCACTTTCACTTTTTTAGTAATGAACAAATACATTTATTGACAATCTACAAATGTTATGATATTCATTGTCTAATAGTAAAAAAATATAAAAGCAATCAAAAGAAGTTGTGAGGAAGTTAAAAATTAGAAAAATCTAAAACAACACAAGCCCACAAATTTCACTGATTGCACATAAAATAGTAAATTGTTGAGAAAGTTAAAGATTATAACCCAGAAGAAGAGCCACGTCCACGTCGTGGTGTCTGGAAACATTCATAAGAATGGCTAGGATCTCTACATAAGTAATTCATAAAATTTGTATGGAACAAACGTCTTTTTATTAATAAAAAAAACTTTGTTATTTTTATTAACAAAAGACATTTGTTTTATAAAAATATACAATTTTTTTCTTTCTTTCTTGTTAATTTTTTATACATATATTCTTAGAATATATATTTTTCAAAATTAACTTTGATGAAAAAGTTCAAGATTTTGACAACTGATAATATAATCAATCCATACTAGAGATAAACATATTCTTATAAGCAATCACAGTAAAGACAATAACACCAGTCAGTTTGAACAGATACACTAGTATGTCTTTGCTTTGAAAAAAATAAAGATTTTATCCATTAAATTAAAAATGTTGAAACATTGATTAAAAATTTAAATAAACTAAAACGTGATTGGCATTGCTCCAAATCTGGATATTTGATGCAGGTCCCGTAATTGACATTCCTTTTACAATCGCCCGATAACGAATATTTCTGGTCTTTCCCCAATTTCCACTGTAAGGACCTTAAAGGCCACTGTAATATATAAAATATATATGAAATTTATTTAAAACATATAAATTTATTTGATAGAAATCATAACCATGCATTTAAATATCATTTTGTGCTTCTGGACTCATGTGGACTCTTGTTCTTTGTTGTGGACTCACTTTCGAGACACCCATTTCTACCTCCGCCATGTTGTGATCGTTGTAACTGCAATTACCAGGATCAGTTTAAGCCAGTGATTTATACAAAGGGGAGTGCTAACCTTCTCTCCTTTCTTACAACACAACTACAATGAGTGCTCAACAATATATATACCTCTTTAAATTTGAAAAGTGTTACAGTAGGTAAGATGTGGTTACAAAAAATTCAAATTAACCATAAAAATTAAAATTTTACAACAGATTTTTCAGATTTTTGGAATTGTTATGGATGTATATATAAATATTAGAATTGGACCAAAATTTACAAATATAACAATTTGAATACATATGAAATAAATTTAAACTAGTATTACTGTGAGCACAGCTCACTAAGATATACCCCCTGCTCCCCACATCTGTCCAACCTATTTCCATAACCAAAACATTACGGATTGTTCTGACCAAAAATGAAAGGGACCCTCCTCTCTTCACCGGTAAGCTGCTGATAAAATTTCAAAACATTCTGAGAAACACTACTCAAGTTATCATACGACATAGGGTAAAATTCCTATTTTCTGTCATATCAAGTCCAATAACTCTGGAACGACAAAAGTGAAAATTGTCAAAAATGAAAGGGATCCTCCTCTCTTCACCGGTAAGCTGCTGATAAAATTTCAAAACATTCTGAGAAACACTACTCAAGTTATCATACGACATAGGGTAAAAATCCTATTTTCCGTCATATCAAGTTCAATAACTCTGGAACGGCAAAAGTGAAAATCGTCAAAAATGAAAGGGATCCTCCTCTCTTCACCAGTAAACAGCTGATAAAATTTTAAAAGATTCTAAGAAACACAACTCAAGTTATCCTACGACATAGGATTTGTCTACAGACGGACGGACATGGTGAAACCAGTATACCCCCCTACAACTTCGTTGCGGGGGGTATAAAAATGATAAATTTGAAAGAGGAAGTAACTCTATTCAGATAGAAATATAGTGAATATCTAAATACATGTATTATCAAAGGCATGGTTGAAATATATGATATAATGAATATTACATTTACATGTCAAAATCTGTATCACATGCCGTATCAACCCTCGGGGTGATATAAGGTTCTCGGGTTGATATGGCATGTGATACAGATTTTGACATGTAATATTCAGTATATATCATAGCGAGAACAAAATATATTTGACGAGATGAACTAGACCAACATTCTTTGTTGGCGTTTTATAGTACTAGCTCACTGAAACAACATGTCACTCTACTAGGACATATTATCATGATTCAAAGCCAACCAGTATTTGCTCTTACTCCTTAATACTGCATTCTTAGTGGAGAAGCAGCAAATACCATTTTCATAGTCATTAATTTGACATTATCAGGGCTCCAACCCACACATTGGATAGGGTTTGTTTCAGATTTGGTGTTTAATGTCGCTTTCAACAATATTTCAGTTATATCGTGGTGGAGGAAAATGGAGACCCCAGTGAAAATCACTGACCTGCCGCAAGTCAGACAAACTTGATCACATAATATTGTATCGAGTACACCTCACATGAGCAGGATTCTAACTCACAAGAAGGTTAGTGGTGATAAGCATTGATTTCATAGGTAGTTGTAAATCCAGCTACCATACGATCACGACCATGACAACTCCCTCCACAATGAAGGTGAATTATAAGGTTGAATGTTCAGATCTTTATTAAGGTCATTATAACAATAGATTATATTTTAAAGAATAAAACTGTCACAGTTGCAAATTTTATTTTGCCTATATGTAATTATATAATAGACAGGATATATTATAACAAAGTCACATAAATTAAAATGACAAATGATATGTTCTTTTTCAACAAAATTTGCTAACATAAAACTAGCGATATACCTCTTGTCTTCTTCATTATACAACACAGTTGTCATTATTTCTTTGAAAATCAATTATCACAAAAATAATGTACGAGATTACGATTTCCTCAATAAAGTGTCATCAGCAATACTTTTACAATATAAAGCTTTACAAATACACTGATTTTACAATATAAAGCTTCACTAATACATGGATTATACAATATAAAGCTTTACATTACAACAAGTGGAATGAATACATTGCATAGTTTTAAGAAAAGTTTGAAGATGCCAAATTGGTAATAAGAGCGATAGATTGAAGGACAGACAACACAATGGCCAAAAGAAAAAGGACAAAAGTGCAAACAATGATCCACAAAACACTAAACAGAAAAAAAAAACAAAGATTCAAAGGTTAATCTTAAATTAAAAATATAAATTACTCACAAACATTTTAATTTCAATGTTCCTTGGATTATTTTGACTAGCAAATAGGATAGGCAATCAAACTAGGGTGGTTAACCTTAAATAAAAAACCTTGACAGATATTTAAATTTTCAGGTTTCACTTTAGATTGACGGAGTGGATTGGCAATTCTTGTTTCACTTTAGATAGGCAATGAATTGGTAAGGTAATATTGATAGTTTAACAATTTTTTCGGATTGTAATCTAGTATTATATACTTGTATATCAAAAACAAGACACAATGGTTATAAATAGAAGATGGCACTGTTCAAGTCATAGTAAGAATCTGTTTCTCTCTAAAAATATCAACTGTTTATTCCTTACATCAACCAGGATGTTCATTAACGATCAGTCTGTTATAAATGTGGATTAATTCCTTTTCGTTCTGTAAGGCTACGTCACACGAGGGGTATTATCCGTGGTAAAGAGTTTGTATTTTCTGCAGCTATCATACATCAGATTCCATTGTCATTCTACTGTCTGAACTAGAAACAGATATCTCACTATAGTTACTGTCTAAAGATGTTAAAGAGAGTTGTCTCCTCATGTGAGATGTTGGTCGAATACTTCCTTTCTTAGGACTAAAGAATCTACCAGGCGACTTCGGTCTATAAATAAGAAAACAAGAATATTAAAATATTAAATCGTTCAACTTTACATATTGACTTTATTTATTCAGGGTTAGGGTTAGTGGTTTTGCTATGGTGTTTAATGCAACTTTCAACAATATTTCAGTTATATTGTAGCACTCAGTTTTATTGGTGGAGGAAACTGGAGAACCCTGGGAAAACCATCGACCTGTCACAAGTCAATGACAATCTTTATCACATAATGTTGTATCAAGTTCACCTCGCCTGAGCAGGGTTCAAACCCATGTTAGTTGTGATAGGTACTGATTGTATAGGTAGTTATAAATCAAACTACCATAGGATATTGACCACAACTACCTAGATTTTTGTTGTGAATTAAATACTGTTAATTCATATATTCTTCAGCAGCAAAGTGGCCTTGCTGGAGATTAATTGATTTTGATTATTGCTTAACATTCAGTGAGCAGTATTTCAGCTATACCCAGGAAGAGAACAATATATAAACACTATATTGAAATAAGGAAGGGATGGGCCAATAGGTGGATGAGGAAGGGATGGGCCATTAGGGGAATGAGGAAGGGATGGGCCAATAGGAAAATGAGGAAGGGATGGGCCAATAGGGGAATGAGGAAGGGATGGGCCAATAGGGGAATGAGGAAGGGATGGGCCAATAGGTGGATGAGGAAGGGATGGGCCATTAGGGGAATGAGGAAGGGATGGGCCATTAGGGGGCAACAACTTTTAATGGCCACTATAAAAGTATGGGGAGTTAAATAGGGATGAAAATTGTAGTCTTTTGTAGCAGATACAAAGTGCCCACTCTTTTTTTCCAAAATCTACTAAAGACAGGAATGATCCTGGTTAGAAAATAAAATAAATGAAATCAATGAAAAATAGCTGAAACCATCTACACCCTCTTTCAAAATGGTCATTTTTTACCTGTTCTGACAGTGTCCAGCAACTTGTGGGAAACATTTTTTTGAGGAAAATAGCTGAACTCAGTTATATAACTTAAAAAAAAAAATCATCCCTGAAAAGAGGTCTTGTAGAAGGTGTGTGGTACTCTACAAACATGGTACCCACTATGGTCCATCGTCTGGCCTTGCTGAAGAATGTGACAAAACCAGAACACAAATCTTAATATACTATCAACCTTTCACTTTAATAACAAAAATTTGTGTCATGTTTATAAATCGTGGAACTATAACTAGGTTAGATACTGACCTATTTTCCTTGTCTTCATCCCTGAATTCATTGGAGATTCCATCATTTCCTTGTAATAGTATCAGCTCAGTTAAGTATCCTGTACTCAGTGACACATAGATAGTACCTCTAGTAATACCTTTACCTAGGAATCGTGGCCCCTGTATGTCTAAACATGTCTGTTTACCTCTGAAATACATAGTCAACATTTAATGATAGTGAGTGATTGTGAGCACCAACTCAATTTGTCAGCTATATCATGGCCAGAACAAGTTAATTTTCAATGAGATGATAATGAGGTCTGCTTGGTACTAGACCAACACACTTAGTTGGTTTTTTATAGTGTTAACTCACTGAAACAACAGTCCAAGGATAGACATGTTGCTCCACTCTGACACATTATTCTGATTCCGAGCAAACCAGTCTTTGCTCTTTCTCCATAATGCTGAGTGCTTAGCGGAAAAACAACAAATATCAATTTTACAGTCTTTGGTTTGACCTGATCTGGGCTCGAACCCACATTCTACTGCACTCAAAGCAGCACACTAACCATTGCACCACCGATGCGGTCATTTAATGTTCCAGTCGATATTCAATGATACATCGTAATCTTAAAAGTTGGTCCCAAAGAGGTTCAGATTATAAAGGCTTCCTTGCATAAGGGCTAAATTTCATGCCATTGATGAAACAATGGAAAAAAATGTAACTGAGACTAAAAATAGGCTTTTTATATCCAAACCATATTATCCATGGTTTGCAATATCAGGTGTTGCCATGACGATCTTCTTATACATAAAAAATCTCTAATCTACATACCTTGTTTCATTCTTATCAGCAGGTATAGTGACACACTGTACACTATTAAAATAGGTGACATACAGGAATGGTTCACTGTAGACTAAAAAAGTAAAAGTTTACATATTAAGTAATCTGTAAACAGTTTGAACTTAAGTTGTGAGTTCGAACCCCGTTCACTGCAAGGTGTACTCGATACAACATACATGATTGTATGGTAGTTGGATTTACAACTACCTATGCAATCAGTGCCTATCACTACTGATGTTGTGAGTTTGAATCTCGATCAGGGCGAGGTGTATAACATTATGTGATAAAGTTTGTCAGTGACTTGCGACAGGTCAGTGGTTATCTCCGGGTACTCCGGTTTCCTCCACCAATAAAACTGATCATCATGATATAACTGAAATATGTTGAAAGTGGCGTTAAACTCCACAAACCAACCTGTAAACAATCTGATGCCTACATGAAAAATATTACCTTCATTATAATTGTACACTTTCCCGTTTTTCCTATCGTAAACGTTGTTAATATAAGACAAAACGATTCTATAAAGTGACTTGGTTAACCGTAACAGCATATTTGTATCACAAATGACCGCTGAAATGTTCCATTGGTCATAATTACAATCTGGTCCTTTCCTCGTTCATGACTTATCACCGGGTTTGTAACATGACGGTGCCACATGTGGAGCAGGAACTGGTTATCCTTCAGGATCACCCGAGTTCACCCTCAGTTTTCAGTGGGGTTCGTGTTGCTCAATCTTTAATCTTCTGTGTTGTATTTTGTAGATCGTTGTTTGTCTTTTTTTTCTTGGCCACCGAATTGTCTGTTCTTCTTTGAATTACGGCTTCTGATTACATAAGAAACAATTATATGAATGCAATATATGTACATTGTTGGAAAATTTAAAATTTATTTGCACGAGCTTTAGGAAGCAAATTAATTTAATATTGCCCAACAATGACGGTATATTGTGTTTATCCTGCAATATCACCTCATCGTTTATACTGTTACTGTTTCTTACTGTCGCTCTACATGATTGAGGTAGCAGAAAAGTATTATTAGATCCAAGACTTAATAACACTGAATTTTACTTGACCCCTTTATTAATCACACAATTGCAGGATACAAACAGGTATTGTCTGTTGAAAATGCTGCTGAAAATTGATTAGTTCAAAACATAGTTAATTCTTTTTAGAAAAATACAAAACTCACCAAAAGCCAGGGGAAGACAACTCCATTTGAGTTCAGCTGGTCTACTACGTCTACCCTTTGAATCAACATAAAATCCAAATTCTAAAATAAATAATTTAAACAAGAGATCAATACATTCTTTTAGCCAATCAATAACCCATACCCCCTTTTATGTAAAAAATATAATAGCTACATAATAACGCTATGCATTTTTCGGAACAAGATTTTCCTAAGGAATTCATTAAAAACAAGGGCAACGCAAAGCGTGGCATATCCCCTCACCTAAAAATTTGACCCGGTGACCTTGACCTTTGACCTTGAAAATTAACAGGGTTCCAGATTCTCATAAAGAACTAAGCATGTACCAAGTTTGGTCAAAATCCATTGAAGGATGCTGATTCTAGAGTGTTCACAATAATGTTGTGGTAAAAATTTGACCCGGTGACCTAGAAAATCAATAGGGTTCCAGACTCTCCTAAGGACTAAGTATGTATCAAGTTTGGTCAAAATCCATTGAAGGATGTTGATTCTAGTGTTCACAAGGATGTTACGTGGTAAAAATTTGACCCAGTGACCTTGACCTTTGACCTTGAAAATCAATAGGGTTCCAGACCCTCCTAAGGACTAAGTATGTACAAGTTTGGTCAAAATCCATTGAAGGATGCTGATTCTAGTGTTCACAAGGATGTTACGTGGTAAAAAATTGACCCAGTGACCTTGACCTTTGACCTTGAAAATCAATAGGGTTCCAGACTCTCCTAAGGACTAAGTATGTACAAGTTTGGTCAAAATCCATTGAAGGATGCTGATTCTAGAGTGGTCACAAGGATGTTATGGAAGGACGGACGGTAGCGTTACTATATCCCTTCACAACTTCGTTGGCGAAGGGATAAAAAACCCATCGAAATCAGATGAAAAATAAACTCTCCATGTACAAATAAAAGAAACATCCATTTTTGTACCTTAGGGCCTCTTGTTTGGAAACGAATAGGGTCACAATACCCTAAACCAATACCAATCTTTATTCTATGCCAAGGATTATTGTGTTCAATATTCAGAAGGACGATGACAGTGCCATAACAATTTTTTTTGGGGGGTTGTATAAAAAAAACCACTGACTGCAGCATTACAAAGTGACAATCATTTTTTCCAATTAAGTAACTTCTGATAATAGTAGCACATAAGTCATTACAGACCGGAACTGACAACAACCTGGATGTACCGATCTTGAATAAGTGGTTATTTTCTCTATGTACCAACCGATACCGCTGAATACAAGATTTGACAGTAATTCAAATATAGACTATTTTCAAAAATTGAAAGAACAAAAAATTACCATGGAAACAAATGAGAAATTCTAAAGGTAATCCTTCTGGTGAAACTTTAACAACAGCCAAGGGGAAACTACTGTGTATAGCTGCTCCAAAAGCAGCAAATGCCAAAGAGTTATCTCTCTTGTCTACAAAATCTGAAATAAACAAAACAGTATATCATTTTTTTTTTTATCATTCTCACAAATAAAATGAAAAGTAATCTTTACAGAATTCCTCAATAATATTCTTTTTATAAATTTGGTCTTCGAAAGGTGTAATGAAACAGTCATGCATCTCCAAGAATTAAACTTTTGTTCTCTAAATTGCTTTTTTGGTCTCCTAAAATTGTAATAAAGAAACAACAAATACTTAAACAGAACTACTTATAAATATAGCTTAATAACTAATTCAGATTTTTTTATTATTAAAAAAAACTATTTCACCAGTGACTGAACAATACAACAACTCAGAAATGTGCTTGCTTACCGCACAAATGAGTGATATTACATTTGCGGTCACGCATGAAATATTTTTGAAAAACTAAAACTGTTTAGTATGAAAAATTTCATTGCTTGTGGCTCCGGAAATGTCAAAAAAAAACTCAACTATATTTTTGTTTGCAAGCAATTGTTAAAACATTGGAAAAAATATATACTGTGACATCCTAACAGCAAGTTATTTCACATATTAATTAAAATCAGATTTATGCACACACAAAATTCACTAATAAACATACCTGTTATGTTAGGGTGTTCTAGGGTTAATCTGTAAAACTTGTCTGTGCCTACTACAGCAAAGTCATTAGCTAAACATACACAACTACAGGGCTCACTTGTCATAAACTCCTACAATTAACATAACTTTGTTAATTTAAAAAAAATGGTTGTATGGTTCACCTGGATGGATTAAAAAAAATTATTATTTACCGGCATTTCCTCCCGTTTTGCAGGTCCCTTTACTGGTCTCTCCCATGGAGGATCAACTTCATTTGCATAAATATAAAATCTCCTCTTCCTAAAGATAATCCCTGCCAAGCTTGATTCAACTTGGTTTAGTAGTTTGCAGTAGAAGATTAAAATGTGAAAAAATTAATGATGATGGAAACCATGCGATACTAAAGACTTACATGACCTTTGACTTGGTGAACTTAAAAAAATCTCAAAAATGGTTCATATGACTACATCTTTCACTATTTATACCCTCCTGGCTAGACTATCTCACATCGTGAGAACATTTTTCATTTCAAATGAGATGATGATGTCCACTTTGTATAGACCAACATGCTTAGTTAGATTTTTTATAGTGCTAGCTACCTGAAATAAGTCAGGCAGTACACATTTTCCTGATCCTGAGCCAGCCAGATTTTGCTCTTGCTGCTTAACGCTGTGTGCTAATTAGCGGAGAAGCAACAAATACCAATTTTACTGTCTTTGGTTTAACCCGACCGGAGATCGAATCCAACGATCTACCACTTTCAAGACGAGCATGTTTACCATTACATCACCAATGATGTTAAATGTGTTACAGTCAACAGCTTTAACTTTTAAATTTTCATATTCAGCCTCTGACATAATCTGAAACTTGATGAAGGTGGTCAGTATTTGGTAGAAGTAGAAGAAGCATGGCTTTAAACTTAGATGACGCTAGGTTATAAAAAGATCAGGAACCTACGAAAGATAGTTGCTTAGAAAAGGGTTACAGACAAACAAATTGTTCTGTGTTACCAACAACTCTATTAGATACCATTTTACGTTAGACCGTGACAGACAGACAGATTGTCCACGGTTACCCACAATTCCATTAGATATTGGTTTGCATTAGACACTAACTCTATAATTATCTTACTTTTCTCAGACAAAATGACTTCATTTCAGAGTTATACTTCATTAGGAGAACTCGGTCTGCCATTCCAACCACCATGAAAGAGCCACATTGACATTTGTTGGCGTCCATGATGGTACATCCCACAATTCCCTCAATTACTGTGTGAGGAACAGGAGTTGTTTCTTCTTTCGCTGCTGCATTAGCTTGATCGACTCTGGAATGTATCATACGCTTGTCTATTGTCACAACCACTCGCTCCTTGCCTGTTGAAAAAAACCCCCAAAAACTCATGAAATAAACATTACATTTAATACAAAGGTCTTCTGACCTTTTACTGGACATTTGGTCTGGTAGTGTATTTAAATGAGTGTTGCTTAATGCCAGATGAGCAATTTTTCAGCTATATCATGGAGAGAACAAGTTATATTCAATATAATGATGATGATATCTGCTTTAAACGAGACTTACATGCTTGATTGGACCTTTATAAGTCTGCTGGTAGACATGTCGCCCCACACATTATCCTGATTCTCAGACAACCAATCTTTGCTCTTACTCCTTAAAGGTGTATCATGCTTAGCAGGGAAGCAGCTAATACCAATTTCATAGTCTTTGGTTTGACTCGATTAGGGCTTGAACCCACAATCTACTGCCCTCGAGGTGAGCATGCTAACCATTACAGCACGGATGTGGTTGTCAGTTTTTGAAATTGCCACAAATTCAATAAAATAACAAGACTGATATTATTGCTCTTACCTGTTATAATGATGATAAGGTTGAGGGATGGTAGGTATACAATCTGATGTACACATTTAAATCCTGTCAGCTTAGTAATTATCGCATGTTTACCATTATACAAGTTAACAGAGAACAACCCCTCGTCTGATCCCAGCAACACAAGCTAAAAATAGATATTTATATTTATAGTACATTTAAAATCTTTTATTGCCAGAGAGAAAAAAAAGGAAGCAAAAACCTGCATGTACAACAAACCCACAAAAAAATAAGGTGATTACTTGATACAACTTCTTCAGATTAATTTGCATATCTTGACAATATTTGTAATGATATTCTTTTATTCAAGATAATGAATTACAATATCTGATAGCATTTTTTTTTTCAAGACTAAAATATACATAGTTTTCTGCCGATTTAATTTTTTTTAACATTATTCTATGCTATCGACAAGATAGAAGTGAATCTAATACAAATGTATTCTTTTTAGTTTTATATATTTTTAATTTGTATTTTTCCCAATTTATTACAAATTTACTAAAGTGTCAAAAGATCATAGGTCAGAGAAAATGAAACAGATGGTCACTTAATAAGGTTTAATTAGTGTGAAGGGAAATTAAAATTAAGATCACATTATATGAGCTATTGTTTAATAGAGGTGATCACTAAAGCAGGTGTCACTGTATGTCCATCCAGTTCATTTTTTGTTGTCGATAGGCAGTAGTTTTGCTTTTTTTCTGTCTCTTTTGTTTTTTAACAAAAGATTGTCACACATACCTCTTTACACAGAGCAAATGAACAGTTTAGTTCAAGTCTTCTGTCCCCAGCCAGCTCTAACATTGATGTGGAATACATTTTCTGCAATCATAAAAAAATCAAATTGTGTAAAATATAAAGAGCAATAAAGCAAAAAAACTGTCAATAAAATTTATGCACATATTTACTTAATGAAATATTATTTTATGTTAGATTAAATATAATTATAGTCAATGCTGGAAATTAAACAAAGCGAGATAAATCTGCATATAGGGGATATTATAAGTTATATACGTTCCTATGCGTAGATATGGAGATTTTAACACCCTGAAGTAGCCAAGTACATCCTGAGGCGCAGTTGAAGGGTGTACAGGTTACTGAAGGGTGTTAAAGTTTCCATATCTACGGATAGGAACGTAAATAACGAATGTATCCCCGATTATTGTAAAAAATAAGACATTTTGGACCCTGGCGGGCCACGTAAAAGTGACGTTTTCTTTGTTTTTGGAAAGAATAAGCATATAATATGAAATTTTCGAGTGTTTTTTTACCCGGTGGTACCTTTGGTAGTATCCTACAGTTGATCAAATTAACAGCTTTATATTCAATATATAGCCAAAATTAACTAAATTTGATTTTGGAATGTAACGTCACGAGCTTTGACGTCATATTATCCTCGTTTTGAAAATTATAACAACATTTGATTGGTTAAATGGCTAGCTACACCCAGTAATATGGCCTAGCAATACCCGGGAAAATGGGTTTTTTATGCTTGGGGTTTTAACCAATCAAAAGTTGTTATAAGTTTCAAGCCGGGGATAAAAAATATTTTTGATTACTTCATGATGGGTGTA
This sequence comes from Bathymodiolus septemdierum, assembly GCA_963383655.1. Taxonomy (NCBI): domain Eukaryota; kingdom Metazoa; phylum Mollusca; class Bivalvia; order Mytilida; family Modiolidae; genus Bathymodiolus; species Bathymodiolus septemdierum. The sequence continues at coordinate 20,431,072 of OY726528.1, read as the reverse complement.
ATTTTAAACACAATATTAACACAGAATGGACTATTTATATGTTAATCTGAATTACATCTCTCACTTGTTCCCCTCGACTGACAGGTCACGGCATGGGAAATCTGAAGAAACCACATTACAGGTCACATGCAAGTGACCCCATATTATGAATATTTAATGATATGATAAATATGGGCTATGACCTTTTGGCACCCAATCAGATTGCTCATAGTATATAAACGCTTTGATAGTCTCCTTATCAGAATAGTCATTGGACAGTAACATAGGATCACCCGCATGTGAACCGTAATGGGGTTTCTTCAGATCAAACACGTCGCAACATATCAGTGAGTGGAGAAAGTGAAAGATGTGATTTTAATCAGATTGGTTATATGTTTTAGTTACACTTCTTATGATGGTATCTTTTCTCTGTATGCTTTTAACTGCAGCCTCAAGACAAGCCACCCATTTCTGTTTGTCAGAGAAATTACTGGCCATCAAATACAACACTCTATAAAACACAAAATCATAATAGTATCAGAGATGCACAAGCAAAGTTGCTTTATATTATATCACTTAAAACAACAGAAGTATAGGTGGCAGTGTTAAATTTTCGAATAATATAATAAAAAACTATGAAATTAAAAATTAAAAATTTCTTGACCTTAATAATTTCACCATTTCAATCTAGTTTTAAAATTTCAAGTTTAATCTGACAAGTTAGGTCTTAGCCCAGAATGTGGATCATAACCTTCATCAGGTACGCTCAAAATCGAAAGAATGGAAAGCCAAATAATTTAAAGTTTGGAAGCAATAAAACCAAAGGGTCTAAACAGAATAGCCAAAATCGGCTAAGGTCACCTATGGCAGAGGGAGGAAAACCTTAGCTTTATTAATAAGTACATTATTTAGGAACTGTAAATTTCAGTAATAAATATATAGTAAAACCTGTCTTATGTGACCTCACAAGGGAACAGTGAAATATGGTCACATAAGACAGGTAGTCACTGAATACAGGTTTAATTGATATGAAATGCACTGTGAAGGGAAATAAAAATAAAGTTCACATAATACAAGCTATTGCTTAATAGAGGTGGTCACTACAGCAGGTTTGACTGTATATATATATGTATCTAAGTTACCTTCCTGGCCAGCAAGTAGTAAGTGGTTCTTGTTCCAGTTTCATGACATGGGCCAGATCTGTGCTGGTGGTGTTGGGTAATTCTGCTGTACTGATTGCACTGCGAACAGTTACATCTGTGTTTGGGGGTCCTAGATCAAACGTGTCTACAGGACTGACGTCCGATTCGTCCATATATAGTAACAAAATATTGTTTTCTAACGAACACCACCGTCTCTCCCAGCCCTGTTTTTCGGTCCTGTAAAACAAATTGGGCGATTACAAAATTTAACCATAAAAGTATTTACAGCGAGTGATTGTTGTTTAATGCCAAATGAACAATTTTTCAGCATGGTAAGAACAAGCTACATTCGATGAGATGATGATTATGTGTCCACTTTGTACTAAACCAACATGCTTTATTGTATCTTTATATTGCTAGCTCAAGGGCAGACATGTTGCTCCACATAAATTAACCAGATTCTGATGCGGTTTAAATTACATAAGTGAGCAAATAACAGACCCCATGTCACCAAACCAATGGGAAGATAATGCTAAGCTTTGTTGGATTTTCATTATGCTAAACCCACTTAAACAAACAGCCCTCGGGTAGACAAGTCGCCCCACTCCGACACATTATCCTATTCAGAGCCAACCAGTCTTTGCTCTTACTCCTTAATACTACATGTGCTTAGCAGAGAAGCAGCAAATACCAATTTTATAGTCTTTTGATTGACCTGAACAGGACTCAACCCATGATCTACAACAATTACACCACCGATGTCTTTTATTTTTGTTATACCGTGGCTAATTCACTGTTTGACTATAATTTCATCCGTTTTATAGATACTTTTATACATGTACCTCGGTACTTTAAGCCATCCTTCCATTTTAATCGGAACATCACTGAGTATCGGTGAATATTTTTGACTAGACTGTTCAACCTGTCCCATGATGCTAGAGAAATGTTGGATGTATTCAATTGGTAGACCACAGTTATCTTGGGCAGACGACACACATTTGGGATGGCATGTCATGTGACACTCTGAAATATAAAAATACAATTAACAGTTACATAGCTGTGGGTTAGCATTCGAAAATAATATGAGAAATGAAGAAGCTTGGACTAAATGGCAGGATACACTTAAATATTTGATGAAATGAAAATCTAAGTTTTAACATGAAGGTAGGTATCAGTGATTTATTTTGTTTGACTTCTATAAATGATCAGAACAAATTTCTTAAAAATCCATTTTTCAAATCAACAATGTTTTTTCTAGATATGATATATGACAATTAACTTCAAAACTTTTGGTTTATTATTAAAAAGGTTACCCATTAGGTCTCTATGTTAATCATATTTTCTGAAGTGTAAATAGTGTAAGAGACAAACCATCAAAATAAAATGACAAACCTTGACATTTAGATGCCACCTTGACAAAAGGAACGCTGCCCAAACATACGCCACACTTCGTTGCTCTCGTATTTAATCCTGTAACAAATCTATGAGGGATACTGTGATGCATTCTCTTCTGTGAAGAATGCATACTGGCAGCTCTTTTAACACTGGGAGTTAGGAGGCCGTGATGGTTGGATGGGGATTTACTCAAGACTTCCACAGCCTTCCGTACGTCAGGTGTCATAGTGTCTTTCATGCCTTCTTTCAGCGGTCCTTTTAACCTCAATACTGTAAATACAACACAAAACTTGGTCAACGTTAATAAATGCATAAAATTTGTTCATTATATGCAGAATAAAATACTGACATATTAATATTTTGATCTAGTTGGGAAATATTGTGTTTTAACAATAATTGTCATATTACACAGATGACCACGAAAAACTGAATTTCCCAGTGAAATAATAACTGGTATCTGTCCCAGGAAAATAAAAACATTTTTCGCCATGACGTCACACTACCAATGTCGTCACAATCAAAAATATCATGAAAGCGTCGGACGATGAAAAAGGAAATAAAAACATATTTCATACTACCAACATCGTTACAATCGAAAATATTGTAAAACAAGTTAATTTTTTAAACATCTTATTACCACAAACAAAAGTTAAAATCTATGTAAAAAACAGTATAAATACTCTCGCATTCTGAATATCAAAAATAAATTACTCATAAACGAACAATGACCGCAATTCATATTTCAATTAGAATGATTGTAATATAACATAAGTTCATAGGGTTAAAGTTACAGGCTATTTAAACAATAATTGTTTATACAAGATTTCATATTATTCAGGATTTGGTTTAGACAGGCTTCACTGTATATATGATAGTACAAAAGGCTGGGTAACACCATTTACCTTATATTTTTACAGAGTACATGTAAATATTAGTATGACTGAAACGTATATTTTTTTATATTCAATTAGTAAAACTTTAAAAGTAGATTAGAATAAATGTTGTCATATGTCTAAATAAACTTTAAACTGAAATCAAATGAAACACAGTAAGTACATTATTACTGAGCATAGAAGCAGTAGCATTAAATCACATGTATGTCATGTGACAGGTAGAATTTGACTAAGTGGCTATTGGTTACTTGGTGTTTATCGTCATTTTCAGCAATTTTTCCAACATTTTCATCATAATTACAAGGACATATATATTGGAGAGGGGTTCATGAAAAGAA